>JAAGEH010000125.1:27474397-27586626 GCA_011751065.1 Lasiurus cinereus | reverse complement strand
TGCCTCCTGCACGCCCCCCCACTGGGGATGTGCCCGAAACCAAGGTACATGCCCTTGACCGGAATCGAACCTGGGACCCTTCAGTCCGCAGGCAGGCCGACACTCTATCCACTGAGCCAAACCGGCCTTGGCCGGTGTCCCCTTTTTACTGTGTATCCAAATCCAAATTTGTCAAATTACTTTTAATATTTTTCATTAATATTTACAGCATCTCCAGAACTTCTCCTAATTAGGAGACTCTAATTAGAATTTTTGGAGATCTCTTAGGAAGCTCAGAGGGAGAGCGTCTGCCATCGTTCTGCATCTGCCTTGCGACTAATATGGAAGCAATCTGCCTCAGTGCCTGCGATTCCATCACTGGGGTTAAATGCTAGCGCATTCGGAAATTAATGTTTTGCTATCTAATCAAGTCTCGGGAAGAAGTTGGAAGAACTCGGAGAAAAAGGGCACAGGTTAGTTTTGATGAAGGAAAGAGGAGCTGTAAGATTAAGAGTTGATGAGATAGCCCCCAGAGGTATCAAGTTCTGAAAGAAATTTTTAGGAAAGCCTAGGATGAGAGCACATACAATGGAGGGTGAGTGAGGAGAAAGGGATGTAGAATGATCCCAAACTATCACAGTATTTGTGCTGACCCTGCACATGCCCACTGAATACCACCTGGCACTATTTCTGCTGTCAGATCCTCCACTGTCTTACCTGACTGGTTTTCCCACACCTTCCCATGTTACCAGATGTGTACTTCTCTAGGTACCATTGATTGCCTTTGTTTTGTTGATTTGGGAGAGTTTTTGTTTTTAACATCAATCTCATATGGTGTTTGTGACCCAACTCTTTTATTATCAGACACTTTGCATAATTACTGGACTCTTATGGCAAACTCAACAAGCTATTATACATATCAAATGCTACATGACAGTGAAGCCAAATCTAGCCATCAGCAGATCTTATTAAAGTCTTTCCTTGCAATGGAAGACTTTGCTGTGGAATTCTCCTATTAAGTACAGTGGTACCTCGAGATACGAGTTTAATTCATTCTGTAACCTTGAGGCGTGGGAAACTATGAGACACTCGAGTGGAGGTAAACTGGTGGGTCGTGTGCAGCCGGCTGATCTATGCGATTACTCTTATCTCAAATGTTGCTCGTATTTCAAAGCAAAAATTGCTCGCTCGAGGGCTTGTATCTCTAAAATCTCGTATGTTAGGGCACTCGTATCTCGAGGTACCACTGTATCTTCCAAAAATATTACAGGGAAGAAGTGTTATAAAATTTCTGACAGGTATCCCACATACAAAGTCACCTCTGAATAAACACATTTAAAACGTGATGGAGTAAATCCAGCTAAGAAGGCATGTTTCTTTTGCTTGAGGGTGAGGGTTCCTTTTCTCTTTTTCCTTCTTCCTTCTTTATATCCACTACTCGTAGCCCTGTGAACAAATTCATGGGCCAGTAGCCTTCTGCGGGGCCTGGCTGCTCTGCGCCCGCTGCCAGAGGTTCCCCATGGCCCAGAGCCCCATCCATGGCCAGGGTGGAATGTTTGCCTCCTCATCAAAACGACAAATCAAGAATTTCACCAGGCTGCTCTTGCTGCCTGCTTTAGGGGCTGCCCCACCTTCCCCAGGACGGGTGGGGCTGAGAGGACTGAGCACCACCATCTTGCGCTGCCAGCTTTGTGATGGAGTGATGGTTAATTTCCATATTATCCTTTTATTAGATAGGCTATTTCCTCCTGAAGGACTCCTCAGTCTTTATTGCAAGTCTGTCAGAATCTACAGGGAAACCAATACAATTTGCTATATTTCCCAAATGTGCTAGACCTGAGAACTTTTTGTTTTCTAAATATATTTTTATTGGTTTCAGAGAGGAAGGGAGAGGGAAAGGGAGAGAGAAACATTAATGATGAGAGAATCATTAATTGGCTTCTTCCTGCATGCCCACTTCTTGGGGTTGGTTGAGCCCACATCCTAGGCATGTGCCCTGAACGAGAACCCAACTGTGACCTGCTGGTTCATAGGTCAATGCTCAACCACTGAGCCACATCAACCAGGCAGAACTTCTTTTTAAAAGTACCACATTAACATCTCATGAGACTGAGGAGCATTCTCTGGGACTCTAGTTTTCAAACATCGCTTTACATTGGCATCACCTGGGAAGTTTTAACGAAATATTGATGTCTGGTTTCTATCTAGAGATAAACTGACTTAATTGGCCTGGAGTGTGGCCCGGGCATTGGGATATTGAACCCTCCCCTGGGACTGATATGCTACAAAATTTTAGCTCTACTACCCTAGGGGTTGTTGGGAAATGATGCTTGAATATATTCCCCAGGAAACTTATGTTTCATGTAAATGGCCAAAGGATTAATCAAATTGAAGTGATGATTTATATTGAATACTCTGAATTTCTATCATTTCCCCCTGAAGTTGTATCTTGCATTGATAGCCCAGACATAAAACAGAAATAAAAATGTGTTCCCCACAGCCCAAATTGGGGGAAAAAAAAAGGGCACAGATGATAAGTAAATATTTGCACAATAAAATTTTTCCCAATTTTACTACACAGGAGTCGTTTTGCAGACACCAGAAATGAGAGAGGTGGAGTGGAGGATGGCGGAGAGGGAGAGAGAAGAGGAGGAGAAGAGCAAAAAGGACAGCTGTTCTCATTAGCAATGAGTCACAGTGAGTCTGGAGACGGGAAGGTCAACCTGACTGTGAAACTGGGGACTCCGTTGAAAGCTTTGTTTCTCGCTTTATATATTTCAGAAACACAAACAGTGAATAATCAGGATTAGATGCTGCTACTTACACAAAGAACCTTAATATCCAAGTAGAGTGTAATCCTCTTAGCTGTGTTTAACGCCAGTGGAAAATAAAAAGGGCCAATTTAGTTCGTGTCCTAAATAACTAGAGGCTCAAAGGAATGTGCTAGGGAGGCCGATGCTTATTGACATAGGCAGTGGTCGGCAAACTCATTAGCCAGCAGAACCAAATAGCAACAGTACAACGATTGAAATTTCTTTTGGAGCCAAATTTTTTAAACTTAAACTTCTTCTAATGCCACTTCCTCAAAATAGACCCACCCAGGCTGTGGTATTTTGTGGAAGAGCCACACTCAAGGGGCCAAAGAGCCACACGTGGCTCTTGAGCTGCAGTTTGCTGACCATTGACATAGGGTGATCGTCTCTTTACCTGTATCTATATATTTATACATGGATGAGTCTTGGCTCTTTACCAAGACCTCCTTGGAGTAACCATGTAAAAAGACAAGCCGCATACCATACCAGAAATGTCTGCAGTTATGTTTGTAAACGAAGGTGGTCCTCTCCTCTCCAGACCAAGAGAGAGAATTGAGCTCTTGGTAACTAACTATGCCATAACGGATACACACACTGTGCCAAATGTGCTGATTCCTTTGACCTCATTTTCCTGGGAGTTCCTACCGATATCCTTATAGGCCATAAATCCCGACAGTTTTGAGTGTACTGCATAAATCTGAATAGGGATTTATTTATTTCTTCCCAAGGGACCCACTATATTTATATTCCAACCTAAGGAAAAAAAATTGTTGATTTTTAAAGATACATCACGCAGGGGGAGGGAAATCATACAAGACAATAACATGTAAGAGAATGGTAGAAGGAAGAAATGAGTTTAAATAATAAAGGATAATTAACAATCTACTTTTATTCCACCATGAGTTTAAATTCCTTCCCTTGTCACAGTTTCTCTCTCCTTGCTTCACATACATGCCTGAGACTGGCTGACTGGCTTAGAGCTTTCGAGCTGTGTTTCTCAAACTTGACGGTGCGTCAGATTTGCCTGAAGGGCTTGTTAAGGAAGGTATCGCTGGTCGCACCTCCAGTACTGGACTCGGCATGTCTGGTGTGGGGCCTAAGACTGTATTTTCGACAAGGTCTCAGGAGGGGCTGATGCTGCTCCTCTAGAACCACATTTGAGAACTAATAACTATGAAAATGGAAAACAATAAGTCAAAAACTTGGAATTCTACAAAGTAAGTAGAACTGAGTATGTATTATGACCATCAAAATACCTCATCTAACTCTCCTGGTACATCTCTTTTAGGTGTCATTATTGTCTTCATGTACAGATGAAAAGGCAGTTCCAGAGAGGCCTCATGGAGAGTCCCTGCAAGAGCTGGGATTTAAATGTTCATCTTTCCCCAAGTTTGGGTGCCTGTCTCTACCCTGGGCTGGTTGCCAGGAATCGGGAGGGGATGAGACACATCTGTCAAGTATTCATGTCTTCTCATTCTCTCTGAGAGTGGACTTAACGTGGAAGAGGTGATGAAGGGAGTCTAATGCAGAAATGAACACAAAAACTTCACTCCCCCATCCTTTAACAAGAGTGCATTGTTTGTGGTACTTGTTTTAATATTCATTTTCCTAACACATAAATCAGCAATTATAGAAAAAAGACTGTGAAGCTGATGCGTTTTGCTTTGACTGGGTTGTATACCTAAGAGAGAGTATTTGGGGAGCTGGGCCCAATACACAAATATGCAGTTTAATGTCACAAAGAATTAGCTCTACAAATGAACTTCATGTCTAGGTGGTTTGGGTGATAAGTACAAATACTAGTGACGTGAGTTTTAAAGCAAAAAGACACCTTACATAGTACAAGCTAAAGGCAAAATAATCCAATTGAGTTTTTGAAATATATATATAAAAAAAAAACAACAACACAAAAAAACCACACCCTCAAGTCTTGTTTAAACTGACCAAATTCAAGACCATCAAACCAACTAACTTCCTAAAAGAATAAAAATGACAAGGGAGTTTTATCTGCACGAATGATAAAATAATAATGATGATAAATTAGAATGGTTGCTTTTCTATATTTATATTGAGTTTCTAATGAGGAAAAAACAGGAGAGAAAACATCTCTTTGAGAGAAAGGAATTTAAGAAACTGAAATCTACAGACAGAAACAATTCAGAGGACTAATTGGTATTTTATCCCTATGAATATGCAAAATGTTAATCTGCAAAACATTTTAATGTTATTTAGGAAACATTAGTTAAATCCCTTATGGACTGTCAGGACAAATTAGGGCAAAACAAAATGGGAAAGAGAGAGAGGGATGGAGTGCAAATGTTCCTAACAGAGGAAAGGGTCTCTTTTTTGATCAAGGTTGAAAATCCTGTTTGAGGGAGACCAGCCCTGTGTCTATTGGCTGGCTGCCTCTCTGCACTAAGCTCTCAATATAATAGTGCATCACTAATGGATTGGGTATGGTGTTTTTCCATTTCATTAATGAAAAAGAGATAAAGGCCATTACTTGTCCTGATTACCATTCACCGTGATAGAGGGACACCTGAATGCATGTCTTCCAGAGAATCTACAAAGGGCATGACACAGGCCATTGAAAATCTGATTGGAAAATAATGAGGCAAAAATGCAATGTCATTGGGACCAGTATGTTTGCAGTGGTGAGGACCTGGGTAATAAAATGGGTACGAAAGGACTTTCTGAAGGTGACCCTAAGGAATTTACATGTATAAAAGCCAGGCAACCAGAATGACCAGAATGACTGGAACAACCAGTTGCTATGATGCCCCTGATTGGCCCTCCCACCCCGATCGGGGATAGGGCCAGCCTGCCAACCTCCCATGGCCCCTCCCTCCCCCAGCTGGCCGGACCCTGATTTGTGCACCAGGTTCTAGTCAATTATAATAATGTTAGTAAGGTAAAATGACCATGGTGGCTATCTAGGGAAAATGATGAGTACAACGAAACCTTCCAGACACGTGGCATTGTTAAAGAACAGTTATATTCCTAATAGCTAAACACGTTGGAGGGTTTTGACCAAGTTCTAAAATTATTCCATGTAAGAAAGCTTTCCTAATAATTCTACTTTTTCCAAATCCTTCCACTTTTTCTTCCCCTTATTTGTTCAGAAAGCTCTTTCAGAAAGCTCTCTGCACTTATTCAATGAAATCTCCAAACTTCTTGGGGTTTATAAGGCTGTTTTCTTCTTGCTATTTGTAATCTTTTGAAGTTAAGGTTAGGATCCTGTAGAACAGCGGTTCTCAACCTGTGGGTCGTGACCCCTTTGGGGGTCGAACAACCCTTTCACAGCGGTCGCCTAAGATCATCGGAAAATGCAGATATTTACATCACAATGCATAACAGTAGCAAAATTTCATGGTTGGGGGTCAACACCACGTGAGGAACTGTATGCAAGGGTCGTGGCCTTAGGAAGGTTGAGAACCACTGCGGTAGAAGGGATGTCTACTATATCAGTATTTTTAAATATAGACATTATTTATTCAGTCAATGAATATTTACTAAGTACCTACTCAGATGCTACTGGGTAATAAGGAAAATAGGAATATTCCCTACTCTACAGAATGTCTGTCTTGGCTCTAGAAGTAAAGGAAGGCAATAAAATCATTTTGAAGTGCTACATGGATGATGGGGATACTCCCAGGGACCAAAGGGAATAAGAAAAAGTGGCAACTGTAAGACAAGACAGAGACTGAGGGAGACTACCAAGGAGAAGAAAGTATCTGAGACAGTCCCTGAAAACAGGCCAGCATTAGCAAGCTGAAGAGTAGAGGAAAAGGCAGTCTACACAGAGGAACTGCTCAAAGTTATCACACCTCAATTTATGTGAAGACCCTGGAGGCTTGGCCCACCCTGAGAACTGAAAAAGTTCATTATGCCTGGAGCCCAGCAGTAGTAAGCAATGAGTCTGAATAAGGAGATGTGGGGATCATGAAGGGCCATGTCGCACTGGCTAAGGACTGAGGATGAAGCTTTGCAGGTTGTGGAAAGAGTTGATGTCGGCCATATTTGTTTAAGAAAGATGGTTCTGGTGGCTGTAGAAAGGATGAATTGGGTTGGGTTGAGGCTTGAATCAGAAAGAGCAGTCAGATGGATGTGATGCTAATGCTGCTAAGGGGATGACAGTTACCCAGAGTCACTTACAGGGAGGAAAAGAGGTCCTAGATTTTAGGCATGTTAGAGACAATTCAGGTTTCTGGCTAGCTTAGTACTGCCTCTACATTTTGTCTTCTCTATTTATAGTAAAACTCACTGTGAAATTTTTAATTGAGGGTGAGTCCTTATTTAAACTTTTATTTTCATCAAGAACTTGAGAGTCAGTACCACCAGGGATAATAGGAATAGCACAGTCTTCATCTCTAAGCCTCCAGGGACCTACGGACTAAAAATGGGGTGGTGAGGAATGTACAAATATCTACCCTATACTGTGTCCATTAGGTAAAAAAATGAATGACATGGATAAAAGACTAATTCCCTATATTGGAGCAAGAAACATTTCTCCCATAGGTCTGAAATGAGCAGATACTCAAATGAACAATAGCTTTAAAGCAAGCGAAGCAAGTTTCCAAGGGCTATTTATTATAGTGTCCTTCAAATGTAAGTGAATGGCATTGTGCCAATGCATACTTCAGGAAAAGCTATTTTTCGGGGGCTCAGTGAGACACAGTCATCCAAGGAAGACAGCTTTCTGAGATTAATCCAGGATATAATTTAGAATAAACCAAAGAGAATGGATATACTGCATATTCTCCAAATATTTCTCAAAAAATTTATTTTGTTTTAGCCAAGTTTCTGAAAGGTATGAGTAACTGTGACTTTGGAATTGTTCTACTTCTTGACAAGGACTTGAAATGTGGCTTTCTTTGCTGCTGGTTACACACACATAGGCCTCTGTTTTAACCATCAACTGAACTTGGCATTGGACAGATAATGTTGAATTGAGCAAGCTGAAAAGCATTCAAGAGAACCCACCCACTCCACCCAAAAGGAACCCCCTGTATTTGGAGGTTAGCTGCAGGAAGCATACGATTCTTCTCAGAAAAATGTTATGTCTGCTCTCACAGAGCCCAGTGAGCAATCACCACCCTGTGGTCCTACAGGGTGACACAGCTATAGAGCATCATCTGTAAGCCACTCACAGCTTTGTGTAGTGTCGCATTCCTGGTAGATGTAGGCATGTAAGTCTGAGGGTTGCTATTAGAAACAGTGAGTTTAGTTTCAGAGATCTAATCTAATCCACTTCCGGCTGTACTCATATGGTGGGTAGTTACTTACTAAGGCAACTCCCAATTGTTATATGAAGACTCTATCTTTGCAGATAAAGTTTAAACAGTGTTAATCTAAAATTTATTCAGGCATTTTTATGAAAGCTGAATAAGAACGGGCAGGACCAGGTACTGGTACTAGGAAGACATTGTAATAATAAAATGAAAGGTAACAAGGATCCAACGTGAACTGGGGAAAAAGAATGGAATTGGGAGAACAGATTCAAAGTATTTTGTAGAGATAAAAGTTAGACCCCCCCCAAAAAAGAATGTTTCCATAGGGTGTAGAGGAAGCCAAAATGTCTCTGAGGCTGGAAGCAAAATTGCCTGGGACAAAAATGCCTCAACAATTTATAAGAGATTTTCTATCATTCTCCAAGCTCACTAGAATATTAAATCATATGGTTCTCACCCAAAAAAGAACCATACTCCAAGCCACTGTCAAAGGCTGTAACAATCTTAACTATGTAACTACACTTACTTGTAAAATCTTGGCTTACAGAAATAATATTTATAGAGGTTTGTTTGAATCCTGGGAAAGTCTGCAGAAGAAACTGAATTGGGAAGAAAGAGTATTAGACGTAAATCATGGATATGAAGTTCGAACTTCCCTGGAGCTAGCCAAGGGTAGTGGGATAGATGGGGGGCATCTAAGAGGCAGAAACATAGGCATGGAATTTGAGACAGAGGATAGAATGAGCAACACAGATTTGGAAGTCATTTATATGGGTCAAAACCAAGAGAGCAGATGACTTCCCTGGAAAGAGAATGAAATAAAGCAAAGTGACCAGCACACTGCAAAACAAGATAGAATGGATTTATACCTTTTTTTGCAAGCAGAGAACATTGACCAATGGATGAATATATACTGAAGAAGGTGCCTATGGGATAGGGAGTAGTTATGCTAAGACCATCAAAAAGGTAAAGAAAGACAGAAATAGAAAACATAGAAGAGAGGATTAACATTGTCAAAATGAGGGGCTCACTTTACAAGCACAGGAGACTAGAAGAGAGGAAAATGAAGAAGCAGACATTTGAAGAAAAGAGAAAATATTTGTGGGAGACGGATCAATTATGGCATCCATTTCTCATAAAAGACAAGGCAGCCATTTTCTGAGCATAAATGTCAGGACTCCTGTTTGTAACTTGAGAAGACTGAAAAGGGAGCATAAATATGAGTGAGAGTCCAGCTAGACTTATAAAGAACCAATATGTAGAGGACACAGAAACTTCCTTACTAGTGGGTTGTGACAATTATATCCACATAAAGCACTTGGCACAGCATCTTGAATATAGTGTGTTTTGTGTATATAAAATCATCTTTGCCTTCACTGTACCTTCCATATACACTCACCGCATGTGATGAATAAAATACATTTTGACATCTCCCATGTTTGTATTTACATTTTATCACGGTGATTCAAGGTTCAGCTATATTTTGGTCAAGCAACATTAAAAATTGCCTGTTAGGTAAGGAAAGGATTAATAAAATACCATTCAACTTGTCTTTAACTAGCTGGTAGTTATTAGGAAGGGCATAGTATTCCCAATTAAACAATTTGAAGAGAGTGTCAGACAAGAACTTGATGACTATGATGGATAAAAGAGAGAGAGAAGCACGGATGTTCTGCCAACCCGGAAGAAACATCCCCCCTTTCTATCTAAGGTGACTGACGGCTCCATCCTTAGCAAAGACAACTCTGGCCATGTTCTGTTCTGATCATCTACCAGACTTACTAAGACACCAATCATCAACTTCCCCTCATTGCCTGCAGGCCCCATTCAAAATAAACCCTCCCTTTCTTAGGTCCTTCCCAAAGCCACACTACATGAGCTCAAATCCTGTAATAAGCCCCTCCAAACTTAGATGCTCCCTGGTTCACCTGATGTGACTTCTTTCTTTCAGGAAGCTAGGAAACCAATTTTATTTGACTACAGTTGGTTTCTGGTCTTCTTTGATTAGTAGACTTTCACCCTCTAGAACAAGTATCTTAAAAAATTATTACTTTTTTCTTTTAACCAACACTATGTATTTACTTTGTTAAAATCACTGTTCAATTATGAATGGAATTCCCATTTCTTGAATCTCAAGTCCTATACTTCCCCAGATTTGAGTCTCTGGGTAGATGGCTGGACTCAGAGCAGGCTCATAGAGTAATTAAATTTATGCCTTACAGGGGCCTGCAATCCATTACTCTGAACCCAATATGGTTTTTCTGCCAAATGAAATATCCATGGCATATAAATTAAAGGGCACCACTGGTTTAATTTTTTTTCAAAATATTTTTTTTTCGTTTTTAAGGAAACTTGATGTGACATGATGATAGTTTTGATATGCAGTATCTGGGTCAGGAAGCTGAAGGCTTTTCAATCAATAGTTTACCCAAACTAAATCACAGTTGAGTACACCAAAGTGCACAGTTCAGACAAGTGAAAATTTTATAAAATCTGGTGTGATACTAAATGATATATCATTTATGTTATATTTCACATTATCAAAATAATTGAAGTTAATGTTGGAAAAGAAGGAAGAATGGGGAATATTTTGATGGCAATGGACTTTGAAACAATATCATCATTTTGGTAGGAACAAATTATTTTGTGATCTACAGCTTGGGGAAACACATAAAATATAATATAATCGTAATATTATATATAACATATATAATGACTTAATATTACATATAAATATATATCATGGAAGTTAGACAATATCAATGTCATTAAAGCATATTACGTATGGTCCTAATTTCAATTGTGTTAGAATAATTCCATAAATCTAAGAGACTAGAAGTCTCACATTAAGGAAACTGAGAAGATTTTCAGACTGTTTCAAGTGCTGCATGAAATAAGCCGAATATATTATTTGAAATGTGATTCCATTATGAGCCAAGTGGTTGTGGTTTATTGTCTGCCTTCTGGGAGGTGGACAATAAACTCACATAAATAAAGAGTGACTTTAGATGACAAAATCACTCCAAGATCTATGCCACTTCTATAGAGAGATAAGCTTCTATCAATTCTGCCTTCAATGCCCTAGTGTTGAGACATAACGAATGAAAGTTGGGAAACTTTTAGAGACCATCACTGCTATCACTACCACAATATAATCATCACAGTCATCATTATCATCTTGATATTAATACACTCATCTTTTTCTTCTATATACATTCCCCACAATTATGTCTATTCAAAGGCTGTGCCACTAAAATTTTAGTAAATTATATAAGTTCCAAAGCAACACATCAAAAATGTTGAAAAAAGAAATTAAAGACATAGCATAATCACTTAATGCAGTATCTTCTCGCTTCTTTTCATGTGCATGCTTTGGAACTCAGAATCACAATGATTGTTTAATTTTGTCACTTTTTTCACTTCACATCTATACATATTACTTTTCATGTTGTTAAAAAAGCTTTAATATTGATATTAATTCACCTAAAATGGTATAATTGTTAGCCAATAGAGAAGGCATGTAAAGAGAAAAGGAAACCCCAATTATTTACTATCTATGACAAGTCAAGTACTTACTAGGTATTTTACATATGCCATCGCTAGCCTCGTATTAGTATGAAGATGGAGATGTTAATGCCTTACTACCTATACCTAAGAAAAGGAAAGACAGGCTTCAAAAAACTTAGGTGGCTGTCATTGCTAAATAATTATTAAATAATGGGGCCAGGAATCATGAATATCCTCTTGACTCTAAAAGCTGTTTCCAATTATTATACCATACTTATGTCTATTCATAGTTGCATGTGTATGAATAAAAATAGTCCCTGCCTGCACATTTTTAGATCAGATGAACACATAATCACAATCATCTCTCATTTTATCTTTCCACTGAGACCTTAGAGCACACAAACTTCCCTGAGCTCATTAGCATTTATTTATTTATTTATTTATTTATTTATTTATTTATCATAGGAATTGGGGCTTTTGTTTCCCCAAACTGAATCTGTGCAGGGTTTCCAAAATCCAGCACTATATTAAAAAGCGCGCGCGCACACACACACACACACACACACACACACACACACAAACACCAGTTCATCAATACAAGATTGAGAGCAATAGAGAGTACATGCCACCAGGAACATTTGCAATGCACTATGTCTGACTCCTCCCGTCCGGATAAACCAAGGCCAAAAGGAAATGAATTGAGTAATGTATGTTACATTGTCAGATGGAAAGAAGTATACCTGTTCATCCGGGGAGATTCTTGCTGAGGCACTGAACTCAAGAAGCAATTCATCATTTGCTTCTTCATATGAGGGACTCAGAGTAAAATAATGGACAATTACTTCCACTCTGGCATCTCAAAAGATCTAGTAGCATTGTTTAAGTGACTGTGTCATATGCTACCTGCCTAAGACACAAGAGGTTAAAACATTAAATTTTAACTCCGAGAAAGCATTTCTGGAGGGACATGCAATCTTACGGTTCAGGTGTTTTGCTGTCTGATAAACTAATTTGACACCGAGTCTAGAGAAATGTTAGCCTGTCTGTCAGGCGGCCTCTCTCCAATATCAGATGTCTCTAGCATGCCTTTGCCAAGTGCTGAGCCATAGTCCATTCATGACTGGATTCTCTGATAGGAACCTCGAGCACCCACTTCGTGCTGCTGATTAAAAAGGGAACCCTGTGCAGTCAGCACCACATATGCTGATTCCTGCCATACAATTCGCTTCCATGAAAACCGACTGTCACCTTGAAAAGGCTCTTGCCCTCTGTTGCATTATGGGGACACCGCCCTTTAGAGGATTGAAGTACCAAGTGACACCGGTGCTGTTGCTGTGTCGCTAAGCCCATGGCTGCCTCTCACTGAGGGATTCTGGGACAGATTCATTGGGATGCTGCTTTCCCTTGCATGTGTGTGTTGCATCATCAACTGGAATTTCGCTCTGACTTTGCTGCAGACGGGCAGTCAGATCTCCAGCCACCCCAGGCCTGTCCTTGTTAAATAATTTTCTTTAGACAAAACCAAGAAAGTTTTCTTTCACCTTATTAGTGCAGAGCAAAAACACAAAAACATTAATCAGAAGCAGTTGCCCATAAAGAATAACTTCCATGGACACTAACTAAGCACCACAGCAAACATCCCAGCCCATGTAGGGTGACAAAGATGCAAAATAAATTTGACTACAAATCTGTTGAGAGGATGAATCTCTTGCCTTTTCTCTAATTTTTTAAAAGTAAAGAATTCTAAAGGCTGGCAAGGAAATGTTAGACAGGATATATATTTTGTTTTCTGGATTGATAATTCTTGGTTGCCGGGAACATACAAATAAATCCCAGAAAACCAGTATATGAGCATGCAAAAAGTATAAATAGACTTGAAGTGTTTTAATACTACAGTACTACAATCACTCATGCTGTACAATCTAAAATACTAAGAAATGTCTCAATCTTCATCTCAATCCCTTCCACCTCTGTTTTTCTGGTATTTCATGGGCTTTTCAAGAAATGTTTAAAAACCACAAAAATACATATGTAGTACTATTTGTAATACTTTAAACAATAAAATTAAATTTAAAAAACACACACAAAAATGCTGACTATAAAGGAAAAGTACGTTGGTAAGATGGTGACGCAGGTAAACACCGGTATTTGCCTCCCACAACCACATCAAAATTACAACTAAAATATAGAACCGCCATCATTCAGAACCATCTGAAAGCTGGCTGAATGGAAATCCTACAACTAGAGAAGTAAAGAAGAAAGCACATTGAGACTGGTAGAAGGGACAGGCCGGACCAACGTGTGCAGTTTTTTAAAAATATCTTAGATGCAGTGGCCACATATGAGGAGCAAGGAGTCTCAGCTCCCTATAAGACCCGCACCCCAGGGTTCCAGAGTTGGGAAGAGAAGTCCCTATAACTTCAGGCTGTAAAAACCGGTGGGGGTTGGGGATGCGTGACACAAAAACTGCTGGAGACCCAATGTTGCTTTGTAAAGGGCCAGGGCCAAGAATTCCATCCCCCCTGAGGTCCATCTCTGAGCTGCTTTGGGGGAATCCAGGGACATACAGGAAGGAACTGGATTGTCTGGCATAGGAGTAGGAACTCGGGGGGTGCTCGCAGGGATCATCATTCCTGTGCTGAGACCTTCCCTGTTGCAGAGCTGACAGGCAGCCATATCTGAGTCTCCATGAGCCTGGCTCACACTGTTGGCTCCATCCTGATGATTCCCTAGAACCCCCACCCTGTCCAACTGGCAGCCCTCCTCAAGCTGTTTGCAGCAGCTTTTCCATATGAATGGCCAGGCCTGGCTCAGGCTCCAAACTTTACAAAAATCTCTCAAACAAGCAGCAGCTGGTGTCAGCATGCCCCAAACCTATGAATAAAAGGCCCAAGACCAGGCACCAGCACCAACCTGCCTTGCTTCACAGCAAGACCTTGCATGGGCCCTTCTAAGCCCAATACAAGTAGCAGCTGCAGTCGTCTTTGTAGTTACTGTCGGGTGGCACCAAGCAGTGGCTAACTTTGCACCTCCCTGAAGGTCTCAGTGCACCTGCTGGAGAGATTCAGACCATTCCAGAATATAATTCTACACATCCACAAGGGACACACTCAAGGGGTAGACTCAGTGAGCACCACTGAAACAAGTCCTGCTCCATAGGGGTTTCTCCTACATAGCTGCTTTCCCACTCTAGTCATAGCTGGTCCTCACAGCCAACTGGCCTGGAGGTCAATTCCTCTCAGTGACTGCCAACGGCAATCAAGGCTCAACTGCTGTGCAAAGAGCCCACTCAGGGGCACACCTAGAATGCCCAGCTCAGGTGACGGGGGTGGCTGAGCCACTGGGCCCTACACAACACCTACTACACAAGGCCACTCTACCAATTCCAGGAGATATAGCTGCTCTACCTCATATATAGAAACAGACACAGGGAGCAGCCAAAATGTGGAGACAAAGAAACATGTCATAAATAAAGAAATGAAAGCAAGCAATCTGCTGGATACAGAGTTCAAGGGACTTACTGAGACTTTCAAAGATTTAAGTGAGAATTTCAAAGACATGAAAAAGGACCAGTCAGAAATTAAGCATACACTAACTGAAATAAAGAATAATTTACAGGTATTAAACAGTAGAATAGAGGATTCCAAGAACCAAATAAACAATTTGGAATATGAGGAAGCAAAAATACCCAATCAGAAGAGCAAAAAGAAAAATGAATAAAAAAAATATGAAGATAGTGTAAGGAACCTCTTGGACAACTTCAAGTATACCAACATTCATACTGTGGCAGTGCCAAAAGGAAAATCAAGAAAGATACTGAAAACCTTTTTGAAGAAATGACAAAAAACTTCCCCTACCTGATGAAAGAAATTGACTTACAAGTCCAGGAAGCACAGAGAGTTCCAAGATATACTTATAATTAAGATATACTATAATTAAAATGGCAAGGGTTAAAGACAATGAGAGAATTTTAAAAGCAGCAAGAGAAAAGCAGTTAGTTACCTACAAGGGAGTGCTATATGACTGCTGATTTCTCAACAGAAACTTTGCAGGACAGAAGGAAGTGGCAAGAAATATTCAAAGTGATGAATAGCAAAGACCTACAACCAAGATTACTCTACCCAGCAAAGCCATCATTTAGAACTGTGGGTCAGATAAAGAGCTTCATAAACAAGAAAAAGCAAAAGGATTTCATCACCACCAAACCAGTATTACATGAAATGTTGAAGGGTATTCTTTAGAAAGAGGAAAAAGAAAAAGATAAAAATATGGACAATGAAATGGCAAATACATATGCATCAACAACTGAATCTGAAAATCAAAATCTAATGAAAAAAATAAACTGGTGATTAAAATGGAATCAGAGGCATGGAAACATGAAAAAGACTGACAATTTCATAAGGTAGAGGGGAGTCGGGGTAGGGAGGGATTAACCAAAGATCTTATATGCATACTAGAGGTCTAAGGCATGAAATTCATGCACGAGTAGGCCTCCTTTCCCCCAGCTGCTGGCACCAGTTGTCTTCTGGCACCCAGGACCCAGTCTTCCCTTGCAGCTCTAATTTCATCTGGAAGGTTGTCCGGAAGGACGTGCCAAAGGATGTCTGGTCTAATTAGCATATTATGCTTTTATTATTATAGATTATTATGGATATGCATTACCTATGGACACAGACAATAGGGTGGTGAAGGCCTGGGGTGGGAAGGGAACTGGGTGGAGATAGGAAATGAGGGGAATAAGAGGGATATCTGTAATACTCTCAACAATCAAGATTTAAAAATAAATAAAAATTTTAAAAAAGAACAACAACAAAAAAAGAAGGTTGGTAGCAGTATTGATTTGGAATATTTAGGAAAATAAATTGATTAGAAATAGGAGTGAGCAAACTACAGCCCACAGGCCAAATTCAACTGGCTGCCAATTTTAATAAGTAAAGCTTCATTGGAACATAGCCATGCTCATTTATTTATACATGGTCTGTGGTGACTTTCCCTGTAAGAGACTGAGCTGAGGAGTCATATCATAGACGGTATGGCTGGCAAAAGCTGAAATATTTTCTACCTGGACCTTTCCAGAAATAAAACTGCTCGACTAGAAAACAGGCACAGGGTTTTGTATCCTCCTTGCCCAACTCCCCATCACCACCCCACATAAAAACGGGCTAAATAACAGTGATGTGTATATACCAGAAGGGTCTCTTTGCTTAGCCCTTCTTTGGTTATCAGTTACTTGAATGGAGCAATGAAAATTGTGGTCCCTCACGTAAAGTGAGACTTCATTTTGGTAATGGACAGATCGATAGAAGCGTACCAGCAACAACAAAAAACAGCATGCATGTGCCTGTTTGTCAAATATGTGTATAGATATCATGTACCACGTCCCGTCCCGTGTTTTATGACAGTTCTTTATTACCCTATTCTCTGTTAGATCCTATGCTCTTTGTAGGCAAGGAATGCATCTGTGATCTCTAGCCTTGGTTCTTTGTAGCACTACAGGAGCTCAGAAAATATCAGCTGGATGAATACATAGCAAGTAGAACAAAGTCTCCCTTATTAGAACTTATTGGAAAGAAGAAAAAGCAATTAATTCGCACACTTAAACAAATGCAGTTTCGTAATCAAAGTAGATGCACAGTATTTGAGCAAAGAAATGAAACCAATTTTCATGCATGGCTTGTGGGAACACATAACTCTGTGTCAGGTCTTTTACAGTAAATACAATTTAATGGCTAATTGTTGCTAATTGGAGGTACTAATGGTCCTAATGTTTAATTAAGAGATGGAAATCATTTGTAATTAGCACATGGTATCCATGAAAACAGATGTTTAGAGTTGAAAAAATAGTTTTGTTCTTTGAAGTATTTTAAACACCCTCGCCCATCCCAATTATGAGCGAGTTTTGTAAAGTAATTCCCACCCGCGAAGAGGCAGTATAAAGACAAACTTCAACCAAATCTTTGGCAGAGCATCATCAATTCCAAATGAATGAGGTTTTTCAATGCAAAGTGATGCTATCAACTAGTAAAAAAACAATATGGAAAAACTGCCTACTATTTTAACAGTGAGTTTTGCCCTAATTTGGGCAAATAACTCTGTAAATGACTTCCCTTGCAGAGCATAATTTCCTGACTATGACATTGAAGGACTTCATATTCAACCACACTGAGTGAATCTGTATCATGACTATTATGCTCTTTCTGTGAAATCTTGTCATGAAGTTGCATCGATAACATTGAATATTTTCAACCTATTTTAGCTGGTGTGCACTGAGGATATGCCAGAGAATAAATATATGTTCCAGATGTTTGCTGGATTCTTCTCAAGCATTTTGGGGGCACTTTTCTCATTTTCTGTCTTTTCCAAAAACAGATTCAAATTTTTAACTCTTAGGTTCTTAGAAATGGTGAACAAGTTTTGGTTCTCTGTCAATAGCTCTTGCTTGATTTCACAATGACACCCTTCAAGGGAATTAAGCTTAAAGCCACTGAGATACAATTCTGACAACATATTATTTTTAGTTTTCATATGTGACACATCAAATCCAACTATGAAGAGAAAGAAAATGATGACTTCAAGATTTTTTTAAAAGAATTTTGCTTACCATAGAAAGATCTTTTAAAGAGTTGTAACTGTTGTGGAAAAATAAACCCAAAAAGACAACAGACTCTTGATTTTGCATGAAAATGGAGGTAGTTCTAACCTTTGTCCTGTGTTCTTGAAATGAGCTGGATAAGGTGTAGCAGGGACTTTGACAAGGAGAGATAATGCCAGTGAAATAAATCAAAGATTCCCATTTGCCCAATTTTAGCCATTTTCTTTGGGACTTCGCCACTGCGGCCTTTACTCTATCCTTTCTGAATCATTATTATTTTTTAAAATGTATTTACTGTTTAACTAGTTCTCATAGACTTTTCCTAAGCAAAGTATTTCTTAAGCCATGCTTTCGGTGAACTTATTCTGTTATTCAAATTTACATAAAAGTAACCGTACAGCTGCTGAAATACAAATAAAATGTTTGGGTCCCTGTACTCATAAATTAACTTTAAGTATCAAAGTGATACACAAATCACATCCTGAAAAACACTTTTCTGCCTCTAATTAAATCTATATTCCAAGTGTTCTGGAAAGAACTTTGTTCTTAAAAATTCTTCATAGGTTTCAGAAGTATGCTGTTAGTGATCCCCTATATTTGGGACATTCTCCCTGATAATGAGCCCATATCTTATTAATGTCAAAAACCAAATAATATAAGACAAATCCAGATATTCAAATACTCCATTTAATTAGCAGCTGAATTGCTTTAATCTTTGTCACCTTCACCTCCAGTCTACTTTGGCCACTGGCTCCCATGACCTTGACTTTGCCAAGAAATAGTTTATTATCCAAAATCTTTAATCCTAGTATTTTCTCCAGACCACTTCATATATTTCATTGATACCTCTTCTCTTTCCATTTTCTCTCTGTCTGCCATTGCCTATGGCCCTCTTCTCTTGTTCTATTCATCCTGGAAAGTATATCGATTGAATTTGTCGCTCAATCAATCTTTCGACAATACGGTCATCATACACTGCCCTTTTTCTCACTCCACTCAGTACAACCTGAACTGAGGATTAATCCACCTGAATGCCTTTCTGGCTACTGATCACTACTGGGAAAATTAAACATCTTCACAGATTGGTATCACAAAAAAAAATCATCATCTGTAGCTTCAAATGAACCCCCAGTACTGCCTTTCAAGCTTTTTTGGCTTTCTTACGCCATAGTTTCCCCAAATTCTCTTCTCCATGACATTTCCCATTCATTCTTAGATGTCACTTAATATGTCTCAGAAAAACACATAGTATTTATTCTGTGGGAAATTCTTTGATTGCCTATTCCTACATTTACAAACTTATTGCATGCACATATTTCACCCCCTCACCTTTTGACCTCCCACATTCCTAGAAGTATCTGGCTTCCTCAGTGACCTTGCTCCATGAGTCACCCCTTCATGAATTACATGTTCATGTTTTAGAACTCTTTCCTGGCTTCTCCCTATTCTGACAAAATATTTCCCATCTTAAAAAGTAGTAAATCAATCTGTTCCATTGTCCATTTGTTTTTTCCGTACTCTTCTCAAAAGCCAAAATGGTTATGTTTCTGGCATTTGTTACATCTGCTTCCTTACAGCACTTTCACAGTCTTCACCCCTCCTCTTAAGACTGCACCAGATTGACTAGTGATCTCTCTGTCACTAAATCCAATGGCTTCTTTTCAGGACTCATCTTACTAAAGGGGCTTCTCTTGAAATACTCTCTCTCTTTGGCTTCTTTTGAAACATCATATTCCTGGTTTTCCTGCTATGCCTCTGGTTGTCTTTTCCAATCTTTATTTTAGGCTCCTTGTTTTTAAATTTCTTTGTGGGGGGAGGGGAGGTTAGTGGCCATTTTTTTCCCCCCAAGGATATGCCTACTTGCCTTTGTTCTAAGCACATTCCCTGGATGACATTACTTAATTCCAAAATTCACCGGTAGCTAAGAGCTATCTTCTGACCTCCAGACACACATCCAAATACTTATCTCCATTTGGATGCCTCATAGATACTTCGAACTCAACATGTACAATACTGAACTTGGCCATTTTCCTCTGGTTTATTAATTAACTAAAGGACTGGTGCACAAAATTCATGCATGGGGAGGGATGTCCCTCAGGCCAGCCTGCATCCTCTCCAATCTGGGGCCCTTCGAGAGCAGTCAGATATCCCTTTCACAATCCAGGCTGGCTCCCAACTGCTTGCCTGCCTGCCTTCCTAATTGCCCTTAACTGCTTCTGCCTGCCAGCCTGATCATCCCTAACCACCACCCTGCCAGTCTCATTGATGCCTAACTGCTCCCCTGCCAGCCTGTTTGCCCATAACTGCTACTCCCATGCAGGCCTTGTTCCCCTCCCCCAACTGCTCTCCCCTGTAGGCCTGGGTACCACCCCTCAACTGCCCTTCCCTGTAGGCCCAGTCATCCTCAATTTCCCTCCTCAGCTGGCCTGGTTACCCCTAACTCCTGCAGGCTTGATCACCCCCTACTGCCCTCCTTTGCAGGCCTGGTCCCTCCCAACTGCCCTCCCCTGCTGGTCTGATCATCCACAATTGCCCTCCCTTGCAGGCCTGGTCCCTCCCCACTATACTCCCCTGCTGGCCATCTTGTGGTGGCCACCTTGTGTCCACACAGGAGCAGCCATCTTTGACCACAAGGGAGCAGCCATCTTGTGTGTTGGAGTGATGTTCAATTTGCACATTACTCTTTTATTAGATAGGATAAAGGCCTGATGCATGGGTGCGGGCCAGCTGGTTGCCCTGAAGGGTGTCCTGGATCAGGGTGGGGGTTCCCTTAGAGCATGGGGTGGCCTGTATAAGAGGCCTGTGGTGGTTTGTATACTGGCCACAACCTCTGGCGACCCAAACAAAGGCCCTGGTATCTGGGATTTATTTAACTTCTATAATTGAAACTTTGCAGCCTTGAGTGGAGGCCAAGGCAGGACAGGGCTGTGGCAGCTTGGCTTCCTCCATCACCAGCAGCAACTCAAGCCTCCTGCTCTCTCCAGCTCCATGGCTGCTGCCATTTTGTTGGGATTTATTTATCTCCTATAATTGAAATTTTGTAGCCTTAAGAGGAGGCCAAGGCAGGCCAGGGCAGGCAGAAAGCTAGTCTTCCTCCATTGCTGAGGAAACCCAAGCCTCCTGCTCTCTCTGTGGCTGTAGCCATCTTGGTTGGGTTAATTTTCATACTCACTCCTGATTGGCTGGTGGGTGTGGTTTGTGGGTGTAGTGTAACAGAGTGATGGTTAATTTGCATTCTACTCTTTTATTAGATAGGATTAATGTATTAATTAATTAATTAAAAGGGGTCTTGGAGAGATGTTCAGGGGATTAGCTCAGGATGAGATGCCACTGCCTACTGCTTCCCTGGTTGCAAGTTTCATGGGGTCCCTTAGAATTTAGGGGATACCTGACTATGGAGAATGGAGAGGGGTAAGAGAATGTCACAAGTGTGCTCCCCTGGGGGATAGTACGCCTTTCCTCTTTCCTCTGGATTAGATCCTTGAAAATGACATACCAGGCCATTGAATTGACAGGAACTTAACTCTTCTCTCTCCTATCTTAATATCCATTTAGTTACTGAGTCTTACATATTGTACTTCCTTAATATCTCACAAATTTATCAACTCTCCATTATCATTTCCACAACTTGAGCACATGGCAACTTGATTTCATGCTTGAACTCCTGAGTTCTGGACCCCCCTTTTCTAATTCTGTATGTCTCCATTGCATTCTCCACCCTATATCTGGAGTGGTCATGTCACCCTCTAACTTAAAAACTTTTAGTGTACATCTATTGCCACCTGGATAAATTTCAAGTTACCATTTCTGGTCATATGGCTCCAGTTTATTTCTCCAGACTCACTTTCTCTCTTTATGTATCTCTGTCCTGTTGAACCATTTGCAGTTCTCTGAATTTGTCATACTCTGTACCTAAGAGTCTTTTATATGCTACCTATTTGGTCTGAAACTTTTCCCCTCCAACTTATTTTTACTTGGTTAATTCCCATATACCTTCTGTCTCTGTTTAGATGTTGCTTCCACTTACACTAACTTCATCTACTGTACGCTAGTTGTTTCTTCTTTGTACCACCATAGCATCTTGTAACAAGAATAGGTACAGTTTTTTCTAATAACATTGAAGTACTTATTTTATGTTAGGATCTGTTTTAAGCAGGCTATCTATCTTAACTTACCTAATTTTCACAATAGCCATATTAAGTAATTATTATTTCCTCATGTAAGCTAAGATATAGAGAAATTGAGTAATTTTCCAAGGTTCCACCACTAGTAAGTTACACAAGTAGTTTCTGAACTCAGGAATCTTACTGGAGAGTTTCCAAATGTGAACATCATATATTTGTTCATATGGAAGCTCTTAAGACACTGTGTTGTAATTACCTTCTGTACCTAACTTTCTAATTGGATCCTACATTCTTAGAAGGAAGTTACAACCCTAATACCCAATACAATAATGGCCACTCCCAATAAATATTATTTAAAATTAAAGAAAAAGGTATGTGATTCAGAGAGGAAAGAATCCTACAATCAGATTTGCCCTGACCTAGCCTCAGTGTCCACCACTGTGACATTTTGCTCCAAGAATGACAAATGATATGCTGTCATCAAGCACCCCACACTGTTTCCTGTCCCCAAGAGTTCACATATCTTATCTCACTCCCCTCCTGAGTCTTCCCCGCTCTTGTCTAACTGGTTAGCTCCTATCTCCTATTTGTTCTTCCAAATGCAGCTCAGAATTTTACTCCTGAGGGTTTCTGGTCTTCTCTTCAGAGTCTAGATTTTAGTTCCTCCATATTTTATACACTTAAATATCACAAACAACAACAACATTATTAGACCGTGGTGGTTTTTTTTGCCCCTCACCCTTTTTTTTTAAACCAGTGGTCTATTTTGTATTCATTGTGTACCCCTAGTACTTGAGTAAAGTTCCTAAGACTCAAAGGTATTCAATAAATGTTTGATATATTGATTATGTCTCTGTAGATTACAAAGCAGGTATCTTCAACTCTCATACATTATGATGACCTAGTGGGTTCCTACACTGACAAAGAATTGATTACTATCTGGGTTGTTCAATGTTGACATACTGGGAGATGTGGGAAGGAACTACTACAACACTTTTGCCGGCTTCACTTTCCTGATTTTCCCCAGGGTTGGGCAAAGGATATTCCATTTTTCAAAAGTTACTCAAGTTGTGCCCACCAGACAATTTATAAACATTTTTAAAAGGTACATTTATTTTCCTTTACAGGTAGACCAAAGAGGCCAAAGAACCTCGGCAATTTTTTCAAATGTCAAGCTACCAATTAAATCTTAAAAAAAGGGAAAACAACTGTAAAGTCCTGTAAATTGTTCTTGTGCCTGTCACTTCTATATTAGTGCCTTCTTTTGTATGCTGCTGATGGGATCTTAGCACTTTAAAAAAAATATTAATGATAGCAATACCAGGGCTTTCTGACTGTCCTGTGTGATTACTGTTTGTTGTTGCTTAAACACACATAAAAATGCCAGATTACACTTCTTAAGGCTCTACTTTAACTGAGTTATTTCTCAGCTCAAGGACTTTCAGTGGCAGCTGTCTGTGGAATGAAGTGGGAACTTTAAACCAGATGTTCTGCTTCTATTCATATGCATTGATCCTGACCCATGGCTGATATCTACCAAGTGCTTTTGATGTTTTCATTGCTTTTGGATGTCTGTGTGTGTTCTTAACAGTGAAATCAAAAAACTTAGTAGAAGTAAAGTTTCAGTTTCTGTCTTTCCTCATTATTAATACTGGTGAATTTTCAAGAATAGATGTCTCTTTTTAAACCAAGTAAAGGCTACATTACATTAAACAAAGTATGCTAAGTGAAACACAGTATGATATGATAGGATACACACTTTGGGGAAAGATAAGTGATGTTTTAATTATTGACAATTTATAGAACTCTCCAAAAGGAGCAAAGTGGTCCTGGCTGGTGAGTTCAGTGGTTAGAGTAACAGCCTGTGCACCACTGATTCCTGGTCCAAGGCACATACCTGGGTTGCAGGTTCAATACCCGTCCTTCTCTCCCCCATCAGTCAGGGCGAGTGTGGGAGGCAACCAGTTGAGGTGTATCTCTCACACCAATGTTTCTCTCTGTCAAAGATCACTGGGAAAAACATCCTCACTCCTTGGGTGAGGATTAAAAAAAAATAAAGCAACTTCACAACTGAAAGCTAACTCATTGTTTCTCAATTGAACTTGTGAGATGAATATTCAGCCATGAACACCATTAAACAAGTCCAGCAGACATGACGAAAGGATTACCCTTCAGATGGGAGGTCAGGCGAACCCAGGGGCCAAGAACATGCTGTTCTCTATCTGAAAACCATTGCTCAGTGGGCAGGCTCTACCGACGGATGGGTTCTCCTGGCCTTCACCTCTTGTCTCAGATTGTATGTCCTCATCATCTAACACGTGAAAGGATCAAAGAGCTCTTTAGGCTGCCAGTATTTTATTTAGTTAAAAGCAAATCAACAAAAGTGAAAAATTATGCCCATCATCCATCCTCTTTGCAAGAAACCAAAATTCAAAGTTAAGAAAGCACAGATCTGTGCCATTCAAAATAAAAACCCACCTTTTGACATACACATACCCTATTATAAACTGCGCCAAAAAAAGTTGATGAAACAACTTAAATATTGCTAATAAAACTCCTCACGATTCTTATGTACTCTCGGATCAATCTCTGCCACTTGGCTGTACCAGTGGAACATTGGCAGCTTCTCTTCCAATATCCAAAATACCATTTTTGGAACAAATCTGACGTTTTGATTCATTCAACAAACAATTATATTGAGCACCTACAACGGGTGAGACGCTACGCTGGGTGTTGAGCAAGCAAAATGGGATGATTTTCTGATTTCAGAAGAATGCTGGTCTCCAAAGCAGTGCTTCTCAAACTACCTTTGATTAATTCGTTCCCTCCTTTGATAGACATAAATTTCCTCTCCCAATTCTCAGAAATTCTGATGAACCCTCCCACACTGAGAACCTCTGATACACAGAACATAGATCGACTGTATGTTCTGCGTATCTTTCATAGATCAAATGTCTTTGAGCTTTTACTTCTTATTATAGAAGCAACATATTTATTTCTGATACAAAAAACTGGACTGAACTATTAAATACATTTTTGAACCATGCTCTGCCCATCCCCTTGCCCTACTCAACCACCACCCCTTCCCCTCCTCCACCCCCCGGAATTGAAATTGAAATTCCTTGCACCCAGCCCCATTGAGAATCACTGCTTTAAAGAGTTTTGGAGAAACCCCGGCAACTTCCATCTCTCCCCACCAATCAAGTCTGAAAGGAATTAGAATTTTCCTACCTGACACAACAGCTGGTGGAGTATCATAATCCTGTCTTGGGACTGAATCTTTGAATGAAAAGAGCATGAGAAAGAATGCAATGAAGTACAAAAGAAAATAAAACAGAATCTTAGCTCTATATCTCGGAAGTGCCCACTCACTGTATGTCATGTGGTTGCCTAACCCCCCTACCTCCAACTTCTTCAGGCACTATGACCCCTACCTCGTTTACAGTTGTGACCGTAGTCCCCATAACCACCCCACTCTACGTGGTGTTTGTTTAGGCTCCACCTGCTAAGACAGTACATTCTGTCCCAGAACATTGTCATCTTCCTCGGTTTGCCATGCCTTTGGTCACTTTCACAGGGTGTTAATGTGAAATCTGTACCCTCTCTGACTGACCCAAATGTTCTACACAGCGGCCCACCTAGAAGGGGCCCAGAGCACAATATGAAACAAAGTCCTGGAGAAAAAAAATAAAGAATGGAAAATTTAAGAGATCAATAAACAAATGTGCACATTGCCATACTCTATGGGGGCTGACACATTTTGATCACTCAGCTCTGACTCTGATCCCAGTGGTTGTCAGTCAAGACCAAGGAGCTTTGCCTGTTGGAGCAGTGAGAGCAGAGATAAGTCGAAGAATCTATTCAACAGTGATTGCTGTCCTTATCCTAAGTGTTGTAGCATTGGAGGTGGCAAATATTAGGGAAAGACTAATTAAACTACATGGCATCCATTTCAAATTTTGAGGTTATATGGGACCAAATATATATTTTTTAAATGAGAAAGAGGCTTTGGTTTAGTAAATTTCTTTAGCCAGAGATCTGAAAAGGAAAAGTTGGATCTGGCCTATGGTAAAAGTACCCTTCCCTCCCCACCTTTAAAAATGGCAAGTTCTAATCTAGCCCCAATTTCCCTTAGAGGGATAAAAATGTGTAAAAAGACCAAATATTGCTCACATTCCAATCAACTGCCAAAACACAGTTACATAGATGTTTTGTGAGATCTTTATTCCATTTACATGATCATTATTTCTTTAAAAAAACTAAAATCTCAAACTCCCTTTTTTCCATCCACTTAAAAACTTCATTTGGACAATCAGACATTTCTCCATTTAATCTCCTTGCCACAAAAGGACAATGTTAATCACTTTCTCATGAGAAGACAGATCAAAATATTGACCAAAGATTCAAAAGCAAATAAACACCATAGGCATGAGTCATTTTGCTTCTCACAACAGGTATGTGAACTAGTGAGTTGATTATCATCACCAAAGCTAGAATAAGTGGAAACATTTTTATAGGGTCTCCAAATATGTTCTTAAATAGTGGTAGTAATTCCTAGCTCCTTTTTAAAAACTACAATCACACATTACTACAAACAAACAAAAAGTTAATCTTAAGGTCATGCCACTAGTCATTTTTCCACAAATACATTTATATTAAAAATTAATAATAACAGTAAATCATGCTTATTGTTGTATACTTACAGAATGTATACAAATATGATTAAAATAGGGATGATCCCTAATCCCATCACCCGGAAATAACCACACTTGTTTTGTATTTCTATGCCTTATTTCATAAATATTTTTTCATGTTTGCTACATATGCACATTTATATCCTGCTCATAATGATAGCTCATCCTTTTCCTACTTGGTTTAATTTCTTATAACTCCATGTAGTATTACATTCTGATCTGTGGGTGGCGTATGGTTTAATCATTCTTCTTCATTAGACATTATAACAAACACTAGCTTGAACACTTTTGAGGTATAAAGGCTTTACTGTTACTTTAGAATATTTCCGTAAAATAGCTTCTAAAACTAAAATTTATTGGTCAGTCAGTAGAACTGTTTCAAAATGTCTTGACTGTCCATCTTGCTATCCAACTGGGACTTTTACAAATTTCTATTCCTATCATTACATAATGAGAATGTTTATTGCTCACACCTTCATCAGCAATGCATATTATTTTTATAACTTTATTTAATAGGTTATGTGTGTATTTGATTAAATTACTATTTAGTATTTTTTTCATGTTTTTTTGGGGTTCTATTTCCTCTTTTACCAACTATACATTCACATTGTTTTTTATCTATCGGGCTCTTGTATTTTGTTGCTAATTAATTTGGAAGTCAGAATACATTATTAAGCGGCAAAAACTTAATATTTGCAATTAAACTTCCACAATACTAGACTTTCACTTAATGCCTATTTAATTTTTGTTTACAGACTACCTTCAAAGTTCATTTATCTTAGAATAAGACTAAACAAATAAAAAAAAACTATTCTCTTTTATCTATATTTTCAGTCTTGTATTTGACCGTTTTTAATTGACACTTTTCCCTCAAAAACCACTTAAGGAGATATACTCATTGCCATTTATGAATTTACGATATTATTTTCTAGTCATGAGCCCATTGAACACTATGTGTTTTTCTTTATTCTTCTTAGTCCTAATACTGATATGTAATAATTAAAAAAATAATAATTTCTGAGCAAAATTAGTAATTCAGGAATTTCACCTGATACCGTCAACATTTTAGAGTAACAAAGGAAAAATGGTATGGCTGAAAAAATGTTGGAGAACTACATGCACAAATGGAGTAGAATTACAAGATTATCTTTGTGAGTGGCTATGGTTACACCATGGAATCCAGTGATGTCACAAATCACCAGTGGTTTGGAGGACACAAACAGAACTGCAGATAAGGAGCCTGCAGAACAAAAACTTTTATTTCTTTCCACAGATTCCGGTGACATTGTAAGCCACTGGTGGCCACCAACTGAACAAATGAAAAGGAGATAAGAAACTTGTAAAACAAGATTGTCATGCAATTTGGAGGTTCTCATAACACAGTAAAACCCCCAGTGATTTCTGCTAACGCTTACAATACAGTGATAAGAAATGGTGGTTAACAGAGCTTTACAGTTCTATCCAGGGATTCCTATGACCAAAAAAAATTAAAAAAAAAAAGGGGGGGAAGCTAGAAAATTCTCCAAGGTCAGCAGAGCCCTGGAATAAAACAGTTATTTTATTTCCTTTAAGTCTGGGAGATTCTGTCTAGCTTAAAAATACGGCGAGAATTGAACAATAAACATTTGAGGTGGCAAATGGCAGAGACAGGTTAAACTACTTGGTTTCTTTTTCAAAATTGGGGGTGACAAGAGACCAAATATACCTTCTTTTATGAAGATGAAAAAAGAGGCATCTCAATAAGCTTCCTTACCTAGGGATCTTAGAAAGTGGGATGTGGCCTATGGCTTAAGGCCCCTCCCCCTCACTTCTAATACTGGAAAATTCCAATCTAGCTCCTCCCCATTAGCCCCGGACCCCTGCCTCCTGTAGATCATTCACTGATCTCTCCTTGCTCTTCCTATCTGTTTCTGGATTGAGGCTCCTGTCTTTATCTTGACTCGTCACTGCTCACATCTTGTTTGTAGAATTTCAGTGAGCTTAGATGTCTGAAAGCCTCTGAAAAGTCACTGGGAAGAGAGACACAGGATCAGATAATTTTAGATTGACTGGCTGTAGCAACATGCTGGAGAATGGATTGGAGCCCACTGAGACAGGAAGCAGGAAGAGCAGTTAGGAGACGATTATTATAAGCAATCAAATGAGACCCAGGGCAGAGTCTAGAAGTGTGGTGGAAGGGATGTATTTGACAAATGTCTCTGAGGCTAAATTGATGGGACTGGCAAAGTAATTGTACTTGGTGGTGAGGGAGAAGGAAAGAGTCTAGACTGAGTCCCAGGATTAGCATTTGCCTACGAGAGCAGAAGGGCATGGATATGGCTAGAGGGGAAATAAAAAGCAGGAATGGGGAGGCGGAAGGGCATCAGTGGGGAGGAAGTCCAGGGAAGCTAATGCGATTAGTTTTGGGTCATGCTGACTTGGAGATATCAGAGGGAGAGTTACATGAGACGGTTAGCAAAGAGTTGGAAAAATGGGTCTAGAAATGTAAGATGACATTAGCACTGAGGACTCAGATAGAAGAGTCTTCGGCACAGCAAGCACAGTTCAAAACCATGAAAGCAGATGGCACGGCTTACGGGAAAATCACGTATGAATGCGAAGTTAAAAAAATGAGAGCCTGTCTGAGCAGCCTGTGAAAGAACAGAAGCAGCAATGGCCAGAAGCATCCGAGGAGACCTAGGAAATCCTGGGGCAGGAGTCTCAATCTGAGAGCTTTTCCGGTACACTGGGTCCAATATTCAAAGGCAGGGAAATGTTCCATTAAGATTTAAATGTTTATCTTAAAATATTGGAAGGTGAGGCCCCCTAGGTCTGCATGCCTCTGAAGCAAGAGCGACCTGGCATTGAGAAGAGGCTGCCAGGCGTGGCGGCCCCTCCCACTCCTGTTCACCTAACTCTCAGGCAGAGAGACGTTATTAGTACTGCACTAAAAATATCTCTAATTTAAAAGGTAACCTCCACTGTCAAGTATATTTATAGCACATGAGCGGTAAATGTAGACCACATTTGATTCTGTCCTTCTAGGGTTTTTTTTTTTTTTTTTTTTTTTTTTTTTTTTGCTTACATTGCCAACCTGATTCATTAATGTGACTTGGCTGGCCTCTCGAATTTTGGGGTTTACAACCTTGGAAGGGTATGTTAGACGCTAAGGAAGTGGAAACGTGAGAAAGAAATGAGTTATGCCAAACGAAACAGAGCAGGCCAGCGCGTTGTGCTGTGAACTTGTTAATTTCCTACCTCCCTTCTGATGACTTGGACTAGATCCCCGCCAGTTGAAGCCACTGGATGGAGCCGGGGTTAGGGACAGCTCACTTGATAAACATCTATCTGCTAGGTTTCACACTGTATTAGGAATGTCACATAATGTCACTGCATTTAACACTGGCAACTCCCCGGGGATGGGAATGTTATTTTTCTGCTTTGTAGAAGAGGAAATAAAAGTTCAGAGAGGTTAATAACCTGCCGAAACGTGCATAGTTAATAAGGGGCTGAGCTAGACTGTGAACTCAAGTTTGATCCCAACATCCATTTTTTTTTCCCCGTGACAACAGGCAATCTTCCCAGCAATAACCAGATATATTGGAAAGAAACAATAGGTGGGAAAATCTGATAGTCACTCCACATGCCAATCAAAAATTCACATGAAATGAATCTATGATGGCATGTGGAAGCACAAGAGTGACAGTTCAAGAAAAATGTATACTTGGACACTAAAGACAGTCATATTTTGTTGAATAAATCAACAAAGTAATATTGTTTTCTTTCTGCTTTTCCAGAACCTTATGAAATTTCAAACCTTTGCAAAGCATCAATTTATACAAAGTTTATAATAGACATAAGCATTATTTTAGTATAAATATGAAGGGAGAAAAAATGGGGGAAAAGCTACAGAATATTTGGTATTAAAATTTCAAACTTTTGCTGAGAAAGGAATGGGATGTATATCATTCTTAAATAATTGGCCCATTTCCAGCTAGGTAAAAATAGTGATCTTATATATAAGTGTGTTCTTGTTGAAAATGCTCCAGTACTAATCATAATATATGTTACTGAATCAATAACTATTATAATCCTAAACCTTTTCTTCATGTTTTAGTTTATTTTTCAGTTCCCTAAAGTATCCAGTCATAATCTCAATTAAACTTAGATCTTATGTTTTCTCCTAGTTTGCAAATGGGAAGTTCAGCAAGTCAGCTGGCTAAGCTTTTGATTCAAATGACTGGGATTTATAAAGTGTTTCTTGCTGGGCTTTGCATTATAATTCCCTCTTTTATCAGATTCCAGATTGTTATTCAATATAATAAGATTGCAATACTTCACTTATTGAGAATTTATGATCCCTCAAGGAGATTAAGGCTGACATGAAGGGAAATCAATAGTGGGCACATGAGAAACTTGAGGCCTCCCAATACTTCATGGAGCCTGTTTTCCTGGTAAATGAGCAAAGCAATGACAAATAATCCTTACCACGCTCCTAAAAGCTCCAGAAATATTATCTTCAAAATTTTATCTCCCTGATGAAAATTAGTTGTACCACAGTGTGGAGTTAAATGTTGCCTTAGACATGACTTTTAAAAGTCTAGGTCAGAGACCTAACAAATCATTTGACCCAGTCCAGCCTTCAGACAGGTCAAGTATCATCAACTGCTTTTTTATAGGATCAGAAACTGAAGTCTTAGAGTTAGGTACTTTGTTTATGTTAATAAAATTAAACTTCTTTATTGAAACAAAGCAATTCTTTCCATGCAGTTATGTGGACTTTCTTCCTATTTAGAGCAGATTATTGAGGCCTCAGTGGATATGTCAAAGACATCTTATATTCCCCAAAAGCTTATATATCAAGCAATTTACCTTAAATTGCTTTAAGGTAAAATTTCCAATATATAACTGGTGCACATAGTATATGAAGATATTTGGAGATGATGCTAGTATAATTGTGAAAAATCACAGAAGTGGTGACTATGAGACATATAGCCTTAAAGACACAAAGGCATGTAGTCAAAGGAGTCCCATATATCATGTTCAATACTTGAATTAGACAGAGAGAGAAATTGAGACTGGACAGATAGAAACAATAGGGCTCAATCAAGATTTGAGGCTAGAATTCCTAACTTCAAGTCCAGTGTTCTATAATACTTAAGCTGCTTCTGTAAAGAGAAAATGTGTTTTTCTTTCTATATCTTTAAAAATGAAAAATGAAAAACTCTTAGCAATGGTATCACGTGAGAGGTTGACGTGGATGTCTTTCACTGTTCTCTATAATGGTAATTAACAAAGTTGCAGTATTCCAGGTTGTATTAAAACATTTGCCTTCTTGACTATTTGGGGAATTGCCTTTGTATGGATTGAAAAACCAACGCAAAGTATTGCAAATGATTTCAAAGGCCTCACTGATATAAAAATCAAGGCTGCAATGGGAAATTTTTGATGTACTTGAGTTCCCCAAGGAAAAATAATGGCTAGTCAAAAAATATCCCAACTTATATATAAAAAGATTACGTATGTTAGAGTCCTTTCCCATTTTTCTACATCATCTATGTCAATATAGTAAAAAGAAAGATGAAAAGAACTTGATTAGGTCAGGTTCTCAATTACTTTTTACTGACTTAAACATGGAAACTGAATAAAAAACCTGGTATATTAGTCATAGTCAAGGTTGGCCCCTCACTGGAAGTAACCTGGGAATGATATATTAGCTGAAGTGGGAAGCATCTGGGAAAAGAAAAACAGGCTCAAGTGTATTAAGTTACAAGGTCTAGATTTTTCAGGTACACGCATAAAGACACTTTTCCAAAAGCAGACGTCATACTTGGTGCATTTTGTCTCAAGAACAGGAAGTAACTCAAATTTAAATGCAACACAATACAGCCTTCAGCATTGTCAATGTGAGTAGACCTGTCCCAGGATGGAATAAGCAAGCAGAAGGCAGCTTGTTCATACTGGAACCTGGAAGGTGTGGTAGTCAATGGTACAGAGCCAGTTTTGCTGACAATGCCAGTGAAAAAAGAGTATTTCATCTTGTGGAAGAAATCCCAAAAAAAAAACAAACAAAAAAAACCCACCAGAACAAAACAAACTCTTCAACTCACCGTTCCTGTTGTGCCCAACGAAAGATGGTTCATCTGTTGTGTCAGGGGGCCCATCATGTTTGCTGGCTGCATTGACATTGGATGGTCCATGGTCGGTGTAATCACAGCACCCTAGAAGCACACACAATGTCCATCTGAAAATCCGTTCCACAGGAAGGAAACTTGAAACTTAAACACAGTAGGGCTGCTTTAATAGCCAACATGTTTGCTTTACTGAAAAGGCTAAATTCAGCATGTATAAATTTTACATCCATCCATGAAATTTTCTGTTCATCTAAATAGAGAGCATTAGTGGCTTCCTTTCTTCCATTGTGATTTATCTGTGATGTATTTAAAATGCCTGTTACTTATAATTCTAATATTTAATGTAGGATGTATTCCAACATATCATATATATGCCTTCTCTCATTGTTCTAGATGCTCACTTCTCTTCATTAAAATTATACAAATATGATGGAAATTCTCTAGTTTTTATTGATACTGAATAGACTTGTGGTTTACAGCATTTATCTAGGGTTTATATGGACAGATTTTGATCACCTCCATACAATCTACCACTGTGGTAATAACACTGGCCCAGATGGGTTCCTTCACTGGGTCTCTTTGGACATACTCAAATCTAATATAAATGTTATCAAAATTCAAGTTACTATTTCCCATGTTTTAAAATTAGAATATTTTGACCTACTTTCTTTGTGTCTATGCTTTTGACAGAAAATACTAAGCTGTTGAATGCCAGTCAAATGCAACACTGCTATAATTTTCTAAAAATGTAAAAATGTCAATTGTTTCATCAGGTGTTAGGAAAAGCCTACTTTCAGAATATGCTTTTTGATTTATTATAACTATTGGAATGTAAGAAATACTACATATTAAAACAAAAACAAAAACTTCTGTCCATACACAAAGTGTCGCATGGATATTGAAGCACAGAGCCAGGCCACATACTCTCTTTCCTTTCCCTCTATCCTAATTTTATACCGTAATGGACTCACTTAGACAATGGAAAAATATTTTTTAAAAGTTGAAAATCTAGGGTTGGATGGAGTCTTTGATATTACATTATCCCACCGTTTTATTTTAAAGATGATGATAAAGGCAGGCTCATGCTTATAACGGCTCATTTAAACATTCCATGGTAATAACATGATAGGTATTTGAATGCTACTTTTTTCCTATAAACATTTTTTCACGAAGTGGTTTTTTCTCCATCTCTGTAAGTAAACATTTTGAAAAACTAAAACTAGGACAGATTCACGTAGATGACAGGCTCTCAGACCCCAATATGATTTACCCAGAGGCAAATGTTTCCTAAAACACTTTTGCTCAGGATGACTAATTTCTCATGTGACTATCCAAATCCAATGTCCCAACTGAAGGTGTTAAAAGATCAGGCTATTGAAGCATCCATCGTATATAAAAATTGCTGTTTGAAGTTTTAACCTTGCTATTGGCTTCTGTAAATGTTTGCTTGCTTAAATAATAAGGAAAATGAGACTACTCTCACTTCAGAGAGGCCATTAAACCTTCCCTGGACAAAATTATCAGTGCGGGCACCAGGCCAGGCCTTTGGTTGAGGTCTCAAGGCCTCAGCACATAGGGGCCCTTTAAGAACTTGCAAAGGGGCTGGAAACATCCCATATTTGGGAGACAACGAACGTAAAAACATATAAATAGGGAAAATTTCTGCATGTTGGGGCCCAAAATTTGAGAAACATTTTCCTCTGGACCCACGCGTAATAAATGTAACTCCAAACTCTCTGAGCATGGTTTTATTATTCCAGTTTTCTGTAACAATATCACTCAGCCTTTTTTATGAACTTATCTCCATTAATATGGAGGAAGAATAGCGATTGAGCCAAATATTTGGAAATGCTTACTATACAGATTCAACTTTGCTCCAAAGGGCTTTTGAGCAAAATTCAACCAGAAAATATATGTTACTTTAAAGGTCTTTAGCTTGGAAATATACAAAGTTGTGGATTTGTGTTGTTTGAATTTGTGATGCTTCTGTGAATTGTTCATCAGAATGCTTCTTGAATGAGAAACATGACAAAACTTTTACTTGTAATTCAGAAACACACCACGGTTTCTTCCTGTTGTCTGAAATGCTTTAACAAAACCATCTTTACTTGATACTAAAAACAAAAATCATTTACTGGCCTTCATTTAAGAAGAAAGCAAGTTTTTAAATCACTTAAACAAAAACTATATAGAATAACCTCAGAGTTACGACAAGTTCTAAAGCTTTTTTTTTCAACCCTAAAGTGCACAATATTTTAATCCTTAGCAGGTGCAAGACTTCAATACTCTTCTTCAACTTGAGACTTAGTCTACCTTTTCAGAATATTTGCCCCTAGAGATTCTATCATACAGCTAAACTGTCAGAGTCTTAGAAACTCCTCAATTTAATCAGCCTGCGTAAGTCACACAAAGATTGTCATAAATCAGAGATAAAGACCAAATTGTGTTTGGTAGTAGAATTTCTTTTCAACACCCTAGGGGGTGACCTCATTCCCCAGTGTGGCAGAGAGGCAGACTTGAGTCTTTGTTTGGAAGGCAATATGCAAATGAGATATGTGAGTATGTGACAGATGAATCAAAATCCATGCATGATAAGAAGAGAAGGATTGAATGCCTGCATTTGGAACTAATTTAGGAAGGATTGTCTGGTCTCTTTAAAACCTCCTTTCTCAGAAAGTGTTTGGGGACTCATTTGATTACAGATGCCACAGAGCAAGCTCTGCTTCTGTGTATAAACCAAACACCTGACAATCAAAGGAAAGAGTGGGAAGGGACTTGGCATCCTTAGGAATTGGAACAAGCAGCACTAGGCAAGGAATATGAAACAATGTAAGGGAAACATTCTTTTCCTACCCAGACCAGCTATTACAAATAAATGAACAAGGAAATAGTAATTCTTGGGGGAGGACTGGTAAGAACATAACATTCTTATTCATATTCAGTAAAGATGTTCCATGAAAAGAGGATTCCCACAAATTATTAAGAACATTCACCGAAACCGGTTTGGCTCAGTGGATAGAGTGTTGGCCTGTGGACTGAAAGGTCCCAGGTTTGATTCTGGTCAAGGGCATGTACTTTGTTTGCGGGCACATCCCCAGTGGGGGTCGTGCAGGAGACAGCTGATCGATGTCTCTAACTCTCTATCCCTCTTTCTTCCACTCTGTAAAAAATCAATAAAATGTATTTTTAAAAAAAGAACATTAATTTTGTAACTTTCTTAAGGGATGGAATAACTTTACAATCAGTGAGTAAGGTGGAAATAGTAGGCAGGAACTGCTTGGAGAAACACATTTTCTTGATGATACTTTATCAGAGAAGAAACTGAAAGAATTTGAGGTGCTGTCTATTTACAACAAAGAATGGTGTTTGCTAGTCACTTTCCTCATCAAAGAATGTCTGTCCTTTGTATTGTACATGACATTTACAAAGAAGAGAGAAAAGAAAGAAGAACAAAATAGGAAAAGAGAAATAACAAAAAAAAAAAGGAAAAGAAAAACCTATGGCTGTTAAGGCCAAACTATTGCCCTCACCTATAATTGTGTCTCATTAAATATACTGTCAAATCCATTTCTACCCAATGCATTTAAGCCATAGACTGAAGAGTGTTTTGTGACAGATGTTGCCAACACATTAAGGGTAATTTCATTTTCTCGAAATGTATAGAATGTGCTGTCTGACGGAGTTTGCTTGGCAAATGGCAAGGCAAAAGGAAACAGATTTTTCATTTTAGCATCTCCGGATGTCTGCGTTTGCTCAATGTTTAAGCCTGCAAAGAAAAATACTGTAACATGCTGTAATTCCACTAAAAAGCACAATGACCAAACAGCTGATGGAAATGTCTGGTCTGTTTTAGCCACTGCCTCTGCACAACAAAGCTGCTCACGCTCCAGAGATGGAGGGCTGATCTGGTCGCCCTAGTTCTGAAATAAACACTTTCAACGGTAATTTGGATAAAGTTTCCAAAGATCACTGGTGTGGAGTAAACACAGCTGACCTGAGGCCAGAAAAGCATCTGCGTTGTTCACCTTCTGCCAATAGTTGAAAGAAATTTCAAGTCTTGGGGAGTTCATCAATATTTTAATTGCCCAAATGAAAGAGAAGGTGATTGGCAAATAGGGGAAATGTGGGCAGGCTCTCTTCCAACAAGAGCACACGTAGCGGGCTCCAAAGGCTGGATGAAACTATTGCAAATTTGCTGATCAGCTTAGCTTCCCTGCTTTCTCTTCTTTGCTCTTGGTCTAGTTCAACACAGCAACCAGAATGATCCTTTGAAAGGGTAAGTCAGATCCTGTTGCTCTGAGGAGTTCAATGGGATGAGGCAGTTTAGGACAAGGGCTCCAGGAAGAGAAGATGGTAGCTAAGGTCTGGGTTGGAGAGCGTGGTTAGAAGAGGTCAGTGGGAGGAAAGGGGGACATATTTAATACTTTGAACAATAAAGATTTAAAAATAAAATAAAAGATCAATTAAAGCTAAAAAAAAAAAAGAGGAGGTGTTTTTTGGAAAGAGCCAATAGAGGCAAGAGGAAAATATAAACCCCTAGACTAGTGAGCTTCTAAAACAACCCTCTTTGGGACCCCTGTGGTGTGCCAAGAGATTTGTTATTTTCACCGTAATAAACTTCCCTTCCCTTTGCTTACTTCTCCCTTGTCCCTGAATTCGTTCCTCGACTTCTGGAGAAAACGAACCTAGCAGTTCACACTGGAGTCTCAACTCCTTTGCTCCAAACCCTCCAGTGGCTCTCCCTCTTACTCAGGGCAAAAGCCTGTATAGGTGCAGGGCCCCAAACGAATCCCGCCATTAACTGCCCTTTTGCTCCTTCTCTGAATCTCTCTCTCACCATTTTCTGTGTGATTCACTTTGCAAGTACACAAGCTATTTCTCAAATATATTTTTTAAAATATATTTTATTGATTTTTTACAGAGAGGAAGGGAGAGGGATAGAGAGTTAGAAACATGGATGAGAGAGAGACATCGATCAGCCGCCTCCTGCACGCCCCCTACTGGGGATGTGCCCACAACCAGGATACATGCTCTTGACCGGAATCCAACCTGGGACCCTTCAATCGGCAGGCCGATGCTCTATCCTCTGAGCCAAACTGGTTTCGGCTATTTCTCAAATATTTTCCTTCCTTCATCACTTTTGCACCTGGTTCCCCTTCACAAGGAATGCCTTTCCCCCAGTTCATTTGCTCTAAGGTCTCTACTCAACCTCTCTTCCCTTCTTCTGTTTCTCAGAGGGGATGACCTGGCCTGTAGATTAAGTCAAAATTTCAAAACCAGGGTCTTGAAATGACATCCTTTGAGCATCTCATTCAAGCCTTGCCTAGTGATGGCCCTGTCCTTGAACGGTTATATGAGGCAATCATGCCCTATAGACTGTGTTACAGTATCTGGCCAACAATGTGGAAGGCATCATGCATGATACATGTCATTATCATTAGTATGCTTTCATCAGAACGTATTGTTCATATTTTAATGTGATAGAGTTGTATAAAGAGGAGTATTAGCAGAAAGGAAAATTGTGATTTATAAAAAGAAACCCACCAAAAACAAAAGAAAAATAACCTTTATTAAAACCAGGACATGGACTATAGTGAGAATACCTACATGAATATTCCTGTGGCTCTCCATACTCTAGTCCAGTGGTTGGCAAACAGCGACTCATGAGCCACATGAGGCTCTTTGGCCCCTTGAGTGTGGCTCTTCCACAAAATACCATGGCCTGGGCGAGTCTATTTTGAAGAAGTGGCGTTAGAGAAGTTTAAGTTTAAAAAATGTGGCTCTCAAAAGAAATTTCAGTTGTTGGACTGTTATTTGGTTCTGTTGACTAATGAGTTTGCCGACCATTGCTAAGTCCAACTAGTGACAAGCCAACTTACCGTGTATGGACCCGCAGCAGCAAATTAAGGATTGGAATCAAGAGTCTCTTGGCTTTGTTTTAATATCTCCAGCTGACTGTGATGTACCCTAAAGCTTGTCTATAAATGGCTATTGTATAAACAGATGTTACAGTTCTTAAATACCAACAATTGGTTTTATTTTATTCATATTGTTTCTCAATTATTTATTGTAAACCAGCCTTGTGAGAGGGCATGAGTCTTTAGAGCGATAATCCCATTATATTTTGTTGAAATATGCAAAGAGGCCAAGTCTACATTTTTGATGAGCTGAAATGGGCAACTGTCTGAATAATTCAGGGGTCTGCCGGATGACCTGCCGTGTTTCCATTTGCTCCATCTCCCCTGTGTTGTTGTCGGTGTGAGGATTCTTCCTGTCTGAAATCGTGGTCAGGCCAGAATTTGAAACCATCAGGATGTAAACGAGGGGAGAAAATTATTTGGATAACATAAGTAACAAAGAGAAATGTCATCCCCCTTCCTCCTCTCTTTGTATCTAGGTGCCCTGTTGTCACAATGTTTGTGGCCCATATTATACTCTTTTCCTACCATGACTTTCAGGGATTTTTTACAGTCATTATTTAACACAACTTCAAATAGAGCCAGAGGCATGGATGCATGGGACTGACTGACAAATGTCAAAAGGGAGGAGGAGTTGGGAGGCTGGATAAAGGAAAATGAAGGGATTAGCTAAAGAACATATATAAGTAGCTCACAGATGCAGGCAATAGTATGAGGATGGCCGAGGGAGGGGGCTGAAGATTGGGTGGAGGTGGGCAAATGGGGGTGGGGAGAGATCAGAATTAGTGCCAACAATAAAAAATTGAAATTAAAATGATATTGTTTAAGGTCATTTGTCTTTTTTCTCATCTGTATGGTTTTCTGCCTCTGTCAATTTTTTAATATTTCTAATCTAGTTAGAAAATAATTGAGTTTGTGCACATCAGACTATCTTTACCCCTAGTAAAATGGAGTACAGAGAATTATAAGGGCTTACAAGTAAATCAGCGAGTGCAAATGATTTTCTAATAGCAAGGATGATTTAATAATATAAATGGCATAAAGGTAGTTTATTTAATCTGGGGGAACAGCTATCCAAATGCAGTAGCCAGCAATATTTCTGTGCAACATTTCTTGCCGGATATGCAGATATTTAATCTTTTTCGTTTGTGATCTTTGCATAGGAGGTTTAAATTTTTTTTTTTTTCATTTTTAGCAAAGGGTTGGGGGGGGTTGCTGGGTGAAGTTTAAGAAAAGCTGCGGTTGTGAGAAGAGAAAAAATGGAGCAGAAAGCCTCCCCTCCTTAGAAACAGTCATGATCCTCAATTACCTTTGATAAATTTCCAACCAACTTGTAGAGGGCAGTCTGACTTTAAAACAAATTATGTTTGAAATCCCAAAAGCTGCAGCCGCGCTGGCAGATAGGACTTCGACTTTGGAAGCATTCTGGAATGATCCCTGACAAACACTGGCCGGATGGCAGAAAGATCAATTACCATGGCAAGCAGGAATCCGCACGGCCCCTAGTCCTCCATCTGAGCACTTAATCCCTTCCTTCCCCTTGCTCTTCTCTAATTGCTTCTTTCAGTGTTATACCTTCCAAGAGGGCAAGGGTTATGTTCACACATCTTTTGTAATCCCAATGAATAGGAATTTCAGGCAGTAGGTATTCAAAACAGACTTGGTGACTTATTTTTCTCTCTCTCTGCCTCTAATTATTCAGTGAAATGAAACATGGCTGACACTTAGTAACATTTTTTTTTATTTGGGATGTTCACGCTGAAAGGGCTTGAATCATGTCTGCTTGTTCACCACGATCAAATGAGAGTGGCCTAGTGCGATCTATAGAATGAGGCATATTACATATGCTTCATAAATATTGGCTGGCGGGATGATGAAAGAACAACATTGCAAATCCAAAGGTAAAAATTCTAAAATGCAAGTTTGAGCCTTAACAGGTTTGGCTCAATGGATAGAGCGCAACAGCCTGCAGACTGAAGGGTCCCAGGTTCGATTCTGGTCAAGGGCATGTACCTTGGTTGTGGGCACATCCCCAAGAGGTGTGCAGGAGGCAGCTGATTGATGTTTCTCTCTCACTCATGTTTCTAACTCTCTTTCCTTCTCCCTTCCTCTCTGTAAAAAAATCAATAAAATATATTTTTAAAAAATGAAAGTTTGAGAGTACTGGTCAAAATGGAGCATTCCAAAGCTTTTGAGAAAACTCCTTTTTGCCAGGGGCAGTTGGAAAACCATGGTTCAGCACACATATTTGTGAACTTATTAATATCTTCAAACACCATATTCTTAAACATGAGATCGGAAATTCACCTGATGTAAAAAAAGTTCTATGAATACCACCAAGTGGACATTATTAAAGTTAAAACTATGTTGTTTAATCTAGAAGGGGCATTTGACAGTATCAGGAGACATCAGGGGAAGGACTGCTACTGACAGGTGGTAGGCAGAGGCCATTGATAGTAGAAGCCATCCTACAACACACAGGACACAACCCTACAGCAGAGAATTATCCAGCCACACACATCATTAGCGCTGAGGTTCAGGAAACCTGGCATATGCAGACAAATATTCATAAGCTCCATTTATACAAAATGAGAAAGATGTGAAGCTGCAGTAATTACAAAATGACACGAAGTACCTATTCAACTCTCTGCTCTCAGCAACTAATGGCAAATCTTAGCTCCTGTACCAAAATTACATTAATGATATAAACAAGTTTCTAAAAGACTTGACATCTAAACCAACTGCCTAAATCCTATAATTTATCAGTGAAAGGAGGGAAGACTGGTATGTGCCTTTCACTGGCTATAGGATTATGTTTTTAGTTCACATTTCTATTTATTTTAGAGATATGGCTAACGTGAGTTGGTTTCTCTCTTCTAAGTTTAGATGACTTAGATTCAATTGCTATAATATTTGGACTGCTCCCTTGAATGTGTCACTGTGGGCTAAGGGTATGAAGTTTAGCAGCAGACAATTTTAGAACAGTTATGTATATAATTTATCCAAAGAGAGAAAAGCTATAAAATATGTAATATTAGCCCTGGACAGTGTGGTTCAGCTGGTTGGGCATCATCCCAAGCTCTGAAGGATTGCTGGTTCTATTGCTGGTCAGGGCACATGCCTGGGTTGCAGGTTTAATCCCAGGTCAGGGGCTTGTAGGAGGCAGCTGACTAATGTTTCTCTCTCTCTCCCTCTCCCTTCCTCTCTTTCACAATCAATTACAAAATTTTTTAAAACTATGTAATATTAAAAGACACTAAAACCAAATTAGCTTTAACCATGGAGTTTCCTTTAAAGGAATTGTAATTAAATGGCATGTCTATTCAACTGTGAATAATGGTTTCAATGACTGGTTAAGTAACTATTTATAAAATAATGTCATTTTGAATAAGAATATAAGTATGTCACATTGAAGTATTTCTTACCAAAGCAGGTACTTAGATAATTAGGATTCTCAACAATGCTTTATTAAATCCCTTAAAATTTTTTTTTCTTAAAACTAAAGAAATCTGTCTGACAGTGACTTTGATGTTTTTAACATCTTTAGAACTTTATTAGATCAAAATGTAAATATATCCCATTACTGAGGGAGACTTAAAAACTTGAAGACATGGGGCCCATCGGTCAAATGGTTTTGTAGACTAAAGTGCAATACAACGAGTAGTTTTTTAATCATTAAACTTGTTAAAATTATGAAAGGAAATTCATTATGCAGGTGGGTTACTATATTCTTTTCCTTTTGTTTTCCTACTTAATGAGATCATAGTTGCAGAGCCAATAGAAATATGAAGTATGCATAGAAGGATCCCAGTACTTCAGTGAGCTTCTAATGACTTTAGCAAAAAAGGGTGAATGTATGTCCATTAGCTTCCCATTCTAATTCTATAATTTAATCAAGTGTGGCTCTCAGCACAGATCTGTGTTATGAAAATCCACGTGGTGTGTTCAGAAGAGATGAAGGACTCACACAGTTTGTGTGGAAAAACTAATAGTGCAACGTTAGTTTTTACTTTGTCTTTACTTTGCAGAACTCATGGTATATGCCTTCCTCGCACAGGCATACAGTTCCAAAATCAGTTTGAAGAGATTTAAGAAGAAAGAGATTAAAAACCATCAAGCTATAACAATTACCAAATAAATGGGTTGGTCATAATATATTTTACTATCTTCCCTACTTTTTAAGATACAAAGAAAACTACTGATATCTACCAATAAAATATATTACATAATTAAAAATTATATTAGAGATATGGAGAATAGCTCCTTAACCATTCTCCTACCTTAAAGATAACCCTAAAAATATGCACATCGCTTTAAAGATAAGCAGCACTAATTTCCCTTCTTTTTCATTCCAAGAGGGGATATAAAAGAGGCCATGTTAAACTACCTTCTCCACCAAAGTACAGCACAGATCACATTTTATAGCTGAGTTAGCATTTTGACAGATAATATTTCATAGTGGAAATGTCACATATTAAGGACATGGGCACTGTTAAGCCGATGGCTGTTGTAAGTTAATGTATTGGAGGAGTTTAAGGGCACATAAGACAATTCAGTGATGGGATCAAAATATTGTCCATGCCTGCTCGTCTGTCCAGATATCATTTAGATGGAATCAGCAGTCAGATCACCCATGAAACCGAGCCTTTCTATTCTAGTTCCACATGACATCGTCAATAGAAGGCTCCTACAGGTAGATCTAGGCTGGCCTCTTGGGCATAGCACGCATGCTTTATAAACAGCCCACGGCTTCCCATTTACCCTTTGCTCTAATTCTCTAAGAGTATCCACATAAGGTCTCTCCTTCTCCTCCTACCCACCGAACTCCTCATCCTTCTCTGACCCATCTCTCTCTCTCTTGCCCTTGCTGTCTCTGCCCAGAGTCTTCGGCATCTACAGCAGGTCAAATGCTACATTCTAGGAAATGTATCCTGTGTCTGACCCAGGTTATTGGGCACTTGCTTCTCTCTTCTCTCATGCCACGTGTCACACACCTTGAACATGATCATGCTTTATTTCTCCCCTGGATTCTAAGTCTACTGTGCCATTCATGATGCTTATTTATTTTCCAGTGGTTCTACAACCTAGCACAGTGTCTATTATGAAAGAGGTAGAGGTGCTGAATGACTAAATGAGTGATGGCACTTGCTTAGGTACCAAGATGGCACTTGGTACCCCTAAACTTTAAAAGGGATGTAAACCCAACAGCAACTCCACGCTGACACCGAATAAGAGGATTCAATTGAAAACAAAACAGAAGCAATCCTTTGATTGGACAACAGGATGGTCTTAAAAATCCATTCATTCAATGGCTCTGCTTTCCTTTAACAGCCCCTCTCTGACAACTGCCAGCTTGATGTCTTTGTCATGTAGTATGTGAATTCCTGGTCTTCTAAGGGCCACATACTACCCAAGGGACTTTCATGTTTTGAGTTCACTACATAATTTCCATTCCATGGAAGGATTATACATACCCCATCACACAGTACAACATTCCCTTCATGTATTACAGCTAAGACACTGACACAACTGCAGTGTAAACTTTTTCGTTAGGGCTTTCCCATGCCACAAACCGCTCTAATAGCCATATATCTGCTCAGGTTCTTGTCAAACCTCACCATGCGATAAGAGGGAAAAAATGCTTGATTCACTTACGCAGCCATCACTTTGTATACCTCCACGTAGGTTTTCAATGTACAGGAAGTTTAAAATGCACGTCCTAAGCGGTATTTCAGGCCAGTCTTCTTTCCAAATGATAAGGCAAATAGGGTTCCCAGCAGATGTCTGAATATTTATGGGCAGCGTCTTTTGTCTGGTAAAAGGTTTATCTCGCTTTAACTAGCACTCAGGACGGTGAGCTGTCATAAAGCCTCTCATTAAAAACTTCTCCCTACTGACAAATAGGCCCCCAAACACGGCCGCGGCTCATTTCCAAGGCCTTGCAGGATTCTATTGGTGAATGGGCCTGGGAAATTACTTCTCAAACCTCAGGGGTGATCAAGAGGAAAAGCTGGCTGTTCTCCTACTTATGGCCATTGTTTATCGTGCAAATTGCCTAAATATGTCACAAGGCACCTTGATTCTGGCTATTACTAGGAAAGCAGCTATTCCTTGTCCTGCAATTTGCTGCAAAATGGACTTTATTTTGTGGTCCCTCGGAGAACATTTCTGGGCTATTCGTTTTCTCTTTTAAGACATTTTTAGAAATTTGCCTGGTTAAGAGCTGGCAACTCGACTACACCAAAAGATACAGGTGTGAAGTCAAAACCCAATTAAAAAAAAAAAAAACAATTCACTCTCTTTTAAAGTACACTTTCTATGGGTACATTTGTCACTAACATGTCTCACACTCAGTATATATACTCCTGATGAGATGGTTTGAAATATGATGCTGACATAAAGTACGTCCTGATACAATGGCATGTCCTAAGGTAAATTTTACATCCTATTAGCATCCAACCAAGAACTAATCTGAGTCCACGACATGTCAATTCATGTACATAAAGTTGTCCAATAAATGAGACGAAGGCCAATGTTATGTTTCTTTTCTTCAGTGCCCTATCTGAAATAGGACATAAAAACGCCTTTTATTTCACTTAGGTTTTATTGCCCTTGCTCCTAAATAGTAATGCTCTAGTAGGAATTGCGACTTTTGCCAAGTTGAATAGAATGGCCGTAAACTCTCTAGTACCTTGTTCCCCAGTGTGTGGTCCAGGACCGGATAGAATCACCTGGGAGCCTGATGCAGAATCTCAGGCCCAGCCCCAGCCGCACTACATCAGAATGTGCAGTTCAATGAGATCCCCAGACAAGTCATATTGAAGGTCAAGTTTGAGAAAATTTGCTTAATTCCTCCCTCCCTCCCTTATGTCTGACATGGCTCTGAGAACATTTTCTACTGCATTGTTTTTAAAGACATTCTTGGTTTGTTTCTTCATCATTTTTCTTAATTTCTTTCCCAGTTCCTATTGGAGGGCCAAGCAGCCTCAAATCATCATAGTAACATTAATATGCCTCTCATAAACATAACTACAAACAACTGGATATTTAGTTCAGCTCCTGAAGAGACTCTATAGGATATCTGCCTTTATCTATAAAATGTCCTTTATCCCCCCCCGCCCCCTCCCATAAAGTTCATTTCCTATGAGACGTTTTCATAGCAACCTTTAAACTAAAACTTCCATTCTTTCCAAATATTCACCTAATGAGCTTGACATGTCTATCATGGTCCAGATTTAGAAATTTATAAGTACGTATTAAGAGGTATAAAGTAGTGAGACTCAACATCTACATACATTTCATATACAGTGGTACCTCGAGATACGAGTGCCCTAACATACGAGATTTTTGAGATACGAGCTATTGAGCGAGCAATTTTTGCTTTGAAATACGAGCAACATTGAGATAGGAGTAATCTCGAGTATCGGCCGGCTGCACATGACCCACCAGTTTACCGCAACTCTAGCATCTCATAGTTTCCCATGCCTCAAGGTTAAAGAACGAATTAAACTCGTATCTTGAGGTACCGTTGTATATACATGGTGTTAGTATGATGTTAGAAATAAAATTGAAAAATACTGCTGCCTGTTAGGCCCTCCTGAGAGTAATCAAAAGTGCTGAAGGTAGTTTAAAAAATGAAATATTTTTGTTGTCCTGACCTTATGTCTGTGCTCCTGACCCAAATTGGCAATTGCTCACTGAATCTAGCATCTCAGAAATCTCAAAAAAACTATGTTCTTCTGAATATTTTCATTCTCATTCTATCCTATATTCTTTCTCCTAGATTTACTAGAATAGTATGGAAAATTCTAGGTCATCCTTGCCTTCTCCTTTTCTCTCATCATTTATAACAAACCCATAGTCAAGTGTTGTCAGTGCTACATCAGAAATGCATCCAAATCCTGTCTTGTCTTCCTTTCAAGTGAGACTGGCTAGATTGAGCACTTTATGATCTCTCATTACAATTAAGCCAATTACTTCCTTTGGTATCTCTCTCTCAGTCGTGGCTGAAGACATTTATGTTTTAACTAGAGGCCTGGTATACAAAATTCATGCAGGTAGGATCCCTAGTCCTGGCCAGCCATCAGGGCCAATCTGTGGGGTGACCAGTGGGGTGGTCGGGGGACCCCCGCTGGTACACACCATGGCCAGCTTGGCACCGCTGGCTCCCCAGCCCCACCCCCAGTCAGTCGCATCCCTCTGTGGGGCGAACTGCAAGGTGACTGAGGGGATGGAGGGTCTGCTGAAACCAGCCTTGGCTGATCTGGAGCCTGCAGGCTGGGGGCAGCTTCTGCATTGAGTGTCTGCCCCCTGGTGGTAAGTGAGCAGCATAGCAACCAGTTGTTTGGCCATTCGGTCGCATATTAGGGTTTTATTCTAGAGGATTCCCTCTCCTCATGTTACCAGTTCCCCACAAAGTGAATCCTGCCTTTTTAAAATAGAATTGGAGAAACCCTACATTTCTTACACGCCCTTGCTGCTAGAGAAATACAGCTTCTGCTAACCCAAAGCACCTGCGAAGGACTTAGATTTGGAAGAGAGTTTAGAATAACAGGTGGGTAGGGCATGTGGCACTTGCTTTACTGGCCAAGAGGTGGCAGAAGTAGCAGGATCTCATGGTTTGCAGCAATGTGACTGGGGGCAGGGGTGACAGTGGCACCTTTTGGCTCTTGTAACAGGAGATCTAGAAGTTCACTGTTGGCTAATATTCAGGATGTATTTGCTCCCAGTGACTCTAGTGTCCAGATTTTTCTTTTCTATACAAACGATGAAATAAAAATATATGCTAATTTCATTTATTTTTTAAGGTAGATGGAATGAGAAACTAAACTACTATTACTCCCTTAGAATTGTTCAATAAATATTTTTTATTATGTCCTACTGCTCATTGAAGGGAAACGAATATGACTTTATGTCTACTAACTGGTATTCAAATTTTGAAGTGTTTATTGTCTGTAGCCATGATGATATACCCTTTTTACATTACTACTTGAAACTTCTATGAAAAAAAAATAACATGGAGCTACAAACACATTAAACTTATTATTTAAAAAACACACACACACAAAACTCTTTGACTTTTTAACCACTGGTTGAAATTATGCTATTGCATTAAAGTTAGTCAAGAGAAAAATATTCAGAATAAGTTTTTTTTTCTTCTCGTAGTTTTTCTCCCACTTTTCGCTTTTAGCACGCCTTCCCTTTTGCACAGATTATACGTGGGGAAATGAATGTTCAGCAAAATTAGGCCGGTGACTAGCATCAGAGGTTTTCAACATATACTTTTGCTTTATTTCATGCAAGAGCAAGTCCGAAGCCATCTGCCTGCCAACAACTACATCCTTCACTCCCGTGATGGAGACAGAACCCCCCACCTCATCATTAAAAGGCAATCTTCAAAGGGACATTGTTTGTGCTTTTGCCCGTTGTGACAGATGTTTTATATCATCTACCTCTACATGCGAACTCATCTGTAAGGGACGACCCGCTCTCCGCAGCCAGCTGTGGAAATAGCTCGGGTGTCATCTGTGGCCGTTCTCGTTCCATTCCTCTGACCTCACCGAAAACCACATCCAAGAGCAGCGAAAACAAACAGCCCCGATAACTTCCTTGCAAACATTTCCAGGGCAGAGGATAGGCCGGCTTTAGACGTGAGCTCTTCGCAAACTATGCAACGAAAGAGGGACAAACTTATTTGAAACCCTCCAATGTCACCGAGCTAGCCAATCGGGGGTAATCCCTAGATTAAGGAATCGTGAAGCAATAGCATCTGGGGGGCATGATTCAGCTGAAAACATCTGGTAGGCTCGGAACCACTTCAATTAGCTGCAGTATGCATCCATCAATCACTTCTTTGCTTTTGATTATATAACGTTCCCACGAGGAAATGTTTACACCAACCAAACTCATCCAGCTCTTTGAAATACTGTGACGAGACTATAACATCTTTCTTAAGCGGATAGACAATTAACTGAAATTGTTCTGAGGTGGAATTATCCCCTGATGTTAGAGTATATTTTGGGAACCAAAATTAATCTGCTTTTTAAGAAGTCTTATATGGGCTTGCTTGACATTGATAAAGCCAAAGAAATGGTAGCACTTTTTAATATTGATGGGGCTGCTATAATTACGGTATACAGGCCAACTGTCTGAAATGTTAAAGCCTTAATAACTTTTCAAAAGATGTTTTGTTGATATTTAGAGTTTATAATGTATCTTTTAAAACTTATCTTAGTTATCAGAATAAAAATGCCTTTACAGGCAGAGGTCTGAAGTCTCCAGGGATGGATGGTTCATCTCTAAAGAAGAATTAGCAGTAATTACAGATGTCAATCATAACTCACTTATGGAGAGCTTCTGTTCTCCTTAGCTCTTTCATTAATGCCAATTGTCAACCCCCTTGTTAATTAAGGGTGGTATTTTATTGTGTCATTCCTCTTCAGATTTCTGCATGCACCTCAGAAACAACTGTTTAATTAGTGCCTTTTAGTATTTGCATGGCAATGGAGCAGTAAGCACAGCTAACCCACACATTCCAGCTAGCAACCTATTCTGACCATTGTGGGATATTTTATAAAACAAACAAACAAACAAACAAAAATCCTCAAAAATCTAATTACAATTCCATGGGTTCCTCATAAGATAGACCTAATCAATAGTAATATCCAATGGTCTTGGAATAAGATCAACTTAAAAATTTTTTTACCCATTGTACAAAAATTCAAACTTAATGAAAAATAATACAACTTCATTGGTTCATAATAGTTTCTGTAGGTTTTTAAACTACAATTTTTTTTTTGCATTACTTTCATGGGAGTTATTATGAATCAGGGAATAAGTGATCGAAGTTAAAAATAAAAATTATAGTCTAAGAATTCATCCATATAAAAAACTAGTGACCCGGTGCACGAAATTCATACACATTAAAAGGGGATTAATTAGAGGAAATAATTTAACATTGCTATTTGCCCTCTCTCTATAATAGAAGTGTCAGAGATGAAAGAAAATTATTAAAATGTATATGAAAACCTTCCTCCTGTCAGAGTCTGAAGCTCACCCTGGGACCCAGAGTCAAGTCCCCGCCCACCTCAAAATCGTGTGAGACCCAGACCTGGCTGGTCCCCCACATTGGGCTAGATCCAGATCCAGCCAGGCCTACCTTTGTCAAGTCCTGCCAGGCAGGGGGCATAGCCTCAGGTCTCCTGGCCCGGACCCAGGATGGGGGGAGTGGCCTGAGGTCCCCTAGCCCAGATCAGGGCAAGGGGCATGCCTTGAGGTCCTCTGTCAAGTCCTGTTGAGTGAGGGACATGGCCTGAGGTCTCTTGTCAAGTCCTTCCAGATAGGGGGGTACAGCCTCAGGAACCCCAGCCCAGCACCAGGATGGGAGCACAGCCTCAGATCCCCTGTGAAGCCCCACAGGGGGGTGGGGGGTGGGAAACAGTCTCAGGTCCCCTGTCAAGCCCTGCCAGCAGAGAGTGCAGTCTGAGGTCCCCTGGCCTAGTGCCAGGGTGGGGGCGCAACCTGAAGTCCTCTGTTAAGCCCCACCTGGTGGGAAGCATGGCCCGAGGTCCCCTGGCCTGGCTCTGGGGTTGGGGAGCAGCCTGAGGTCCCCTAGCCCAGCACTAGATGGAAAGTGCACCTTGAGGTCCCCCATCAAGCCCTGCTGGGTGGGGGTGTGTGGCCTGAGATCCCCTGTCAAGCCCTGCTCTGTGGGAGACATGTCTTAAGGTCCCCTGTCAAGCCCCTTGGGGGTGAGGGAGGGGGTAGCCTCAGGCCCTGCTGATTGCTTGCTAAGGCTCCTTATGGGAACTTGGCCTCAGCTGCAGGTACAGCCATCTTTGTGATGGAGCGCTGGTCCATTAGCACATTCTCTCTTTATTAGATGGGATGATTTTGCCCCATACTGCTTGGCTCATCAATACTGTGCACACAGAAGGGTAAAACGGTAATTTTTAAGATAAATTGGGATGAAGGTAATACGCAAAAGGTAGTCTATAAGAGTTTCAGGGAAAAAAATCAGAATAGAAAATTAGTTTTGATTTACCATGCTTTTTAAGAACAACTAAGTGCAATGCTTAATTTAGCATTCCTTAAACACCTAAATTGTGACGACCAGTAATCATACTTGCCAATTGGCTCCCACCGCAAATTTTTCAAAACCCAAAGTATACATGAGTCTCCTCAGATGCAGAGGAGTGAAGAGATACGCTGTCTCATTTCAAATACCACAACATATCAGCAAAAGTGAATGACAGCCCAATTAAAAAATAAAAAAAAATCTGGCTTGATTTTAAGCTGTGTGGCTGTCAGCAGGCCGGTGAGCAGCTTGCTTCTTACGACTGCCATACATGATCTGATTTGCAAATCCGATCTCCAGAGCTGTGGAACACTTTTCACATAGTATGTTTAAAAAAATATAAGAGAGGTCAATCATGGGAAACCCAGGCTTTCTGGTGTGTTCTAGAGCTAACACTCCAAAATCCTGTCAAATCCACCAAATTAGTGTTTCCCCCCCCCCTGGAATCTGGGAGTGGAGAGAAGCAGGGAGATCATTCGGTGGAAACCAAGTTGGAGGATGTAGTGGTGGAAAAGCTGATGATCTACAGAGTCTAAGGAAGCAGATGGCAGTGTCTCGGAGAATGACAGCAGCATCATAAAGCCGGGCCCTGTTTGATACACAGATGTCGCCCACAAGGACCTGGTGTTGCTGGCGACATGTAGGGATTTCCCAAACCTGCTCCATGGAGGCATGGGAAGTTACCAAAATAAAACCTGCATATTTTGACTAGAACCACTAAGAGGCAAGGCGCTGCAATGCCAAAAAAATTATAACGGGGCTTAGCAACTGTAGCAATTAATGACTCTACAAACTGCGCATTAAGCAGGTGTTACACTCATCTATGTGCAAAGTAGCTGTGATGATGTGCAGATCTGAGGCAGAGGTTCTAGAGTTCTGACAGCTGCATTTTCCTCCCTAAGAAAGCTTTCTTCCTTCATTTTACTTCTCTGGTCAATTCTTTTTCTCTCACCCTTTTTATGTTACCTATCTCTGATTTCCTGGGGTGAAGGATGGATGCAATGTGCCATGTAAATTCAGTATTGATTTTATGTCCCCAAAAGAGCAGACTGATACCTATCTTTATCTTTCACCTTTAGTGAGTCAGAAGAAGGTCAATGAAACCCACCGAATTTGTTTTCTGTACTATTAGCGTTTCTGTGTTTGGCAAATTATTCTTAAGGTTTTTATATTAGTATTGGATTTTATGCAAATCCTCCTAAGTAGTTAAAAATTCGTTACAAAAACACCTTAATAATGAAATACTTCATTTTTTTTTTCATTTAAAAATGGGCCTCCATGAAAAGAGGAAATAAAGCATTATCTTTTTTTGGCTTTATGTTTAATAACTCTTTTTATTTTTACTTTATGCAATAGGTAATATTTAATATAAGGGAAATGACAAAATATTATTCCTTTATATGATTTGGGTTTAATTCAAACCTGCTTGATCTTTATGAATTAGTAAATGGGGCTTTAAAAAAAGTAAGAATCTGGTCTTCAATACAAAATTGAATAAAAAATTATTATACAATACCCAAATTACTTACATCCCTTAGTAATAAACTACCTTATGTGTGGAAAAATGGTAAAGTATTTCAGCATATAGTTTCAGATAAAGCTTAGTTGACATAGGCTTAAAAAAATACAACACTTTTTTGTAATATTATTTTATGGAATTTTCTTATAGTGATTTATGACATGCTTTATCTAATCCATCTGTTTTAAAATGCAAAAAGTGTCATTAAATGGATAACCTGATAAAGGTTTATAGTATTTATGGGCCATTTTCAATGACTGTGCACATTGAAAGTAAGGTATATTTACCTCAGACATCATCTAGCATATATAATTTTGAGACAATAAGAATTAAATTTTCTGATACTATTTGGTTGAATGTGCCAGTCAGAATGAAATCTTTTAACTGAATCATATTAATTCCTTTCCACTTAAAATATAATGAGGGGATTGCTAAAAGATTAAAACATATCTTACTTCTTATACTAATCAAATCAGCATTAATGGCCAAAAGATAACTGACTAATATTTTGTATTCTATGTACAAAAGGACCCAATTATAATTTTCTTTGTTAATCTGTCAACTTAATTTACTCTGGGTTAAATTATGTAACCTGATATATAAAAACTTAATGAAGAATCAAGCCACATATAATGAAATGGAATTGGTGTTAATTGGATTGAAACATACCTGTTTCAGATCTGACATCAATTTGTGTGATATCAGAAAAGGCAATTAACCTCTCTGAATCACTTCCTTCATCCATAAGGACAGTATCCTATGATATTCAGGTTTCCATTTTGTGATAACCTATGTAATATTACCATAAGACAGCGAGGAAAGGACCTTTACATAACCTAAATAAGTAGAGCATTATTCCAGAGATAGAAAACTGTGCATTGAAAAGATCAGTTCACCATGCTGATGCCTAGAATTCTCTAGAAGGTCACAAACTTTTCATTACATAGTAATAGAAACAAAATGCACATGCTTAAGTCCATTCAGTGACAACTTCATGCACACTAAGATACTAATGGCCAGATCAAATTCTTCAGAGGAGGTTTTGAGAGAAGCACACACACCATTAGTTTGATGGAAAGGCTATGTTCTATTTCCTCTGGTGCCTCTCCAGGCTCCCAAATCTCTCTCTCTCTCTCTCTCTCTCTCTCTCTCTCTCTCTCTCTCAGTCAGGGCCTGAAGACATGTGCAATTAGAATCTCATGAATCTTTAACAAAATTTAACAAAATATCTATTCCCTTATATTCTCATCTGTTTATCTCTTTCTTCTCTTATATACCATAGGTTTTATGAGGGCAGGGGCTGACCCTGTTTACTCTGCACCATATACTTGAACATGGAACAACACACAGCATCTGGCACACAGTGGCTCCTCTATAAATATTGTTTATATGAAAAAGCAAGAGAGAAAGAATGAGCCTTTGGATTTAAATGTCTTCAAGAAAGAGCACTGTGGGGGAGAAGTGAAGGATATTGAAAATAATGGCTGAGTTTCCTAAAGATAACTTTTACCTTCCTGACAATTTCATCAAAATCTAACCTCAAATAATGAACATGATTTATTGGCATATTTTTAATATTTTATTAATATTTCCCCTATTGGAATGTAAATCCCATAGAGGAAAGAACCTCTGTTATGATCAGTTTTGTGTTCTAAGTGCCTAGAATGGTGCCTGGCCCATAGCAGACACCGATAAATGTTTATTGAATGAATGAATAAATGCATGAATAAATGACTTAATCTAACATTGTTAGTGTAATGGGGGAAAAAAGACTGGATGAAATTATCTATTTTTTTTATTGCTATCACTCATCCAAAATACAGGCAACAGAAGTTTTCTGATTCTACTGGAAATATTCCAGAAGTTAATTAATTATACAGTAATCATAATTTGAAGTTCTTGAATCTTCTTTTGGAGGGTTCTTAATACCTTGAGATTAATAAAATTTAAAACTCATTTTATTCCCCTAAGGTATATCATGAATTTTCAAATGCACACATATTTTTATGGAAATATAACCCACGTGTTTCTGATTCATTTACATGTTTAGTGTTCTATCAGAACTGTACTCAGACTTATGTGATAATTAAAAGTCTACTTTAGGAGGGTGGGGGCTAGAAGGGGTCATTGGGGAAAAAAGGAGACATATGTAATACTTTCAACAATAAGTATTTAAAAAAATAAAAACTAGAAGTCCACTTTAGGAGAAACATGTGCTTCTTTTGACCAACCAATAAGTACATTTTTCATGAAGGCAATATACGGAATACCCAACAACTTTCAGATGGGTTCAAAAATCATAATTTTTGAGAGGTTTAATAATTCAAAAAAAGGATGTGCTTTTAATGAATATTCACTGGAGATTTTTAAATTTAATATAGTCAAGAAGAGAAGATACACCCTAAACAAGTGCTATGAGATTTAATAATTATCTAATGAATTTAATCTATATAAGACCAATTGAAAGAAAATAAATAACAGAATGATCTCTTAGAGATTACAGGAATACAGGTAAAAATAGACTTTCATTCTTGCATACTTTTGACTTTGTTAGGAAATCAATGCTATAACACTTTATTTCATTTTCTAGGACAGGTGTAAGAAAAAATTGTGTCAGCCAGAACATTTCTCACCATATGCCTGGCCAGGTATAATAGAAACGGGCATGATCAAATGATTGGATCTTTCTGATTTACGTGGGCCTGTCTACATAACTTCATAAGCAAGGGTAATTGCTACTAACAGGGCAGCCTTGCTGAACCATGGCAAATCAGGATCATAAATAATGGGAACACGGCCTACTCAGTCTCTGAAGAGACTAAAGCTACATGATCTTCAAGAGTTTGCTCCAGGTACAGAATTAAGTGTCTCTCTGTTTTTTGTTTTTGTTTTTGATGTTGTTGTTAGCATTGTGAAAAAAAGAATTGCCAAAAATCTTCAAAACTGTTCAGATGGCAGTTATTATATCCTACCCATGAAAGGTTTATATTTGAAAATTTAATCCTGTTGTATTATAGTGATTCCCCTAAAGGATCCTACTGCTGATTGTCTGCCAATAAAGCATCCTTCTCACCAGTTTCACAGTGAACCTTATTTTTCAATTAAAGACATAAAGAAGGAAAGTTAAATCTTTGAGCCACCATCTAATTTGTAAACACTTGTCTAGAGCTATAGACATACATTCAAGGATTCTTAGGATTGGGAAACATACTTTCTAGTCCTTAAAAATGTCAAAGGAGAAGGAGAGAAAACCCAAGAAATAGTGCATATAAAATCCAAAATCCTCAGGGCATGGGAAAATCCCACACCCCTCCCCCCTGTGAAGCCTTTTCAAGTTGGCTACTTAAAACAATGGAATAATGGAGTCATTCTGAGCTCAGACTTTGATGGTAAGTCAAAGTGGTTCTTATTACCAGCATCAACCATAACATTAGAGGAAAATACACTTGAAAGCCTTCCATGCCAACCAAGCATGGCATATTCCAGAAAAGCATGAAATAATCTATCCTTGTTAATAAAGCAAAACAAATAAATAAAATTTTCAGAAACAGAAAGAAGAGAACAGCCTATTCTAGAAGTGGTAGGAGCCTTTCAGAGGTCATGGTTTAGGGTTTATAGAGTCCCTGAATTTACCATGATCAATAATGAGTTAAATAAATCTAATTATACAGGTGCCTCTTTGGATGTTCCTATGGGCTTGACAAAGGAGCTGATTGCTTCCTTGGTTTGTACCAGGCAAGGGGTTGGTTGCTGCTGTATTTTCATATTTTGTTGCTCTTCCTCTCCCTACATTAGTGGCTATAGAGGAAAGAAAATTTAATGAGTAAAATACCTCTCTGAAATATTATGCAGGATTGGAATGTCAGAGTTTTCCCTGAACATGTAAGGCAATTTCTCACACTTTTATATCGATTCCTAAAGTTGAAAAGGGATTGGACTAAAGGGACTGTAAGATTTCTTATAATTTAAAGCATCTATCTCTATTTTCCAATTTATTATTATAGTCAGTTCCTCAAGTGGGAACATCAGGTACGTATGCTTTGGCTGACTGAAAAAGGCATATAGTGTACAATATATAATTAGCCTTAAATTTATAGGTATAAGTAAAAGTATAATCAGGTTGCTAAATAATCTTGCTTGCAAGGGGCATACGCAAGCACTTGATTCAGTGCACTTAAGACTAGTACACTTAATATAATGTTATATGCATATTATTTCATATTCCTAGGTCTAGGGGCTATTGCATATATCAAGCATGTTCATTATCAGAGAAAAGTAAATGAATTGCTAGGAATCCCATCCACTCTCTCCAATGGGAAGAAATGACTCCCAAGTCTATCACTGACACTTTTGTATGCCAAAACTCTATTTCAGACCATATATTAAAAATCTTTATCTGGTTCCACAAACTTGATGTGCCCCAAAGGAACTCTATGTCCCTGATCTTGAATTTATTCCTTCTCTTCCACATACTAATTCAGTTTAAGGACATTACCTTCTACCTAGCTATCTATGGCTAACTGCTAGAGTCAGATTTGAACCATTCATCCTCCTTATCTTTTCTCTTTCTCAATTTTTCTATTTCAACATCTTCATATCTGTTATTCTTTCTCCTTTCATTCTAATTTATACCATGAATATTAATAGTATTTAGTCTTTTTAAATCATAACAAGACTATGAACATCCTCACATAAACATATATTTGTATAAAATGTATAGGTCAGCATTTGGGCTAATACCTATGGTGGATATCAGCATATGTGGATACCAATATATACATGGTATCCATCCATCTAGCCACTCATTTGTCCATGTCATGTATAATAGAAATTATTCCTTGAAAAAAGTTTTGTATACACATCTCAGAAAGTTAGGAAGAAGTAACTTTGAAGTGTGACATTGGAATCTAAGGATTTGTACATATAGCATGTAACACAAAGTTAGCATCCTAATGATTTTTCAGTATTGGCTGAAAACACTTGAGATACAAGACTAGAGAGATAAAAGGCTTTATAGGAAAGTAAGAATCAATTTTTCACATACACCATTGTTATGCAGAAATAGTTCTAATGTGTATTGATTAAAAGCCCTTTAAGATAACTCTTTGATAAAAGGTCTCTCTTCTCAATAGAAGTTTTAAGATTATTGTTCGGAACTCAACTTGATAATTAGGCTGATTTCCTCTGTACTAAATGGGAATTTAAAAGCCAAAGCACACCATACTTGTTTTAACATGGATAGGGATTAATCCTCTTACTTGACATTTGCTTTCAGTTTCTCCAGCTTATTCCTAGCTTCCATTATGTGCCACAAAGTTATGCTTATGTTATATGATCTAAAAAGAAACAGGCACCATATTATTTTTTTTTAAAAAATACATAAACAGTGTGATGTCAACTAAATTATTTGCACATCTACCTGCCCAATTCAGCAGGAAAATGAGTTTTCTCTGCTGTTATGGTTTTACTGTCACTTTTCAAGTGCAGCTTTTAGAGTGAGCTGACCTTGTTGAATAATTACTGTCTTATATAATAGATATTTGCTAGGTCTGAAGCCAAATCATCAATGTATGCAGATAGTCTTTAAAATTCTCAAACTATATACGAAGTAAGTCCATTATGTTTGCTCAGTTTACTACCAACAACTTCATTTTGCACTAGACTCATCTTGGCAACTATATCAGGCTCCAGTACTGCTAAAACCATGAGCCACTGAGTGAGGATGGCTAATTGGTCCCACACTTACCATCAATGTTTTAGGCGCAATTCGTCTCTCAATAATCAAAGGCACAGAACTACATGTTCAGATTCTTCAGAAAGACATTTCTTGAGGAGAATTCTGGCACAAATTGATGATCATCTATCTTGCCAGATAAAACGGCCTTTATCTGGATGATAATGCTAAGTCAGATGGTAAAGTCTTTGTAAAATATTGGCTGGGACTAAGGGAATCTAGAAGACTGAACAAGCTATGTGCAGTCAGTTGGATTTACAGAGTGCCATTGTTCTATCAAGCTAGATCATGAGAAACATATATATCTGGAGAATATTAACTTAGCTGCTCTAGACATTTCATAAGATAATTGAAAGTTAACATTTGCTTGTTTGTTTTTTATTGGGTTAATAAAAGAAATGACCACAAGAAAAATGTTTCTGTCTACATGTACAACTGTGATCCAAGGTTTTAGGAGGGTAAATAATATTAAAAATGATAATTTTTTTCTAGAATATAACAGCAGTGAAAAAAATAAAAATCTTCTCCTGGACATCTGATATGCTTACCTCTGCCAAAGAATAAAACAATATAACCAATTCTTTTAACCATTTTGGTATTAGTTTTTTTGAAAACGCCAAAATTTTAGTGTCCTATTATAGTAAACTACTCAGAACCTAAATTTTTAACAAATTTATTTTCTCTGCAATCTGATTTTTGTTTCCCTTAACTTAGCTGTCTTTTGAGGTGTGTCTTTAATTGTATGTCTCAATTTCTTTCTAAGAGCAGGTGAGGTAGAAACCCTTATCACTCATTCTCCTTGGGTCCAAAGGTAGTAGATGTTCTTTTTTATGCAAATTAATATATATATAAAGGTTTACTGGTAAAAACATAGGTCACACAGGAAGTAAAAACTGAACTTGTTCAAATGTCACACTGTGCATTTTCCTAAGTGGTTCTTTTATTCAATCTGAGAAGAGGGTTTTCCTTAATTGTAGTAAAAATAAGGGTTGTTGATTGTCCTAACAAGTAGCTGTACTAATTCTTTAGATTTTTTAGAAAGGAAAACAGGATGGAGAAGAGAATGGCAAGAATAATCTTCACTACCTATAGACTTTGCCTATAATGATCAACCATGACCAACAAATGTATAACAATATTACAAACACTGCATTCTGGAACTTAATAATGAGCTAAATTATTACAAGTATTTATGACAGGGGATCTGATCAAGAGGGATAAAACGTGTATTCAAACAGAGAAAAAATGTAAACTTAAGTCCTGCCGCTGGCAAATATTCCTCTTAAGCAATAGAAAAGTCTGAAGGTACTTCACTGGTATTTGTGTTAGTATTCTGAAAACATTACTCTAAATTATATAACTTCTTACATTTTTATGAACAATAAAATAAATATTTTCTTAAAGCATACCTTATTTTATATAGATATGAATATAGATATATGTAATCTGCCCCATCCCCAAGTCGGGTTGTCTGATTAAACCTATGGTAGTCAACACCATTAACCATTATCCTGAACTGTAGAGATAGCACCTACATAGAAATAATTATGGTCACCTGAGCTAACCTATTAGAGGTTAATCTTTATGGCCAAATAAAGTGTCCCAAAGACATTCTGAGAGGCAAAAATAGAGAATAGTACATTTTTTATTAAACTGATTGTCGTGTCATTGGTTAATAAGATCATGTAGGTTTCAATTGTGCATTTCTATGATATAAGGTCTATACTGTACTGTATATCCACCATCCAAAGTCAAATCATCTTCTGTCACCATACACTAGGCTCCTTTATCTCCCAAACTCCCATCCCTTCCCTCTGGCAATGACCACATTGCTGTTTGTGTCCATAGTTTCAGTTTAATATCCCACATATGAGTGAAATCATATGGGTCTTGGGGTGGGATGAGATCAACTAAAGAACTTGTATGCATATATGCATAACCCAAGGACACAGACAACGGGATGGTGAAGACCTAGGGCAGGGTGTGGGGGTGGCTAGAAGTCAATGAGGGAAAAAGGGGGCCATTTATAATATTTTCAGGAATAAACATTTTTTTATAAAAGGAAATATTCTCAATATTTGAACCTATTGAATGCCTACGTACTTCACATAACTGTTAAAGTTCTAGATATATATGGACATTTTCTTCCAATGTGGTATGAAGAACAAGTAGTTTCATAGACTATTTGTACCCTTATCCTCAAGCCTTCAGTAATTTCTTAGTAGTTTCTGTTGCCCTAGCAACACTTATAAAATAAATGATTTACCCTATTGCTGTATGATTGGGTTGCCCTGGTAACTTGCTATTCTCTAGATAGTTTGACATGGATTTTATTTGAGCTTCATACTTGCTTTCTCTAGAGATAACCCGTAGAAAATAAGGCTTTAATAGCTTGGATACCTAATATTGTGTTTCCATTTAATTATATTTAATGTGCTAAATTACTATTAATAATGTAATGTCAATGTATTTACAAAGGAACTGGCATGTTCTGGTTTACTGGTGAAGTGATGATAAAGGAATGCTAAGTACTACCTAAGAATATATTAAGAGTCATGCACGATTGGAACCTTTACTCTTAGGAGCTTTTTCTGTCTTGTCTGCAGATTGCTGTGCCTGAAGTTCTATAAAAAGTAATACATTACTATTCCTTGAGCTAGTCTTTCTTTTTTAAGGTCCGTAGTAAAACAACACAAAACTGCATGCCAAAATATAGATCATAGGCACACAGTTGGATTTTAAAAGATTCCCGATTCACCATTTATTTTAGCCACTCCTGCATTTAGGAGGCAGGGATCTTAGGCATCAGGAAATGTTCTCTCCTATAATCCTACAAAAACTCTGCTTAAAATATGAATATTACCTCCAAAAATATTTCTGGGCATAGAAAATAACTTTATGTGCAAAGGCTTTGGATAATGACACTTTTATAATGCAGCCAAATTTAAAATTTTCCATTTATGATTGATTCATCTATTACTCTCCTGGAAATTATGACTTTTTAACACATATCAGTGACAGAATTTAGCTTTTCTGTTTTGCATTTTCCAAAGTAAACCTAAATTCTAGATAACTGCCTTTGGACTATCAAGCTAATAAAAAAAAAAAAGTGTAGTAAAGTGTGTCAGATTTAGTAATAAAAGTTGTACTTCAATGGACCAAAATTTACCTTTCCAAACAAATCTTTCTCTTATTCCTTCACATAAACATTTCCTTTAATACAGGTTATTTTTCTCTCTGAGTCCTGAAATAACTTGAAACCCAACATATACTTTTTTGTGGTCTTTTCACATAAAGTGCCCTCTAGTCATTTCTAATGGTGTATAATTGCTAACCATCTGACATATTTTCTGATGTAAATTTTTAAGTATTATCACCCTAAGCACATAAAAATTATCTCCACAATTACTTTGTATGTTTTTTCAGGTCATTATTTCTTTCTTTCCCGCCCACATTTCCTACGAGTAAAAGAATCTTCTGTACATATTTGATGCTTAAGAATATTTTTATCACTTAATAGTTTTTCACTGAAGTCAAGCTTCTCAATTTCCTAAAATGAACTGCTAGGAATGCTTACTCTTGTCACCTTTATTCAACAGAGTACTGGAAATCCTAGCCGGAGTTATTAGGCAAAGAAGGAAGAAGGAAGAAGGAAAAAGGAAGAAGAAAAAAGAAAGAAGAAAGAGAAAGAGGAGGAGGAGGAGGAGGAGGAGGAGGAGGAGGAGGAGAAGGAGGAAGAGGAGGAGAAAGAGAAGAAGAAAGAAGGAGAAGAAAGAAAAAGATATCTAAAATGAAAAGGAAGAATGAAAACTGTCACAATTTATAGATGACATGATCCTATCTAATAAAGATAGAATATGCAAATTGGCTGTAGCTCTGAAACAAAGATGGTGGTGCCCACAGCCAATAAGGAGGGAATATGCAAATTGATGTGAGAAGGCAAGAGGCAGGAAAATGGCTCTGGCCTGAGTAAAGGTGGGAAGGAAGTGCCAGCAGCCAGGGGAAGGAAGGCCTATACTTGCACGAATCTTTGTTGGGCCTCTAGTGTGTGTGTGTGTGTGTGTGTGTGTGTCTACCAAAAAAACTGATAGAACTAATAAACAAATTCAGTCAATTTCTAGGATACAGACTCAATATACAAACTTTAATTATGTTTACATATACTGTGTTTTTGTTAACAGAAATAGAAATTAAGAAAATACCACTTATAGTTTTATAAAAAAATTGCATATATATAAAAACAGATAAAAAAAACTGAGGAAGGCACAAATAAAGAGGATGCTATCCTGGGCTCATGGATTGGAAGAAATTAATATTGTTAAAATAACCATACTACCTAAAGGAATCCACATATTCATTGTAATCAAACTTTCTATGTCACTTTTCACAGAAATAGAACAAGCAATCTTAAAATTTGTATGGAACCAAAAAAGTCCCTAAACAGTCAAAGCAATCTTGAAAAGAAACATAGTTGGAGCCATATACTTCCTGATTTCAAACTATACTACAAAGCTATAGTAATCAAAATAATATGGCATTGGCATAAAAGCAGACAGAGAAATGAAACAGAATAAAGAGACCAGGAAATAAACCCACAAATATATGATCAATTAATTTAAAACAAAGAAGCTAAGAATATTCAATAGTTAGGGAAGCTGGATGATCACATGAAAAGAATGAAACCGAATCTCTCTCTTTTACTGGACACAAAAATAAACTCAAAATGAATTAAAGACTTAAACATTAGACCTGCAACTGTGAAACTCTTAGAAGAAAACGTGAGGAATAAACTTGACATTGGTCTTGGCAATGATTTTTTTGTATTTGACACCAAAAAAAAACCCAGAAAAAAACAAAGAAACAAACAAAAACAACAACCCCAAAGCATAATAAACAAATGGGACTACACCAAACTAATAAGCCTCTCCATAGCAAAGGAAACAAACCATCAACAAAATGAAAGCACAACTTATTAAGTGAGAGAAAATATTTTCAAATTATATATCTTATAAGGGGTTAATAACCAAAGTATATAAAGAAATTATACCATTTAATAGCAAAACAAATCAAACCAAATAAAAAAATACAACAACAACAACAAACCAAACCCAATTTGATTTTTAAAATGGTCAGAGAAATTAAATAGGCATTTTTCCAAAGACATAAAAATGGCCAACAGGTACATGAAAAGGCGCTCAACATCCTTAAGCAGTGGCATAAATGCAAATCAAAACTGCAATGAGATATCACATCATACCAGGAGAATGGCTATTATCAAAAAGTCAAGAGATAACAAGTATTGACAAGGGTGTGGAGAAAGAAATCCCTTGTGCAATGTTGGTAGGAATGTAAACTGATGCAGCCACTATGGAAAACAGTGTGAAGGTTCTTCAAAAAATTAAAAATATACCATCATATGATCCAGAAGCCCACTTCTGGGTTTCTATACAAGGAAATGAAAACAGGATTTTAAAGTGATATATATAAAATGGATCTATTATTCAGCCAAAAGAAAAGGCAAATCCTGCCATTTGTGATGACATGGATGGACTTTAAAGGCATTATGCTAAGTGAAATAAGTTTGGCAGAGAAAGACAAATACTGCATGGTATCACTTATATGTGGAAACTAAAATGAATGAATACATAAATATATAAATTCAAACTCACAGAAATAGAAAAGTGGTTGCCAGGTGTTGGGGACTGGGAAGGAGAAATAAGAAGATGGTAAAAGGATACCAATTTTCAGCTATAATATTAATAACATCTGAGCATCTAATGTAAATTATAGTGATTATAGTTTTAAATACTGTATTATATATTTAAAATTTGCTAAAAATGTAGAACTTAATGGACTTTTTTTCCTCTCTCTCTCTCTCTCCCACTCACACATACATACAAACACAGACACAAAATAAGTGAAATGATGGATGATGTATTAATTACCTACATGGTGGGAATCCTTTCACAATGCATCAAATCACAATGATTACACTTAAGTATCTGACACTTTTATTTGTCAATTATGCCTCAATAGAGTTAGAAAAATCATGAGTAAATACAAAGACATTTTCTCTTAGGAAAATTGAATGCTGAAAATATGTCATATTCTTAAATTTTATCATCAGTTAATATATAAATTCAAAGTGATCCCAATAAAAATTTTAGTGGATTTTTTTTAACTTCACAACTACTACTAAAGTTATTCTGGAAATCTGAAATAGGTAGAAGAATTATTGAGAAAGAAAACATAGCTAGAAAATTACTGAAAAATAAGAATATAACAATATTGGGACAAGTCCTGTCCACACATATGGTATTATAATAGCAGAGCAATGATAAAATATAGATCAACATAACAGAATACAGTGAAATATTACAACCAAAGATATAAAGAGATTTAGTCTATGAAAAAGTTGGCATAAAATTTTATATCAGTGGAAAAACATAGATGATGTATATGGTACAAGTTGTTTATGATAATCCATTACCCATTTGGGGGAGGAGAGTTGGATCATACTCTCATCTCATATTATAAATAAACTCCAAGAGAAACAAAAATTTAAAATAAACTATACTATGAACACAAAACATATGATGATGCATTGTTGTATGTCAATTATATCTCAATTTTTAAAACTTTACTGAACTTAAGACAGAAAAGCAACAACAATAAAAGCCACCAAACAAACAAAACCATATGGTGTGTTAAATCATTGTAGTTAATAAGGTATTTTGCATGGAGTCCAGATGTTCTAAAGCAGGGACTGGCAAAATACAGTTAAGGAGCTAAATGTGGCCCTCATCTGTTTCTATAAATAAAGTTTTATTGGAACTCAGCCATGCCTATTCATTTATGCGTTAACTATGGCTGCTTTCACACTACAGCCACAAAAATGCCTAGGTGTGACAGAGAGACCATACGGGTCACAAAACTAAAATATTTGTGGTTTGGCTCCTTACAGAAAAGGGTTCTTGACCTTGTTCTACAGGGAACAACTGGTAAATACTAAGTTATATTCTAAATATGAAAGTTCTGATGATGAACACTATAAAATTAAATTCAAAGCAAACTAAGAAAATATCTAGATTGTCCAGGACAATGTTAACTTTCTAATTGTAACAAGATCTCTTCAAAAATAAGAAGAGCTCAATATCCTAGAAGATAAAGGAGCAAACTAAAGGAACTTGGAGCTCAGAGAAAAAGAAAAAATAATCAGTCAATAAACATATAAAAAGCAAGTCTTCTAGGACTCAGAGAAATAAAAATAACCTGTTTTTAATCTTAATGAGCCTAACCAACATTAATACGATACCCTTATGTATCACACTAACCAGGTATTTGAAACTTGAGATTACACTGTGTTATTTAAGGTCACAGGGAAGCAAATACACTCACTCATAGTGCAAGCTGAGAATAATGTATATTTGTAATATGGGATGAGAGTATGGTCCAAGTCTCCTCCCCCAAATGGGTAATGGATTATCATAATCCTATATTTTCTCATAAGTGCTCCATATTAATCTTGAATTTATTGAGCAATTACTAGAAGCGACTTAATGACTATCACTAGGAAGTTGATTAAATACCTTTGGGTGTATTTACATAAGTGCATAGTATGAAATTAAAAAAAATGACATAGGCCTATATGTAAATCATGTAATGGCATTCAGGACATTCTATTACATTGTAATATAATATCTATATATATTGATCTTGTATATATCCAGATGCATACATATCCTTTCATAGCCATAAAAAAAAAAAAAAAAAAGTAGATGGTGATTTGTTGCAAAGTTTAGTTCTGGAGGGTAAGCTCTGATGAGTAGAAAGTCCTTTATGCTCTATGCACTTTTGAACGATGAACCTTGAACTTCATTGTTTGAAGTATTTGTTTCCAAAGTTAATTTAGATTATTTTTGAAAACTTATTGCAGAATGTGGAAGCCACGTATAACAGCAAAGCCAGCACTGTTGTTTGTTTGTCTCCAGTAGTTAAGATCTCCAAGAGACATTCTGTGGAAATGATTTGTTCAAATTCACTTTACCGCACCTTAAAAAGAGGTGATACTCAAAAAAGCTGCTCCTCCTAAATTTATTTTCTCTCATTTGAATTATCTTCTGTTACGATGCTACACATGGGTTCGAGTTGCTCTTGTTTTGTTTTTGCTATGTACTTAAAAAAATACAACCCTGCCCTAACTGATTTGGCTCAGTGGATAGAGCACGGGCCTGCAGACCCAAGGGTCTCAGGTTCGATTCTGGTCAAGGGCATGTACCTTGGTTGTGGGCACATCCCCAGTAGGGGGTGTGCAGGAGACAGCTGATTGATGTTTTTCTCTCCCATCAATGTTTCTAACTCTCTCTCCTTCCCTCTTCCTCTTTGTAAAAAAAATCAATAAAGTATATTAAAGAAAACAAAAACAAAACAAAACAAAAAAGACACAACCTGGCCTGAAGAGATGTTGACCTAGTTAACTACTTAGATAACAAAAGCATTGACTTTGATAATGACACTAGGAGGGTTGGGATTTTTTTGCTCAGCTCACGTGCTGGTGTAAAAGGATAGTATTGAAAACCTTGCTTTCTGAACAGAATCCTAAGGATTTAAATATTCCTTTCCAAATTTGGTGATGTGCTTTTACAGAACATACACCTGCCAATTTGGGAAACATAACCTCTAAAATTAAGCCTGAGGTCTTACTAGTTGCAGGGAAAAAAAATGACCAAAAATCAAGTATTCTGGAGCTTCCTCGCACAGCCTTGTTTGCAGACTTTGTATTTACTCTCCAGCTGTAAACTTATGGTTTATTAAAAATCATTATTTAGCCATGCAGAGCAACAAATCATGCAACGATTCAATGAGGGCATCCAGAATTTCTTACAGTGCCGTAATTAGATAACCAATTTGAAATTGAGTACCAATGAAAGCTGACCTTTCTCCTTAAGATGAAGTAATGCCCAGGTGAAGAAGAGAAGATTTATGACTCACGTGAACCTAAATAAAAATTTAAAAGATGGAACCATGCTCCTCCTTGGAAACTTTCATCTTTTCTCCTTGTCAGCACAGCTCTAACAAAATATCCGACGTATTGCAACACAGGAATTTCAATTGTGAATCCATATGAGATTCCACTGTGGCATGCTGCTATGCAGAGCAGACACTGGGTGCAATCCATCATCTATTAAAATTCTGTCAGTGTAAGAGCATAGTACAGAATCCTGCTCGGAGAAGCGGGGACAAATAGCTGATGGCGTTGACAAAGTCAGCATTTTTAGTTCCTCCCAGCAAAAAGCAAATTCCTAATTGCCTCTAACAGTGCTCTCGCCTCAGTGTCTGCTCAGGTGAAATTCAACAAAGTGCAAACAGAAACACTCTTGCTGCCCTAAGTGGGGTCTGACAACTTTCCACAGGAACTGATCAGAGGCCTGTAACTGACAGAGAACTTATTTTCTTGCACCCACACCAGTGTGATGGTTGTAAGGCAAGCAAGGAGACATATCCCCTTTCACAAACGTAAAAAAAAAAAACCTCTCAGCATTTTATTTCTAAAAGAACATTACATGCAACTTAGAAAATTCAGTCTCCAAAGAAGGTAACGTGAATGGCAAGCTTCAGTTCTATGCTCCGCTTTCCATTCTCCTCTCATCCCCATACTACCTATCCCTCTCCTTCTTTACATCATTTTATTTCTCCCTTACAAATGTTGCTACTCCTTTGGGCCGTGACAAAGACCAGAGGTACAGTGCTCTGCTTTAAAACTTTCTGCAAGCACCCAGAAACTTGGTTAAGATCTCAGAGTCCTTTGAGTCCAGACTAAACAAATCCCTACAAGACTTTGGGCTCCAATGGAAAAGTCGCATTCCCATTGATGGCGGGAAAATATGCCTGTAACACTTAGAGCTTATACATGAGATTTTCTCAAAATGGTGAAGAGAAAATGCAAGAGAAGAGAAAAGCTGGAAGTGAATCTGAATTAGGGCAACATATTTGAGAGCTGTTGATACTCATACCTTGAATTTATGGGTAGATTCCAAGAGGTACTCAATGGGCCTTCTTGAAAAAACAAATCATCACCTGAGGATATGTATTTTTCATTGATCTTTAGGGAGAGAGAGTGGAAGGAGAGAGAAACATCGATGCAGGAGAGACACACTGACTAGTTGCCTTCTGCACACACCCAATTGGGGTGGGGATTGATCCTGCAACTGAAGTATGCTCTTGACTTGGAATTGAACCTGAGACCTTGGGTCCAAGGTCTGATGCTTTAACCACTGAGAAACCAGCCAGGGCTCAATGGGCCTTTTTTATTTTATTTTTATTGATTTCAGAGAGAAAGGGAGAGGGAGCGAGAAATAGAGATATCAATGATGAGAATCATTGATTGGTTATCTTCTGCACACCCCTACTGGGGATCAATTCTGCAACTCAGGCATGTACCCTTGACCAGAATCAAACCTGGGACCTTTCAGTCCACAGGCCGACGCCCAATCCACTGAGCCACACCAGCTAGGGCCTTAGGCCTTTTTTTTAAGTGTCAGATGTTGAATGGCTTGGTAAGTCAATGAAGTCCCAACCTAAGCAATTTGTCTTCTGTATACCCACATTAGTAAATACCTAGTATGGATGTGGTAGAAATCGGTGATCATTGTGTATTCTTTTTTAAAAAATATATATTTTATTGATTTTTTACAGAGAGGAAGGGAGAGGGTTATAGAGCTAGAAACATTGATGAGAGAGAAACATCGATCAGCTGCCTCCTGCACACCTACTGGGGATGTGCGTGCAACCAAGGTACATGCCCCTGACCAGAATCAAACCTGGGACCTTTCAGTCTTCAGGCCAATGCTCTATCCACTGAGCTGCCAAACCAGTTTCGGCTCATCGTGTATTCTTAATTTTATTTCTATATTAATACTGATTTTGTTTAATTGAGCTAATCTAAGGCATAATGGACAGTCTATTCATATAAATAAATAGATTTTTAGATTCAGGTATTTTGTTTCATGGCCTTAGGTTGCTTAAGTACTTTCGTACTTTGGTGATTAACTTAACACTCAGTTTGATGATGAAGCAAAGACCAGTTGGACGATTTATACAATCTAGAGAAGCAGCAAAGCTGTTGCTGTGCAAATATTATGGTATAAACTCTGTGTTTCCATGACACCGTTCAGCCCATTTTTCCACGTTAAAGACAACAAAGTCATGGGTGGTCCAGCCACTCCTTTTTCTGGGAATCTGCCCCAACCACAGGCATTACATTTTAAACTACGTGGCTTCAGCTCCAACATGAGGCACAGTCTGGTCATGGGGAGTGATAAGATATCACAGATCCATAGCAAGATAGATTCAAGGGTGCTAAGGAACACACACACACACACACACACACACACACACACACACACACATATACCCCACACACTCCGATGGCTAGAATAAGATGTATAAGAAATAATGCATTCAAAAACGGGGCTGAAGCTGTGGTGAGGGGTGAGGAGGTGGTAATGAAACATTTCTAAAGTCCTGAGTGATAGCTGAAATAGACACATCCAAACATCTTCTCTTCTCCTCACAGCTCGAGAAAGCCTGTCAAGTCTCACATACTCTGACATCTGGAAAAGTATTCAGATTTTCTTGCCAGATGTGCATTCCTTCTGGCCACAATGAGATGATACTTAACCTCAGTGTGAGGACTAAGCTAGCATTAGTGCTCTATAGATGAACACCCTATTTTTTTTATTTTTATTTTTTTTAGAAGGTAGTTGTTTCTTTCTCAAAAAGTCTACTCTTAAGAACTTGGCAAGACATCTTCTCTTTTCCTGTGTTGGCTCGGGCTGTGCTATACATTTGTTTGGCAGCATATATTGAATTCTACCTCATGACTTGGACGGAAAAGTGTATCTTGGATCCATTGTATGTTGGTATGATTTATAGAACTTAGGCCAGATGAACTCAGGAAGCCCTCAAGGTGTGGAAATAAGAGCAAAGAGAAGGATTTGCAAAATACGGTCTAAAAGTTCTGCTGTAGTAGTAGGCTATATATATTTTACCCCTTAAATAAAAAAAAAAAAACTATCAAAACATTAGGAGCAACATGGAATGTTCCTTAGTTTGAAAAAGTGGAGGAAGTTCAAATATGAAAACCAGGTGCTGTGATCCTTTGAGTCCAGGAAATGGATGCCTGTGCATTTAGCTTCCTGGTCATTAATATGTGCTACTTTACTCAGATTTAACTTTTAAAGGAGTAAAAATATAGCATTGCTTCTTCTTTGCACAACATACAATTCTAATAAGAAGAAGGAAAATGGTAATAGCATGTCATACTCAAAAAAATTATCTTCACATATGCTCTTATTTGATTCTCCCCCACACCCTGCCAAGCACAGCGACAGGCAAGGAAACAAAGGCACAAATGTAGGCATACCCAGAGGAGTATACCAGAGACCATGTCGCCCAGCTGTCACTCTCGGGCTCCTCCCCTCCCTCCTACTCTCCTGAGTGTATTGCTATCGAAATCTATCTTGTACTTCTATAGAGCTAGAAAACCTGGAAGAACTAGACAAAGACAAATGAAAACATTAGCCTTCAGTCCAGATTCTAATGGAATATGTAATATTTTTCACTTGAGACTGATGTAGTATTGTTCCACAAAATGGAAAATCTAGCAAGTAGAGAACAGAGTTTGAATATTTTTGGAAGATACTTTCCACAAAAGAAGACGAGAAGGCCTCCAGTTAGTTAACATAAAAATTACCTAGCAACATCATTATCTATTTATATTTCCATCTTTCAATAGACAACTACCTTCCTATTTTAAACACATTGCTTTGAGTTAACACTTGGCCCTGATACTGAAACTCACTCCCAAAGCACCCCAAATTGCATTTGAAGAAAACAAAAGCATTACAGAAGGAGAAGGAGAAGGAGAAGGAAAACAGGCTTTTCTACAATAATGGATTTACTTGTTTAGAGCTCTGAGTTCCTACATGAAGTAGAAATTCCCTATTCATAACCAATAGTAGACATCAATTTTTTGAGATTGACAGTTATGACTGATACTTTCTCCAAGTAAGTTTATCTCTCTATCTCTATCTCTATATCTCTATCTCGATCTATTGTATATGCTTTTGTAGAATTTCAGGAACAGCTTTTATCTGGAAAATATAGCTGCCTGAAAGAGGTATAAAATATAACAAAAGCTTTACCCCAAAGCTTCTATGCATTACAAAAGCTTGCACTTGGATAATAGAAATATTTAGCCTCAGGTGACTGAGAACACTTACTGTTGGTTGCATAACGTATGGCGGATGAGGCATCCATGAAGTACTCTGGACCTATGCATCAAACAGCATTTATTAGCACAAAGCAATCACAGAGAGAACTTGGTTCTTGCGTTCAGTGGAGTCACACTAGATCATAAAAAAAAGTGGAGTCCATCTGATTTTACAGCTAATGAGTGCTCAAAGCTAAGGATAAGAAAGCACATTCTTGGACCTGATTTCTTTGGTCCCTGAAATGTGATAACATGGGAAAGAAGCTTCCTACTTCCCTGGAGCTGGCTGCAGTGCCCGCATAGACCAGGCTGGGACCCGGAGCCTATTTGAGGATGGTGTTAGCGACTAAAGTCTCAGGCAGCCTCCGGGACCCCCTCTTTATAGGTCAACGCCCAGGGACACCGAGGCAAATACTCCGGAAGCAGGTGTTTATGCTAAGACTTCTTTTTCTCCCCTGTCATTTGTTTGAACTGCAAATTCTCAAGGGCCTCTCATCTTGGAAATAGGTCCAAGTGGTAAAAGTTGGGGTAAGAGTTCAATAGATCCACCAAAAATCGGGGGAAATGCTCTGGGATAAACCCAAGTTAAGCAAAGTCTGTAATTTTTTTTCTTTTCATAGTAACCGGTACGTATACAAAAATGAGTCTTTGAGCCAAGTGTTCCGAAATGGGCCTTGTCAGCCAAATGCGAACGTCAACCTGAAGAGCTGTTTGTCACGTCACGAACCTGAAAGATTCTGTTTTCAGTATACTCACACGAGCAAAATTGCCAATGCCATTTAGATTGGAAAAAAAAAAAAGGACAAAGTGTTGAAAGGCAAGAATCAACAACATAGGAAATTGCTCTAATTCCTTTTATGAGAAAAGAGAGCTGGGGTTCAATTCCACTTAGGAGCCCTCCCAAGTCAAGTCCCTTTTCTGTGGATGTTTTATTCATGTCACCAAAGTGCTCCACACTGGGGCTCAATGGGTGGTCTTGGCTGAAACAGAGGCCAAGATTAGGGGGGGTGGGGGAGAGAAAAAAGGTTTAAAAAAATAGCCCCCAATACACATTATAACCAGGCAGGCCTGCGGGAGGAACAAAGAGGGAGCAACACCTGCATAGAGCCTCAGGGGTCCCAGGGAAAGGCAATTAGGAAATCAGCCATTCAGAGCCCCGCGGATGCAATTCACACGGAAGTCTATTCTGTTCGCCCACCAACATGTATGAAGAATCGAAAGTGCAGGAAATGAATGAAAATGAGCTGCGTTCAGGGGGGATCCGCTGAGGGGAAAATGTGCATTGTCTCCAGCCTGATGCTCTGACAACAGGGCATCCCCAGATGAAGGATGTAGCGGCTGCATAAGGTGAGGCTGAACTGGACTAGCAGCAGTCAGCAGCATCAAGTGTTACCCATTGTAAACCCCCCACCCCCACCCCCACCTCCTGCACAATTCGGAGAAACACATGGCGTGCAAACTCTTGCACTCTCTCTCGCTCTTTTCTCTTTCTCCGGGGTTTGAAAAAATGACCCTAGAGACTATGGAACATGGATAGCGAATTCTTTTTAGACTTAGAAGAAGTGTCTGAGGAACAAAATGAGGGAAAAGAGAAGCAGAGAGTGAAATCACACAGCTGACAACTCAAAAGGAATAAGATAAGAAGGCCTTTTTTGAGGGAGAAGTATGCCTGTTTCAATCCACCTGTGTACACAGCCTTAACTGGCTACTGCGACATCTGGTTTCGGACACACACCGACTCTCGGGTTTCCTGGCCTTTCCACATGTGGAACCCCTGAGGTCACCTGGGGCTCTTTTAGGAACTGAGAGCGAAGTCAGGACAGACAGGAGGAACCACTCTTTGCCACTTGGATAATCTTTTCTGCTTCCTGGGGGAAATGATGGAGCATCAACCCATGCAGTTTCACATGGATACACAGGCCCACTGTGACAAAATGAGATGACAATGGTCAACCATGCCGGAGTAAGGGAGAGGGGATGCGAGAAATGTGCTCCGATAAAAACAAAACAAAAAAACACACACACACACTAGGAAGCGTGACAACCAAAGCAGCAGACAGCAAACAAAATCATTTCTCAGCGGTAAGAAAGACAGCGGCACTAAAGTTGTCTGGGGAGTCGCATAATCAGGAAACCTCAGCAGGTGTTTTCTCGGAAGGATGAAGAGCACGGTGGGTTTTTATTATTCGGTGAAATAGATGCGAACAAGCCCTTGCAAGGGCAGACTAATTGGGGACTCGAGCATTACCACATCAGGACGTGAGTCAAGTGTGCGAGGGCCTTTTTTTTTGTTTTGTTTTAAAGGTTCTCCTGTGCCTGGGCCTCTATGGCGATTACCCCTGGCAAGAGAGAGCGCTCCTGGGGGGGGGGCAGGGAAATCGGACATACCTGGTATGTGGAGACAGGGGAAGCAGCAATGAATGGCGTGATAGATGTCTGTGGAATCATGCGGTTGGTTGCAATACTGTACGGTGAAGAATAAAATCTGCAAACAGAAAACAACAACAAAAGAAGAAGATTCATACAGCTGCCCAGTGCCTGGCTGCTCAGCCCATGCTACCGAGCGTTTCCAGGGAAGGCAGGGTTCCACCCTCACGCTCGCCCACCAGCTCTGACCAGGAGCATCCGGGGGGTTGGCTGGATTGGATTCCGCTAAGAGAAGCGAGTCGTTCTGCACAGACAGGACGACGTGGAGTCATCTCATAAAATTGGCCACACGAACTCTCTTAGGCCGGGCGAGCGTAACAGTGTGTTTGAACCAACAGGGTTTGGAGAAAAGCAAGAGGCACTGTTCTGTTTTGGAAAGGCGATGCCATTTTAAAGCTCTTTGGGAAGAAAGGCAAAATGGTAGTACCAAGCTTTCTGAAGGAGGCTGGTGTTGCTTACACACAAATTGCATCTATATCTTTTCATTGAAGAGACAGAATCAGCTCCAAGAGTTTTTGGATAACTTCTGTGATCATGCCCTGATGCAAAACCTAAGCTAAATACTTTCCCTGTGAGAAGAGAAGTGGACAGTTTGTGTGTAGGTAGAGATTCAATCATGGTGTTGGTGGAGATTCAGGATGTATGTGACTTTCTCCTGTAGACTCTGTAAAAAGCATTGAGTTTTCTAGTCCTTCATGCCCCTTCATTGAACAATTGTAGAATGATACTGAGCAAATCAGGACTTCGTAAATCAGAGGAAGATTATCCTTCCAGGGATCTACTGAAGAACAGATTCTAGACACTGAGATCAGTGACATACCCATCTTTGCTCAGATGTCACCCTCGAGTCCACAAGTACCCAGAGCCAGATTTAAACTCATGCTTCCTCTTTCATGTCTCCTCGGTGAGTGAAATGCTGGAGTGGCCAGACTAAGAACAGACAAAACCAGCTTGCCTATGATGGAGTATTTCACTGACGGGAAGATATATTGGGGAAATGTGTACCAGTATCAGGGATAATAAAATCAGTATTTTATTTTGCTATACTGTTAGTAAAAGTCAACTACTACTTTAAACTTTTAAGAAGTATGATTGAGGTTGGACTTTTGGGGACAAAAGCTTCATCACACCTCAGGAGTGCCCAATATTTTAATAGAGAAAATCTCATAGGTTACCTTTTCTAAGGCTGCATTCCACAAGACCTCACATTGAATACAGAATGGCTAGACTTCAAGGTTGCCCTTTAAGGAGTAAATTCTTTGAGCTTATATTCTATAAAAGTCTCCAAGCAAGTATTGTGGAACTATAATGTCAAATTTACTTTAGTAGCTTGCAATAAGGATTATAACATCGTACTATTTTGCTTAAGATATAGCTAAAAATTATTCCTTACACATTATAACCTTTCTATTCATACCCACCAGACCTCTACATTTGTAGTTGTGTAGTTTGAAAAAAATCTATTGACTACATACCTATTAGAATGGGTAATTTGTAATAAAATGACAATGCTAGTGGTAGCAAGCAATCAGAGAAAGTGTAATTCATTCATTGCTGTTGAAAATGCAGAATGGTACAGCCATTGTGAAAAACAGGTTGGAAGTTTCTTGTAAGTTAAACATGCACATCACATATAACCCAACAACCCCACTGGTAGATATTAACTAAAGATAAATGAAAACATATGTCTGCACAAAATCCTTAATGCAAATGTTTATAGCAGGTTTACTGATACTTCCCAAAGGCTGGAAACAAGCCAAATATCCTTTAACTGAGTCAATAAACAAACTGGTACATCTGTATATTGGACAGCTATTCCGCAATAACAAGGAAAAGACTACTGATTCATTTAATATGATGAATCTTGAGTGAATTATGCTAAATGAAAGAAGTCAGACTCAAAAGGTCCTATATTTTATAATTCCATTTTTATCACATTACAGAAAATGCATAACTATAGAGGCAGAAAATAGATCAGTGGATGCCAAAGGCTGGGGTTGGGGGAAGGGGTTGACTACAATGACACCTGAGGGAGTTTGGTGGACTGATGTAATTATTCTATATCTTGCTTGTTTGGTGCTTGAATGACTATGTGTTTGCTAGAACTCATAGAATTGTACACTCTAAAGAATGAATATATATTCTATGTAAATAATGCCTAATAAACCTGATGTTTAAAAGAAGTCAATTACTATGTAAGAAAACACCCACACTTCCATGTTTAAAAGAATTATTGAGCATATGCTATGTGTACCAAAGATGGGGTAGACTCTAAAACATTCCTTAGAGTTTCTCTATTTAGCCATTTAAATAGAATCTTATCTGTACATGAATCATTCTAAACCCCCTCAATAGCTTTCCATTGCAATGAGAATAAAAGTTGAATTCCTAGCACAATGAGTCTACTGTCCTCTCTAATATTTTCTCTTACTCCTCTCCCCCTAGCCAATTAGGATCCAACTGTACAAACTTTCTTTTGTCACATGGTCCTGTCATTCTCACTCCCACCTTGGATCACTGACCTTAAAATTCTCTACCCAGAATGTTCACTTCCCTAAATCTCCATTACCTCTTACTCCTTATTAGTATCACTCAACGTTCACTTCTTCAGAGAGGCCTGTGGCCATCTCTGTCCGCATTGTTCACTATTCCTTTCCTCTTACTGATTTTTTTCCATTGCTCTTATCACTATCTGAACTGGCAAGTAAAAACCAATTCAATGTATCTTATGCGCTGAGTGCGTGTGTTCCTCCAAAATTCATATTGACACCCTAACTCCCAGTGTAGTTATATTGAGAGATGGAGCCTCTAAGGAAGCAATTAAGGTTAAAGGAGCTCAAGGGAGTGGAGTTCTGATCTGAAAGGATTAGTGTCTTTATAAGACAAGAAATGGGGGGGGGGGTGGATAGATACAGAGGCAAAGGAGCATTAAACAGACTGTCAAACTACAGTGGGAAGGCAGGGGAGGTTGGGCGTGGGGGTGGGGGGAGAGGGAAGGCGGCTGTAAGAGATCAACCGAAGGACTTGTATGCATGTATATAAGCATAACCAATGGATATAAGACACGGGGATGGGGGGCAGGTGAGGGCATGTACTGGGGGGTAGAGGAGGTCAGGGGGTGGTCAATGGGGAGAAAAAAGAGACATATGTACTACTATTTGTAACACTTCAAACAATTTTCTCAAGCCAGGAATAGAGTCCTCATCAGAAATGGAATCTGCCAGACCTGGATCTTGGACTTCTAGCTTCCAGAATTGTGAGAAAATACATTTCTGGAATTTTTGTTATGGAAGCCGAGCTAATACAATGCATGCATTGACTATTTTTCCCTCTAGACTGACAGCTTCGAGAATGTTGAGGACACACTGACTTTCTTGTCTGGAACGGGGACTGAGACCTAGGAGATACATAACTATAGGTTGAATGAACAAATGAATACCGAGCAGCTTGGGAAAAAAGTAATGCTTACTGGTCTAGGGCAGGATGGCTGGTGCCAAGATGATGGGGGAATAGAAGATGGGCCCCTAAACCTGTAGGAAACAGGGAGAGAACCCCGAGCAGATAGGCCAGCATCACATACTTATAAATGCTTCCTGGAAACTTAACCAATAAATGCTTTCTAAGCATACATCGGTCTTAGTAACTAGGGAAAACAGTCCTTTTCCACAAAAATCATGGTGTGCCTTTAAAAATCTCCTTTAGCTCTTATCTTTGACAAGTCTTACTTATGAGGCAGTGAGCAGAAAGATGTATTTTGGGCTCATAATGACATGAGAAGTACCCCCACGAGATGATTAACTTCTATTAAAAACCCAGTTTCAGCCTCTTCTACCAACGGCGCACACTGAGCATCGTATTTTAGTGTGGCTGGTTTATTTTGTAAGACCTACCAATTGGCATATTACAAAGGAAAGCAATAAGGATTGGATTGACAGGCAGAGCTGATGGAAAATTCTATGGGGAAAACAGAGGACAGACACATAAAGAAACCAGCCAAGGAAATTGATACTAACAAAGGGAACCCTTGGGGGGTAAATTGAATGCGTTTTTATTCTACCTGCTCTAATCCTAGCCACCCTGCAAGAATGATATCTCATCCTTTCTCACAAGTTCCAAGACTGCTGCTAAAGTCAGAGAGTCTATCTTCCCAGAAAATATCCGGGGCAGAAGGAATCAACACACGGTGTTGATCCCCTAATTCTGATATTCTGGTAGAAGCTCTTCCCAAGTCCAAACACAAACCAGATGAATGTACAAGAAACCCGTGCTTACACCATCACAAGAGAGGCTGCGACTGCATCTAAGGCTCAGAGATCCAGCAGCTGAAAGAAAATACACAGGAGCAGGCTCCCAACAGAATACTGCAGAATGAGTTTCTCAGCCTCCTCACTGTTCTTCTTTCTCAGTCCCTGCCATGTACCTGTCATGATTTAAAATGACTTTCCCATAACCAGCTCATTAAAAAAAAAATCCAAATAAAACTTCAAGCCTAGCTGTTCTGTTCCTGGAGAATGGGAAAGAGAAACCCAACAGAACCGGTTAGCCATAATAATAAAACAGAGGTCATGCTAACCATGTGACTTCATGCTCTTTGTATCTGCTATATATGCAGATGGCTCTGCAAAGGCTAGTAGAGAAAAACCGGGAATGAATTCTTTAACCAACTATTTTCCTGGGAACAGTGGACTCTCTTAGGAGTTATTTCTTGGCTAAAATTCACATGACATTTCATGCAAGACAAGCATTCCTTTTATACTGTGCCAGTGGTTCTAATTTCGAAGTGATTCTGCTCCCCAGGGGACGCTTGGCAGGATCTAGAGACATTTTGGGTTGTCACAGCGAGGTTGGGAGGGGGAGACCGCTACCGGCGCCTAACATGTAGAGGTCTGTAGTTCTGCTCAACATGCCACCAGGCACAGGACAGTTCCCACACTGCCACTAGTCTGGTCACAATGTCCATTGGGCTGAGGCTGAGAAACCCTGCTTAGGAATTACTTTGAGAGGTTTCACATGAGCAAAATACCAAGTGCCAGAGTGGCTCAACGAAAGTAACTAAGTACGATCTGTCTGTCTATGGACCTCTAAGCTGGGGCATTCAAAAACAGAATATTTTTTGCTGAAACCGGTTTAGCTCAGTGGATGGAGTGTCGGCCTGCAGACTGAAAGGTGCCAGGTTCGATTCTGGTCAAGGGCATGTATCCTGGTTGCGGGCACATCCCCAGTAGGGGGTGTGCTGTGCAGGAGGCGGCTGATCGATGTCTCTCATCAATGTTTCTAACTCTCTATCCCTCTTCCTTCCTCTCTGTAAAAAAATCAATAAAAATATATTTTTAACAAAATGGAATGTTTTTAAAGGAATACAAAGTTACTTGGTTCCCTGGCATATAAGGCAAGGGGTCTCTACAAGTCCAGAAAATGCAAGTCCAGGTCACTAATAGGACATTATCCTGTCTGCAGAAAAGCCGTCTGCAGGGGACTCGGCAGTCAGTAGGAATGTGGGGAAACCTTGGTGCACTGGCAATAAAAGGAACATGAATATATCAATAACTCCAGGGCAGGATGTCTTTTACAGTAGAAAAATCACACCAAATCATATTTGCACACTGAAATAAACAGCACTGGCTTGTCTTTTTCTGTCTAGCAGGCAGTACTGTTAGTCAGAATTGCGAATGCTGTCCTCCGGGTAATACTGTAGCATAAGATTAATAAGTTATTGGTCATTTTTACTGTAACGCCAATGTACCCTTCACATTTGATTTCTGTGCTAGTGTAATAAGATAAGGTTTCTGCATCACTTAATATCAAATGCCCATATGAAATAGCCGGCAAACCAATGCTATAGAACACATTCTTTCCCGTATCTCTCCCAAGAATGCATTTTACTCCAGTAAGACGACCCCCGAGCCTGCTACACAGCATCCTGTGCCCCAATAAAAAGACACAGGGAGGATGAGATTTTGAATAGAGAGATGGATGATTTCCCACCTCCCACCCTCATATTTTGAAAGTGTTGGAATTTGATACTGAGCTGCTAAAAAAGCAAGAGGGCAACCGTAATAACAGATTATGGCATTTTACTGAATAGCTTTGAAAAGGGAGGGACTCTCTTTTTATTATTCTCCTACGCTCACCTCTGAAAAGAACATACTACGGTTTTTACTTTTCCATTGTGACCCAGGCACTTCTTCACTGTAACTGTCAAAGCCTTAGACAGAAGGGACATTGAACTAACCTTTTTAAAGTAATATTTTGGATAAATCCAAGCAGATGACAAAACTGGCATCTTCTATTGCCCGAATACAAATAGCACAGATTCACCACGGTCCACGTTTACAAATGTATGTTTTTCATTGGCTAAAAAATAACAAGCTAAATGTGGGGGTATTTATTTCAGCTTCATATTGCTTATTAATGTGGGGGGTATGGAATTCAGCACATTTAACTCATCATTCAATTTGTGAAGCAAATAGCCAGAACACAGGCATGCATTTGCTTATGATAATCAGAAAACCCTATGGCTGAGTGTACAGCTATGGGATACATGGAGTCATCAAATCGGTGCTCTAGCTATGACATGGGGCACCTACAAGAGAAAAAGACAGTGCTATGTCCCACGAAGAAGCTTTCTAATCCCTTATTAGAATGCCTATTCTCTGTGGTCTTAAGGCCTTCATTTTTTTTTCTTTTTGAAAAAAATATAAAAACACAAACAGTGAAAATTAAGTCCCTACCACTCCTATTTCCACTGGCTTTCCCCAGAGAACTGCTCTCACCATTTATTGTGTACCCTTTCAGAAGTATTTTATACATATGAAATTAATCTCGATCTATACCTCATACTACTCCATGATTCCAACACAATACCATTTCCATTATATCTTATACTAGAATTGTCTACATGTCTATTGTCCTTGATATGATGTAAAAATTTTTTTCCCAAATATGTGTAGCTAAAATGATTTTAAATAGAGCATTAGATAAATATTCTAAAGAAAAAGAAGTTTGTTAAACTGAACTGAGTCAGCGTGAAGAAGTGTTTAATAATATTAACTGGGTAAGAATGAGTTGCAACTGTATCATTGGAAACCATTTGTTCTGTGTAAAATGGGACCAGTTTCATTCCTACAGTAATAAATATATCTATTTTCATTAGGTTACTGCTCTGTGAGGAAGGTTTAAATGCTAGATGGAATACAGCAATATGAATATGGAATAAAATACTTTATTATGGATTCATGCTAGATTCCTCAATAAACTAACTTAATCTAAATCAGATTCTATACCTCTAAAAGGCATGCACTAATGTTAACTCAAGGGACATTACATTAAGAACATATTTGTGGTTATTTTGACATCTTACATGCATAAAAATGATTGTTCTACTAGTTTCTTTTTTGGAAATTTTATAAATAGATAATAAAACCACATATGAGCAAACATTTTAAAAATCATCTATATGAAGTATGAAATGAATAATATGAATTAGCTACTATCATCCTCTTTTTCAATTTTACTATATAACATGTTTATCTTCTTGTCAACATGGATAGTCTAAGGCTCCCAAAACTTCATTCTTAATCTAGGATATGAGAAAGTCATGGGCAATTTGGGTGTTTTGAGTGAAACTAGAGGTTGTATTTAAGGAGAATCAGATTAAGACATTACATGGGGACAGAGTAGGATGATGTCGGGAAGGGAAATGGTTCTAATGCCAACTTGCTGGAGCCAAACAGATGTCATCAGTTACATTTCTATTTCTGAGTTGGCATGCCCAGTCTATAAAGATGAATAAGACATGGGACCTGCCTTCATTAATAGTCCAGTAGGGAAATAAATGCCAGAGTCAATGCTGCATGATAAAAGACTCAAATGTATCGTGGGAACATCAACTATAATGCAATTATAACATCCATATTTACACTAATGATTACATTATACCATTCAGGATGCCCTTAACCTTTACCAAGTCTTAGGAAAAGGTACTGTTATTATTGTCTCCTCCTTCACAGAGGAGAAAGACAAACAACTTGTCCACTTCTGGTGAGTGACAACATTTGGATGCATATTTGGGCAAGCTGGTTCTGGAGTCTGTACTCTTAACCACTGCTTATATTGCTTCTCTTATAACTAATTATGTAACCAGCTCTTCCAGGTATGATGTGATGTTGCTCTTTAAATGAGAGCTGTATACAAAGAAAGAGAAAGAAAGGAAAAAAGAAAAGGAGGAAGTGAAGAAAAAGAGAGAGAAGAAGAAGAAGAGGGAGAAAGGGACAGAGGGAGAAACAGAGAGAGGGGAAAAGACTGATTGATTGATTACCATGCCTGAGACCTAGGCAGACAGAATTCCATGAAAAACAAGATACAGAGAATTGAAGCTGTGAGATATTCTGAGAATTAAGAAGGTCCAATTCAGTTTCGAACCAAACTATGTAGTTCTTTTTGTGCCATCATTCTTGGAAGCTCTAAATTTGTTTTGTGATAGTAAAGTCCACCAAATATTTTAAATCTGGCAGGGAGATGACTCCTAAGATCATATTTTGCTTTTAAAAAATTACTGAAAAAGCAATGTGAAAATGGTTTGGAGGAGAGTTATGATAAAGGCAGATAAAAGGTTAGCAAAGGTACAGAATGGTGAATGAATGAACTCAACAAGTAGCAGGAGGATGTGTTGAGGGGTGAAGCTACAGTTAAAAGATATATCAAATAAGTCTTATTGACCAATTTGATCATGAAGAATGTTGGAGAAAAGGAAAAACAGAGAACTGGGGTTATCAGTCTAAATGATTTTAGAGTGAATTAAAAAAATAATTTGATATTTGTTTTTCATTTGCATTAGTTTGGTTTATATTATGAAGAGTTGATAAAGGAAATGACCTATTTGGGACATTAAAGATATCCAGTAGCTATACCTAATAAGCTGTTAGAAACATAGGTTATAAAGCTGTGCATCTGGTTATGAAATTGAAGACCAGACCTGACAGTCTTCAGTTCCTAAGAGCAAGAACAGTGGATGAGATCACCAGAGAGAAGACAGTGAAAAAAAGATTAATCTCTGAGAAGGATGAACAAAAGTGGGCAGAAGAGGTAGAATAAGAAGATACTGAAAGATCGCTAAGAGTGGGCAGCAAAGAGGATCAGCAAAGGAAGGAGTTATGGAATCCAAGTGAAAAAATTTCAGGAAAGTAAAAATGGTTTTAAAATATGGCAACTGAGGCAAGATTTCAAATAGAAGGCTAAAAAAGTGACAGTTGCAAATGGAAAATTCAGAGATCATTGAAGGCATCACCAAGGGAAACTCCAGTAAAGTTTGAGATCAGACTTCATATTATAATGGGATTAATTAGAGAAGAATAGAGGAAGACAGAATGTATAGAACACTGAAGTTGTGTATCTGTGAAAAAGAAGGGAGAGACGTGAGTATTTCTGAAGGCTGACAGGAATGTTCAGTGTACATTGTACAGGAAGGTATTGAAGGCAGGGAAGTATTGATGGAAATACGTTCTGTATCAGAAGAGAACAGATGAAATCAATGGGTATCTTCAGCATCTTAAATAAAATTTGTTTCATGAGAAAAATATTCATTATTGTAAGTATCTACTGACCAGCAACTGTTGAAATAGTTCAAAGACCCCAACACCATACTGTTAATAGAAGACACAGATAAAGACACATCACATAGCAGGTGATCTAAGATAAAGAGATATATCTCAGTCTAGGGCAATAGGGCACAGAGATGGTGACCTGCAGGGGAAGGGAGAATGTTCCTGTCTACCAGGCAGTCCTCGCTGCCTCACACATGGCACCACCCTGAGGTCACCTTTGGCTGCTCAGACTGGGAGCTGAAACGTCACACTTGCCCCTTTCAGTTTGTAATAAATAGGGACAGTTCCAGAAAGAACATATAGTGTCTAATATGGGCAGAGGCATTGTGAGACTGGGTGACATGGAGAGGCTCTAAAACAGAATGGTGAGAAATGTTGGGTTTGTCATTTTTGTTTAGAGGTTTAAAACAAAAGACAGATTTGAACATTTTTCTTCCGTACTGATTTCAGAGCTCAAAGACATAGAGTAGAGAAAAATGTGGGTTACTTACCCATTTTGTATGGCAGCTGTGGGGTCATAGGTCAGAGCCATGCCAGCCTGCATAGAAGAGGGAGAGAAGAGAAAACAGATCTTAACATTTTTATTGTGGGAGCCCAAACTTTCACGCCACACAAAGACTTTTATCTTCCCTTTCCTTGATTTAAGTTTATTTTCTCCTACATATTTCTCCATTGACAAGACAAGCATTTTTACTATCCACACACCAGAATCCACCGGTGAGTTGGGGAGTTTATATTATACATCCAGACAAACCAAGGCACAATGCAGCTTGGAGGATTTCCATTTCTACTTCATAAACCATCTGCTGTCTAATTTGGTGTCCTTATAATTCCTTACTATTGTCAAAACCACCTATTGTACATCTCATGGCATTAAAAAAAAAAGTAAGGCTGAATCCTGTGGTCAGAAGAAAAATAAAAGCTCCTTGAAATGCATTAGACCTTATAGAAGAAAATGTTAAGAAATATTTATTTTAAAATAGATCGAAGGCCTCAGGGGTATGTAGGTAATGAGCCACAGAGTGCTTGTCCAATACATTGCTAGTACCTGTCCTACTAAGAGTGGTAGAAAAGGAAGGTCTTTAGCATCTGATGGAAAATCTTGGCCTGGTGGCTAATAAGGAAGTGGTTTTATTCTGTTTCTAAGAAGAAAACTACCTCTGAAAAACTACACTTTGGTAACTGGCAATATTTTGAGAAAAGAATATAAACTTTCATGATTGCTGATTCATAGCTTACCTCATCCCATCCTACACATCATCACACTTGATCCTCACAAAACCCAGTAAGTAGGCGGGAGAATATTTTCTCCATTTTATTATATTTGAAAACCCTGAAGCTCAGAGAGGTCAAGTGACTTGCTCAAGGTCACATGTTTGGCGGCAGAACCTGATTCCAACCAAAGCCTTCAGATGTGGGCTCTGCTGTAACCTTGACCCAGGAATTGAATGAGATCTGAGGATCATCTCTAAAGATGTGCGAGAACTTTCTCTGTGGTCCTAGGGGCAGACCACCCTTTGTTTCCCAGGACCGCATCACTTAGTGTGAGCAGAAAGAGAATCCAGAATGAAATTTAAAACTGACTGGGTTGTTTTTTTCCTCTTTTGAAATTGAAAAGTGAATTAGACCAGTGTCAATTCCCTGGCTTTGTTAGTTACCTATAATTACCAAAGATGTAACCACTGGGTGAAATGAGGTGAGCGTTATACAAAACCTCCCTTTTCACTCCTTTTGTAATTTCTGTGAATCTGTAACTATTTCAAAATTAAAAGTAAGACAAAAAATGTAAAGGATCTTTGAGGACTTTTTTTTTTTTTTAGAGAATAAGAAAAATCACTAAAACTTTAAAGGAAAGAAGAGCTTTTGTTTTTGAGTTTCTCCCAGTTGGATGAAGGTGGTTTTCCTGTTAGTCTTGCCAAATCCCTCAGATTTAGCACATATCACACATAAATCCTCTGGCTTCCTAGGGTAGGATCTGAAGTCCGGTATGACATGCTACAGTCAGGCTTAGATTATATGCATTATTTTCCCTAAATAATAATTTTTAAATTATTACTAAGATTGGTATGAGGACCAAACCTGAAGAGCCAAATATGAATGGGATTAGCATACAGCGAGCATGCATAAATTGAAAGGGAGATTGCAAACAACACTGAATGACTCAGGAGTTAATAGAGGAGCACTGAGAACACCTGTTTAATGATAACTGTATCATACTCATGTTAAAGAAATAGACAACCAATAATATGACAAGCAGGGGGGAGTGGGAAATGAGATAAAAATAAAAAAAAGGAGAAACAAAGGCAGATTTCTTGTTTGTTTGTTTTTATTTTTTGCCTCTGGTGCAAACACACAGAGATCCAAAGTCTAAATTCTTTCCAGGGTTGGGGCCTCTTTCTGACCCGCAAGAGGAAAGTCCCAGTTTGAAGACTTCCAAGAATGGAGAGGTCTAGGGGAGCTGAAACTCCTTGGTCCTGGATGCTATTGGAGAGAGTCATAAAAGCAGTCCATTTGGGATGAGATTTCTTGCTTGAAAGCACTACACTTCTTTCCCCTAACTTACCCAAGATGCCACATCAGGGCAGAATGACAAAAATAGGCTTTATACTCCATAGAGATATTGTCAGTTCACAAGAGAGATCGAGTGATCAGCATAGCTTCAGTCTCTTAACCACCCCAAAGGTGAAAATCCTAGGGGAAGTATCAGAAGCCTTTTTAGTCAACTCCACATTTACTTCCTTTCCTTGGACTTATTTCCCAGCAGTGCTCAAATCCAATGCTATCTAGCCTTTCTTGAATTATAAAATTTCTTGAACATTCTCTTCTTAGGCTGTGTTTATTCTGGCAACTCTAGATATGGATTTTCTTTCATATTTGAATTGAATTCCTCATGGATTGTCATTAACCAGTAAGTTCTACCTAAGAACACAGTAATTATTAATACATTCTATTGAATACATATTTGACCATTAGAAAGGTTAAGTTGGCCTCTTGGTGGAAAGAATATATGTTTTGGATGGGGTTTAGGTCTTTGCTCTCATACTTTCTAGCAGTGTGGCCTTGGGCAAATTAGTTAACTGACTTGAGCCTGTTTCCTTAGCTGTTAAGTGGTAAATACCTACACCTCATCAGATTTTTGTGAAATGTAAATGAGATTATGTTTGTAAAAGACTCAGCACAGTGCCTGGAGATAAGACATACACATAAATATTATAATACAAAGCTAGAAGTGGTAGGTTTCATATGAGTGGTACAGATGAGGTGTGGAGGAGAGAGGCAGAGAGTGTGTGTGATCAGGGATGATATTTGGAGTGGATACAGCTGAGTGGAGCCTTGAAAGATTACTAGGATTTCCACGCATGGAGATGAGTGGTGAAGGCCTGTTCAAGCAAAAGGAGTATGGAAAACTGTGTGTAAATAAAAAGGGTAAGGTGAGTGACCCACCTGCAGTAGAACCCTTGAGGGGAGCAGTAGGAAATAAGACTCCAAAGGAAATGAGGGACCATTTTGACAGAGGAGCCATTGAACATTTTTTGAGCAAGAAAATTATACAGTCAAAGAGGGAATGGACCACAAGAAACAGTATGAGCCTCCTGGAAAACAGGGTCAATCCAAAGCAATGAGCAATGGGAAGAGGCACTTGGGGACAGGGAAGTAGAAACTAAAAGGCGAGACTGTTATTGCAAAAGGATAGGGAATAAAAACAAGTTTCACCTACTTCATGATTTTGCCTAGGGGCAGTCCTGCCTCTCAGTACCTTCGGTAAGAGGAGACAACAAGAGATAGCATCAAGTCATATGCATTTGGAACATTGTGGGTAACAAAACAAGGCATGGGTTCAACAGAAGGTTGTTTGGACCTCATCTGTTGGCTGAACATCATAACAATAGCGAACAGCTGACCTGGTTTTCCTTTCATGTGTAATAGGTTGCTGAATTATAATTCTAGGAGGGTCTTACTGCAGATTTTGCATTCAATTTCCTTTTGTTTCCTTCCATTAAGGTAAAAAAGAAAATCAATTTTGCTGCTCTGTCTAGCTACCTTTATACTAAGCTAGAACCATGAAATCATCATTATGTAATTGCCAAATTTTATGGCATGTTTACAAACTCTGGAGTCACACAAAAATAAAATAACTTGGAACAAAGTGAAAATGTCACACTACATATGCATAAAACTGATATTTAATCCTGTCAATCTTTTCTTAAAGGCTTTTAGATTAACAAATAACTTCCATTTCTCAAGTTCACATTTTTGTGTGCTAGAGGCGATTATAATTTATTTAAAACAAAAAGGGGCATTTTTGTCATTTTTCAGCAGCAGATGAATTTTGGCTTAGTATTTTGACCATAATAGAATATATCTAGTTCTACCTTATAGAGTTTATACTAAAGAGCTAAATATTTTGGAAGAAATAGAAAAAAATATGGCTTATTGGAGAAATTAAAGTTTCATAATAATTTTTAATATTATAGAAAATTCATTAAGACATACTAGGTTGACTTTGGAGCTAAACATTTGATATTCATAACTTTAAATAATTAACAGGTTAAATGAAGTGGTAAGAAATATAGAAATACAAAGCAGAGGATCATTGGCTTTAACAGACAATGAAAAGGTAGACTGGTAGAATTGTTTTGCTCACTTTTCAAATTGTTTTTACACTGTAATGTGAACAGGGATAACAAAGTTTGAGGCAGTAAACTTCATACAGACAGATATGCACTGAAATTCTTGAAAACTGAAACATTAATGTTTTAGTAGTAGCCTAACATTTCTCCTTTTTCTAAATTCTGCCCTGACACATGAGTCATCAAAATTGGATGAGTTACCAATGAATAATCCCAAGGATTTCCAATCTTCTGTGGTCAGCTTTAAAGCAACACTTTAGTAAATATGTGGTGAATATTGTATATTTTAGTAAATACTGGGTACCAAATTACCACGAGATGAGTTCAGGAAGGCAAAAAGGAAATTTTCTTGATGTCATCTTTAAGGAGTTTATTTATTGAAACCAATTTTAACAATATTTACAACTGTTGGTTGGTAATAGTCAAATCACTAGATAAAATAAGATGACTTAAAAGGTGGGGTGAGTAAAGGGGCTTGAAAATGTGTTCTATATGTTTAGGTGCCGCTTCTATAGCAAAGTCTCACTTGGTTATATTTATCAGTATTTCTCTTTAGAAAACATACCTTTTAGTGAAGAAGTCATGATACAAAATTATGTGTATATATGTGTCAACAAATAAAATTTAAAAAATTTAAATCTCTGACTAGAAATAAAATAAAACATTAATTTCAACAGGAGTAAATGTGAAAATGCTGGGGCATACGACCATAAATAACACTTTTTCCTTTGATGTTTATATTTTTCTGACTCTTTTAAGTTGCATATAATGAGAATCACTTTTATAATGGCAAAAAAACTCCTTTTCTTATAAAACAACAACACATTATATACTTTACAGCTTGTTTAAAATTTAAAATTTAGGAAGGGGAGAAAAGAACTATTGAGCAGAGGCCTGATTCAGAAATATGCTTGGAGATGTCAGAAGATGTTTAGTTTTGCTGGGTCAATGAAATAGAGAAAAGCTGGGGGCAGGGAGAGGGTACTACATCCAGAAGGGTCAAGGTAAAAATGGGCAGGAGGTCAAGAATAAAGACCGAAACTTCTGGGCTCATGGTACAGTGTTTCTTTTCTAGTGGGAGCTAGAATTCACAAATTCCAATAGCCACACTGGTTGAGAAATGGAGAGTTTTCTATGTGACACAGGAAGTGTGGGTACCCAAGACAGTCATCAATCAATGAGTATCACCAGAAAACCACAACATGATTGATACCAAGTAAACCTTTTGTCCAAAGGAAAAGAGCTTTTAACCTACTTCCTGTTAAGAGAACTAATCCTAGGAAACAATACACAAGGGGCCAAGTTGAGGACAGGCTATTGGAGCCCTTACTGAACGGGGTTGTGAGAGAAGGAAATCCTGGCCTTCTTCTGAGGCAAATGGCAGGGTTTTACCCGGGAATGGTTCTGCCATGGCCAGGTGACTATTGAATGCTTTCTTTCTCTGGTCAGGCACAGTCAACCAAGTAAAGTAGGTGTCTGCTCTCACTGCAGAAAGAACATCCCCTAGGCAATGTGTAGCCACTGCCTCTCTGAAGAGAAGATGCGGGACAAATGAGACAGTAAACAAAGAAATTGCCAAAGTCTACAAAAGGTAGACTACACTGCATGGCCCTGAGATAAGACAGCAACATCCTAGCTAATTGTCCGTTAGGGAAGATATTAGACAAAAATCTAACATGCATGTATGCATTACCTATGGACACAGACAAGAGGGTGATGAGAGCCTGGGGTGGGGTGGGAACCCGGTGAAGGGGAGCTATGGAGGGTGGGGATGAGCGGGAGCGGAAGAGGGACATCTATAATAATCTCAACAATAAATATTACAAAAAAAAAAAAAAAAAGACAATGCCCTCCAACCTGTGAAATGGCTCTCACTACACTCCTCGTTTTCCTAATAAAGGAATTCAAGAAAAAGTTTTACTCCAAATTATACTTGATTAAATTGCATAATTTCATCAGTGATTGTTTTCTTTCAAAACTCCTTTCCTTTGGCTTCTGTGAGCTCATCCCCTAGTTTTCTTCTGAACCGCTCAGAGAACAATTCCTACTTTGGTGTCCCGTGTTCCATCTGCCTTTGAGATGCCAGCACTCAGGGCCAAGGTTGACCTTTCACCTCTCTTCTGTACAGTGATGACATTCATCTTCTGATTCCAACTATTATTTATGTCTGGGTGATTCTTGAATCTTGATCTCAAACTCAAGTATCTATCCTGAATTCCAGACATCTATTGCCAAGTTAGATGAGTAAGTTTGAAGTATGGTCAGCGTCTCTTATGAAGTTCTCATTTCTTGTTTGGGTGTTTACTAATATCCTTTGGTCATAACAGCTTCTCCCACTTTTGCCTGCAATCTTTTTCTAATCCATCAGCCATGCCTTTGTGCTCAAGGACTGCTCTTGAGAGAGGCAAATCTGACCACATACTGTTCTTTTCTAAATACAACATGGCTCACAGAGGCCTTCATGATCAAGTCTTCATTCACCGACTGACGTCCATAATCATGCTGTGCAATTTTACCAGTAGACCCCTTTCTTCACCAAACTCAGACATATACTCACCCTGCCCTGAGCCTCTGAGGCTTTTGCTGCTGTAGTTTTTGGCTGAAAACTTTGCATCACTGTCTGTGGGGAAATTGAAAATTCTAGTCTTTCAGCCTCAAACTAGACATCCCAGACTCTCAAAGCCATCTCTGTCTCTCCTTGTAGCATTAACTGCCGCCTTTGTCCTGTCCCTGTGATTGAATATGGGAGCTAGTATGACTACATGTTGTCGTGTGTGTTTCAACGAGATTCTTGCCTGTGTCCATAAGTGTTTGGAACTAATAGGGACTCAATAAATGTTTATTAAATAAGTCAATAAATACCTAATTGACTGAAAGACTATTTTGAATTTGGACTTCAGTTAAATTTTTATGTGAAAAAGGAATCTTGAGTGTTTTTAAATTTCCCTTATTTTATGAGTCAACCTGACTCTTCAAAACTTCCACTGAACTCAATTAAACTTCTAAAGAAAATGTTTCAGCCTCTGATTGGTCAGTAGAGATGGAGGGAAACAAGATGAGTGTTGGAATTGCTCAGAGACCTTTCCCATGCGGCAGGGAAGCCAATGTACCTGAGATAGATCTTTGGTAGGAACTTAGGAGAAGAAGGCCCCTCTTCTCCAAGTTACTGACCGAGAGTGAGGGGAAGAGGACTGTTAATTAAAAGTAATATCAACATCTTCAAGCAAATGAGATGCAAAAGAAATTTCACTCTAAAAATAGCAAAAAAACATTTAAGTCAATAAACAGAAAATTTCTCCTCTTTATGTTTGAAAAAGAAAAAAAGCATCAAGAGGAGACATGCTGTTGTTTATTCACTATGCCATCATGGAATTTCTCCTTTCTGGCTTTTACTAAAAACATTCTTGTCAGATAGAGAACTTCTCTCTTATATAGCAACAGAGAAGAACAAGTTAGGAAGATGCAGACAGAATAAAGACTGGACGGCTGAGAAAGCCTATGGCTGCACAGAAAAAGCATTGTTAGAAAGGAAGCAGAAGAAAAAGCATACGAGGATTGTGTGATGCAGCTTGCTAAGGTTCTCAAAGTCTTGAAGGAAAAAGAAATCCTAGTTTGTCATTAAAACTGAAATTACATTAAGCCTTGATTGGTAACCATAAAAGAAAATAAGAGAACATTATTATATTTTATGTATAAACTTCTGCTTTTATCTTGGTCTAAATAACTAAAACCCATCAATACTAAGATATCGTTTTTATTTCACATATTAATATCTGTGAAATTGGTAGTGACACAAATGATGGCATTTGATAGTTTGGCAATTGTCTGCTCTTTTTTAGTGACATTTAAAATAATATTCCATCTTTAATTGATGTTGTCTTGGAACCAATAAAAGGATGTTTACAGGGTGAAAAATGTAAAATGCTGATGTTCCTAACAGGACAATCCTGTGCATTTAAATAGGTGAAAGTCCCAGGTATCTGGTTAATTGGTCCATATTCATCCAGGTCCAACAGCAGTTTGATGTTACTTGGAGGTTGGATGCTATGGCTTAAATATAGATGGGGACCATTCTGAGTCTCATGGAAGGCTAGGACTGCCAAACAATGACAACTCCAGAAATCTCACAGTTGGTTGATGCCCCATTTAGCTGCCTTGAACCATTGGGACTTGATCAAGGGAATACAGGGGACCTGGAGATAAATCATCAGTCTTTCTTCTTGTAATTACTTCTGTCATCTTCCAAGTCTTATGTCCCTCCTAAACTCTCATTCAGACCTCTGTTCCAATAACGTATTTTATCCCATCCTCTTTCTTAAGAGAGTGGAGACTAGACAGTGGACTGGCACTCATTATTAATCATATAATATGCAAAATTACACTATTGAGGAATTTATAAAATTTATTTTTATCTTTAGTGATCATAACTGAGTATTGGGCCCAGCAACTTTAAAATAAGAACATTTAATTAAGAAAGTTTTCATGCTGAATTACGAGAATTCAAGTTCTTGTGCCAATGAGAAAATTTCTTTAGAAATTAAAAGGGTCTTCACTTTGTGTCTGCTCTCTAAATTACAGGTAAAGCACATGAAATTAAAAAAAAATTACATTTGGTGGGGTGGCTGACAAACTCAACTTGCAAGTGCTGGCATCCACCATAATAGTCAAAAGTAAGGACTCTCCTTCAGTTCAAGGTTAAAAAGACTGCAGAACCTGGCAATGTTAATAGATATATTTTAATTTCCCCCCAAGGTCTTATTAAAGAAAATAATTAGACAACTAATTATCATGCACTGTGAGATACACAAAAAATAGTAGTAAACTAGATAGATGATGTTTTGACTTTCCTGAAATATATTCAGAGATATGTTGAATATACATGTTTTGGTAAGTTTCTAAAATTCTTTAGATATACTATTTCTACTTACTATACAATATACTAATTCTTTATATATAGGGTTTCTTCTCAAAGTACTTTAATTTTTAGTAGCTTATTGGGAAGTACTTAAATTCCATATCTCTGAAACATAAAATTTCTGATGTTCAGCATTATAAAATTAGATTGCAGTCAGTATGGCTTCAAGGTTAATGAATCTCATTATCAGGTTGTTTTTAATAAGAAGGTTGTTGACTGGTGATTAATCAAATAGTTTGTAAAAGGGTTATTCTTATTCTGAAGAGATCAAACTGAAGGCATGGAGGCTACCTGGTTGAGTTATATATGGTCTTCCTCACTGCTAAGAATATCTTAAAGAATGTGCACTGGTCATAGTTAGTGACAGCCAAATGCTTTTAAAAAACACATCAAAATTTTCTGTTGAGAAGCTGTTCTATGAATGGTGACCATAGGACAGATAATCTCTTTCTCTACAGATTTTATGTAGCATGTTTACTATTACTTCCACAGTCACCCTTTATGTCCTTTAAAGCAATATTTTCCTTATCAATGTGACCCATTTTGGTTCATAAAGGGCCAAGAGCTTTCTACTCTTATGCAGCTAAGTGAGTAATTAAGAATGCTCTAAATGGTTATAGAAATAAATCATCATGTTAGATGAAGGACTCTTTCTTGCTAAGATATTAGAATCTTTACATTGGGTCAAATATTTAATGATCTTTATTAAATGACTAGAGGCCCAGTGCACAAATTCATACATGGGCCCTGCCCCCGATTGAGGTGAGGTGGGCAATTGGTAGGGTAGAGCCATAGGTGGTTGGCCAACTGGCCCTGCCCCTGATTGGGGTTAGGAGGAGGGGGCAATCAGGAGCAGGGCGGACCCGGAAGAGGGGCCATGGGTGGTTGGCTGACCAACCCTATCTCTTGACTGAACTCTCGCTGAGGGGACAATTTGCTTATTAGCCTTTTATTATATAGGATTATAAGCCAACTGTGCATTAAAATAATAAAAACAGAATCAAGGATTTCCCCAAATTCCTTAGACAGCTTTACCACTTGTTGGTTGAGTAGAGTAAGAACTATTATTGTCTTTAAATCCACAACCCTTAAAAATTGGCTGTGACACAACTCCTCAAAAGGACTCATGCAGTTACTTTGGATGCCCATTTAAATTGTTTTTTTTACTTCAACAGAAGCATCATAAACTTAATTGATAGCCTGGATCTCACCTGATAAACAATCATAAAACAAGATATAGTTGATTCTTGTCATCTGCAGTAATTATATTCTGTAAAGTCACCAAAGATGCTGAATTAGTGAATACTAAATAATAGCTCCTAAAGGAAATAAAAGGTTAGGTTCCTGTGAGCCCTTGGTCAACACTTTGACCAACTGATCAATACCTACTCATTGTTTTATGTGTGTTTCTGACTAAAGATACCTTATTTAATATAAAGTCAACTTTTTGTATCTGTGGATTTGGCATCCATAGACTCAACCAACCATGCAGCAAAGACATTTGGATAAAAAAGATGATAGAAAATTCCAAAAGGCAAAACTTGAATTTGCCAAGCTCCAAGTGCTAAGCTGAATCCATGCAAATGAAGTTATACGTAAGCATACACCTGTTAAGGCCTATATGAAAATATAGAGTATTTGTAAATAAGACACTTTTTTATAAGAGACTTGAGCAACTGTGGATTTTGATATCCACCATGACTAGTTGGCTATAATAATTTCATTAAGACTGGTCTTAGAACCAATCTTCTGGGGATAGAGTGAAATGACTGCATATTGCTGATTCATTAACATTAAATTCACAGCCAATGGCACTACAAGTCATGTCTGAACAAAACTTATCTCTGCTTCCTCCCCTCCGACCCCCCAGATTTTCTTCATAGGGCACATCATAGATTTCTTGCACTTATAAACCTCAAATCACCACTTCAGCAATATACTTGAGGGCCATTTTAAACAGCAAATTCACCAACATAAAGCACAAAGTATGAAAAATGTGGCCTGACTAGTAAATGAACCAAGTAAAGAAGACTATTTATAGTATGAGAGCTGAAACAGAAGGAAGAGAGGGCATCATGTATTTCAGCCTCAGCTTGGAGTATGTCTGTTGGGTGACTCAAATTTTTCACTGCTCTGCACATCTGTGAGTGTCCATGAAGGCACTATGAGTAATGATTCTGGGGTAACAAATAAAATTTAGCCTGCAGGTACATTTTCAAATATGGTCACCTGTATCTTTTTTCAATGTGATAATTTTGTGAATCTGAGTCTTTCAGTGAACAAAAGTAAGTTTTATAAATGTCATTAATACCACTACTAGTGTACTTGTAAGTATTCAAAAATTTCCTTACACAGAATTTGGTGACATCAACTTTTAACATATTAGAATGTGGAAGCTTAAAAATTATTTACGCCAAAACCAGTTTGGCTCAGTGGATAGAGTGTCTGCCTGCGGACTGAAAGGTCCCAGGTTCGATTCTGGTCAAGGGCATGTACCTTGGTTTTGGGCACATCCCCAGTAGGGTGTGTGCAAGAGGCAGCTGATGGATGTCTCTCTCTCATCCATGTTTCTAACTCTCTATCCCTTTCCCTTCCTCTCCGTAAAAAAATCAATAAAATATATTTTTAAAAAAATTATTTACATTCAGCAACACTAGGTAGCCATAGCATATGTAAGAAGATTTCTGTTTCCTGAATTTTTTGTTCTATCTAATAAGTCATCAATTATAATATTAGTATGCTTTTTCTGTCAAAGACACTTGGTTTGAGAAAAGTACTTGAGAATGAGGAGTCCTTTTCATGGTTACAAGGTTGCATAAGAACCTTTGGTATCCAAAATTAATTACCATTATATTTGCCAGAATGGATAGGTTAATAATTCATCATCTTTCCCCTTAAACATACCAACCATTTTATCAGTTTTCAATATTAGCTCAACTCAACCTTTTTCTTGATATCCAGCAATAGTTCATGTTTTCTCTTTTACTTGTTTTTTTTCTTTTTCTTTCATCTTCTCCATTTAATCCCCCTATTCTTGCCAGCACTTGGCTTTTATGATTACATGACCTTCAGAGAAAGTTGGCCAGATATTTCAAAAACACCTAAATGTTTCAGTGCTAATTAATGCTTTATGATTTGGAATGTGATCTTATAAAAACATTAATAAAATATGGGTCAAAGTTAAAGTAATTTTGACTTACTGCATGTGATATTTTATAAAAATAAGTAAAAAAAATCAGCTAGAAAATCATAATGGCAGCAAATTTTCTTTTAAAGAAATAATTTTAAGTAATTTCAATTTGGAAAATAAATATAGACCTGGCATAAAATTGGAAAACAAGGAATTAAACATTTGAGTCATAAGAAACACATAGCAAAGCTGGCTTTCAGATTAAAAAGCCCTGGGTTGTGTTAATGATATTATGACAGTTATAATAACAGCTGATACGTGAGCAATTCTAATTTTCCAGGCACCGTGCTTAGTACATTACCTTCACCTCCTCATTTAATCCTTCCAATTACAAAATACACACTTTTGACCATCCTCATTCTCCTGATGAGGGAAAGGAAACTTACAGACTGAAAATTCTGCTGTGTTGTCACAACTCACAAGCTGTAGATTTGTGATTTAGAGAGTTTTCTCTCTTAACCATTAAAGTGCCTTATAAATTACGAAGAAAAGCAAACAGATGTTGACATACACAATTCCTTAGAATTCAGAAAGAAGTACTATTCTCAATAGGTGTATTAGGGAAGGACTCAAGATATATTAAATAACACGCCAATGTTCAAGTTGCTTCTCTCAACAGAATTCTCTCTGTGCCACTCAGCTAGCACTCAAGGGCATAGAGGCCTCTATCAGCCAGGTGACAAGGTGGAACTTTCCAACTCAAGAGGATTTCTGATTTATAAAGGCATATAAATCAATTTCTCAGTTACCTCCCCTGAAAAACAAATACCCAAACAAGCAATTAAAGCTTAGCAACAGGACGAATGTGCGGTTGCTGTTTCTTTCTGTTGTGATTTTTCTTACTATTTCAGCTTGTTTTTTTGTCACTAGTATACAGGTATGAAGTCAGTTGTAGTCATTGGTTTTATTTCTGCAGCACTAAATAACATTCCATTCCACTTTTAATCTCTTACTTTATAGAGAAGACCTTTGCCATTTTAGGCTCCAAGGAGGTGGGAATCTGTCTATGTGCTGACATCATGTCTATAACATGCAATCTCATGCCTCTGCCCAACGAACAATCAACACGTACTCACTGACTGACTGCTTCTTGCTTAAGATGCTTTTTCTCCAATGTTGCCTTAAAAAATCTCTTCTAAATACAAGTATTGTTTCAAAAAGAACATTTGTATAAAAGGTAAGCAAGCAAATTGGAAACATAGGGAGGTTAGAGGAGTTCTTACTCAGTATGTTTATATCTAATACTAGTGACCCCGGTGCACAAAATTCGGGCACATTAAAAGGGGATTAATTAGAGGAAATAATTTAATATTGCTATTTGCCCTTTCTCTATAATAGAAGTGTTAGAGGTGAAAGAACATTAGTGAAATGTATATGAAAACCCTTCCTCCTGTCAGAGTCTGGGGCATACCACAGGACCCAGAGTCAAATCTCTGCTCACTCACATGCACCTCAAAAATGTGAGAGACCCAGACCCAGCTGCCTGCCCCCAACACATTGGGCTAGATCCAGACCTGGCCAGTCCCATCCTTGTGAAGCCCTGCTGGGCAGGGGGTATAGCCTGAGGTCCCCCAGCCCAGACTGGAGCAGAGGATGTGCCTTGAGGTCCTCCATCAAGCCCCATTGGGTGGGGATCATGGCCTGAGGTCCCCCGTCAAACCCTGCCAGGCTGAGGGGTGCAGCCTTAGGTCCCCCAGCCCAGCTCCAGGAGGGGGGTGCAGCCTAAGGTCCCCCATCAAGTCCCACTATGCAGGAGTGTGGCCTGAGTTCCCTCGACCCAGCACTGGTGGTGCATCTTGAGGTCCCCATCAAGACCCACAGGGGGGCGGGGCATGGCCTGAAGTTCTCTGTCAAGCCCCACCTGGTGAGGGGGCACAGCCTGATGTCCCTGACCTGGCACTGGGGTGGGAGGAGCAGCCTGAGGTACCCTAGCCCAGCACCAGGACAGGAAGTGCATCTTGAGGTCCCCTGTCAAGCCCCATGGGGGCAGGGGAGGGCATAGCATCAGGTCCCTGCTGATTGCTAGGTAAGGCTCCTTATGGGAACTTGGCCTCAGCTGTGGGTGCAGCCATCTTTGTGAGAGTGATGGTCAATTAGCATATTCCCTCTTTATTAGAGAGGATATGCTGAGGGCAGAAATCATAGCATTTTACTGTGCTAAGGGATGCCATTTCTGGTTTGTATGAATGGCACCCCCTGGTGTTATGCAGGGCCTATCCTGTACTCCTGTCCTTTGTGCCACTCCAAATGCATTTAAATAATGTCTTCAAGAAACAATGTATCATCTGATGTTTCACCTAAACTTGCTTTTTAATTGGAAATAAGTGAGAAATTCCAAACATTGGCATTCCTAGAATGTACACACCAAAAAAACATATTTGCTTTTCTCTTCAACATAACCTAAAAACTATTCCTGGAAACCTGTTGATTGCTATTTAGTTCCATTAGTTCATTTGAATATGGAGAGACTGAAGATAATCTTGTTAAGTGTTTCCATAGGAAAAAAAATTCCTCAGAGCATCAAAGACAAAATATTTATTGCTTTTAAATTGAGGCTAGCAGAGAAACTGTGAAGAAGATAAAGGCAGTACAAGTAATTTTATTGATTTTAGTTTTTGTAATAAAAGCTTAGCTTTTTTTTATACCTCATGGTATCCTCAGGACACAGCATAAAGTATTAGTCATGCAAGGACACCAATGATGGTGATGAAGACACAGTTAAAATTGAAATTTGTCTGTATTCAGATTTTTTTCAAAAAAAAACATGAAAAGTAAAAACAAAAAAATTAGAACATCTCTCTCAAAGAAAATGTTTACTTATCTAGAATTGGAACAAAGGGTATAACTATTGAGTTGAGAATGATTATCTGCCAATTCAGAAATCTAAAGAGACATTTTTGCCTCGCTCATGATTGGATGTAGACAAAATGAATAATTATTCCTAATGCCTTGAGGCACAACAGGGAGGAGGATGGGTATTGGAAATCAGGTTTATCAACTTTGCCTGCACTTGGCTATGGACTTTATAACAGCACTAGAGGCCCGGTGCATGAAAATTCATGCACTGGAGTGGTTTCCCTCAACCCAGCCTGTCCCCTCTCACAGTCTGAGAGTCCTCAGGGGCAGGAGGTAACCTGGCAATCAGGAGAAGGTGATGCCCCCATCACACCCCTGCTGCTGCCCCTGCTGCCAGTGCAAGCCTTGGCCGGCCCTGGTTACCTGTGCTTTGGGCGGTCCTGGGCGGATGGAGGGCTGAGAGGACTGGGCGACTGCTGTGGCAGGTGCAAGGCAAGGCCACCCCAGCAGGGCTGAGGGTGCCGCCATCTTTGAGGGTGTGACAGTCAATTAGCATATTCCCTCCTATTGGCGGTGCTGCCATCTTTGTGACAGTGTGAGGGTCAATAGCATATTCCCTCTTTATTAGATAGGATGAGCAATCCCATTTTCCCATATAAACTTTGCAGGTCTTCATTCACTTACTGGCACTGAGGAGACTTGATTAATAGTAACTCTACATGAACAAAAGTTATAGAACTTTATAGCACATGGGAAGTTTTTATCCATCATTGAAAGCAGTTGATTTCAGGTCTGACAATGGATAACATTATCTAGATTATAGGTTATAACAGATCGCTTAGCTTAAGTTGACTGTGATAAAACTGATAACTTTAGCTTTCAGTCACTAATAGGGGACTTTGTGAGTGGATTAATGGGATCTATTAACTTAAGGACATTAAAGAACATTTTGCCAGTTTATTCCATCTCATAAAAGGTTTTTAAACCAACATGTCCAGGCAAAGCCATAGCATTTTACTGTGCTAAGGGATGCCATTTCTGGTTTGTATGAATGGCACCCCCTGGTGTTATGCAGGGCCTATCTTGTACTCCTGTCCTTTGTGCCACTCCAAATGCATTTAAATAATGTCTTCAAGAAACAATATATCATTTGATGTTTCACCTAAACTTGCTTTTTAATTGAAAATAAGTCAGAAATTCCAAACATTGGCATTCCTAGAATGTACACACCAAAAAAACATATTTGATTTTCTCTTCAACATAACCTAAAAACTATTCCTGGAAACCTGTTGATTGCTATTTAGTTCCATTAGTTCATTTGAATATTGAGAGACTGAAGATAATCTTGTTAAGTGTTTCCATAGTAAAAAAAAAAAAATTCTTCAGAGCATCAAAGACAAAATATTTATTGCTTCTAAATTGACGCTAGCAGAGAAACTGTGAAGAAGATAAAGGCAATACATGTAATTTTATTGATTTTAATTTTTGTAATAAAAGCTTAGCTTCTTTTTTCACTAGATGTATGAGTACTTTCTTGGTTTCTTTATTTGCTTAATAGGCATATCTCTTGTTTATATCCATGGCCAAAACATTATTTCTTGGAAGTACAATTCCCAAAGCAATCATTATCAATGACATTTAATGACTCAATTAGTAGAGAGCTTGGGAAGGTTTTATAAAAGCTATATTAGAGTTTGGAAGCCAGTGAAAATAATTTATTTATAACATTTCAACTACTTAAGGGTAATATCCCAGCATAAAATTTTGGAGAAATAGCATTATCTTCTGTGATCTGAAACTTAGCATTTATTAATATTTGAAAATTCTTAAGGGAATCCAAAGAATAGTCACAAGAGTCAATATAAAACAACTTCAAAATTGTAGAGACTTTCATTATTATAGTAGAAACATCCATCCTTTGATTTGATTCAATCACTTTTACAAAACAGTTGAATATTTTTTGATCAGCTATTATTTGGGACAAAAAGTATAAACAAATTTGGTGGCTTTTTGGTAGTCATTGAAAATACATTCTTGACAAATATAGAAAGGCACAACGGGATTTTCTCTTCAGGTAGCTGGTATAGTTTTGGACTGGTTTTATGCATTCCTGAGTCCAGACTAATTCTTTTGGGGGAACACTAACAAGATCAATTTGGACAACATATTGTCTGAAGTAAGAACTGAGAATATGATGTTAGATAAAATCAAATATATGGCCAATGTGGTATTTTGAGAGTCACAGATAACAAAGTCAGACCATTTCTGAGCTAGGAGTGACCTTAAAACATTTTACCTAGAGGATGGCATAAGCACTGGCCAGTCAGAATCTAAATGCTGAAGTAGGATCCTGGGGAACTCTTGCTATGCCAGCCAGCACCTCATTTGCTCATTTGTGCTGTATCATGACAAGTCTTCAAGGAGGCACCAGAGTGGAAGAGGTGATGGAGTCGCACTGATGGGTCATTGGCAGTAGTTATGTATCAAATGCTACAGATAAATTTTAATATTTGAACAAGATGCATGGTTCTTCTGGCATGTGGAAGTGGAATATCAGCCCTGTAGGTGGCTCCAGCTTCTCTAGGACAATGGTTCTCAAAATGTGGTCTTATGACACCTAAGGGTTCTTGAGATCCCTTTGCGACATCCATCACTCCTGCCTTTTTCAATGACATGTCTACAGTAAGCTAGATGTTGTATGTTCACACCAAACAGAATATTGCAACATATATATGCAAATCTGGTCATCTTTTACTAAGTCAGACATTAAATGACTTGCAAAAATGGAAAGCAGTGTCATTCTTCTAAAAAATAATTGTCTTTGCTGTGAAAAATAGAGTACTTTCAACAAAATATACCATTTTTGATAAAGATAGGTTTATTATTTCTTTTTAATAAAGGAATAAATAAGTCTTAAGAGTATAAAAGATTATTTGAGGCCAAGAATTTGAGAACTGCTGCATTAAGAAATAAAGCAATAAGATCTGTGGAACACTGAGAAAGAAAGGCCAATAGCCCCAACCTCTAATCATTCTGCTCAGAGTTTCATTTGTCACTTAAGAGCTTATAATAACTTTAAAATAATCCTTTGTTTTCCTCTAATGCAAAAATATGTACCAGCCTATCTTTATATTTCAAAACTTCCCTAAGTTATGTAAGTTTTCAGTATTGGATTTTTGGGGGTAAAAAAAAAATGCACTTCACTAAACTATGCTAAAAGAAATACTATCAAAATGCCACCCAGAAAAAAAGAGGTTTATACAACAAGTTAAAATTTTAATTAGCCTATAAATTGCCATGTTTAAGATACTTCTAAGATGCTTGCAATCCAATGGTTTTGTATGTTCAGCCTTTCATCAGAAATGCTTTTCACACTAATATTTTTACCTGATTTTCAAAAGGAGGAAAGTAAACAGTCTCAATTTGTGCTATTATCTCAAATTCTAAAGCAGCAGAATTTAAATTATCCTTCACTTTATCTAAGTTAATGATGATTGAATGGTCTACCATTATTGGATACAGTTTACCCTTGAACAACACAGAGATTGAGTGCCAATGCAACTTTTAATATAAATTCCCCCAATTTTTTTAAAATATATATTTTGTTGATTTTTTACAGAGAGGAAAGGAGAGGAATAGAAACAGCAATGAGAGAGAGACATTGATCAGCGGCCTCCTGCATGCCCCACACTGGAGATGTGCCCGCAACTGGAATCGAACCTGGGACCCTTCAGTCCGCAGGCCGACGCTCTATCCACTGAGCCAAACCGGTCTCGGCTCCCCCACATTTTAACTAAGTATCTATGGGGATTAGTTCCAGGATCCTCCCCAAACCAGACACCAAAATACACAGAATCGCAAGTCCCTGATATAAAATGGGGTAGAACGTTGCATACAGTTGGCCCTCAGCATCTATGGATTCCCAACAACAGATTGGTAATTGTCTCTTGTCTGCAGTTGTTTGAAACTATGCATGGCAAACCAGGGGATATGAAGGGCCAACTCTATACTTTTAGAAAATAATATGTGCAGCCAGGCTGGTGTGGCTCAGCGGTTGAGCACTGACCAGTGAACAAAGAGGTCATTGATTCGATTTCCTGTGCAGAGCACATGCCCAGGTTGCAGGCTCAATCCCCAGTACGAGGCATGCAGGAGGCAGCTGATGGATGATGTTTCTCATCGATCACTCTATCCCTATTTCTTCTTCTCTCTTTCTAAAAATCAATAAAATCATTTTAAAGAGCCCCTACACACATGTAAGTGAACTTGTGATGTTTAAATGCCTTGTTGTTCAAGGTCAACTGTATAACAAAACAAACACTACAAGCAAACGCAAATATCCAAAATGGCTTCCTTAGGAAGCTGGGATGTCAACCAGTTGCCAGGTAAATGAAAAACACTACCACCCATCTTCAGAAACGAACTTCAAGGGGGCTGCAGGTCTCAATCTTAGCCCTCCATAAAGGAAGGCAACAAAACTAATTTCCCCTAAGAATCTGACCCTCTGCTCTTGCTTTGATTAAAGCTTCAGTTCATGCAATCAGCGTGGTCACAGACCTTAGAGAGAGAAGGTAGGTAATACACCCAGGTGACTAACAGGAGCAAACACAAATTATCTTGTAATGGTGACATTGATGATACGAGGGAAACCAATTTCAGAAGTGTTAAAATGTGGGAAAACAACAATGTGCGCTTTAGAAACAATGAAATACAGTCATTAGAATTTACTGGTATGTAAAATTAAATGGTGCTTTTTCTGGGATTAATGTATATTATGCCATACTTTATCAATCATCCTAATATTCTTTACTCTAGCAAGTCCAATGCAGGGGGAAATAGACACAAAAATATTTAATGATGGACACACAAAGTCATCCAACAGTCTTGGTGTGTCAACTTCTAAGACCACAATAAAACTGTAAAAATTAACACGCTCACCTCAAAACCGATATATTTGATGAGCATATTTTTAGTGCATACCATTTCTTTTTCGGCTTTCCTCTGAATGTGGCTAAAGTCTTGGAATATATGTGAATTGGTCAGAGATAAATTTATTAAGGTCCCTTGATTTTCATAATTCAACAGGAAAATGTATAGCTCTTCAAAAGTAACTTTTGAAAGCAGAGATTAGGAATACACTTTAAAAACCTACATGTGGGTTTGGCTCAGTGGTTAGAGCATCGGCCTGCAGACTGAAGGGTCCCAGGTTCAATTCCAGTCAAGGGCGTGGACCTTGGTTGCAGGCACATCCCTGGTGGGGGGGGGGGCGTGCAGGAGGCGGCTGATCGATGTCTCTCTGTCATTGATGTTTCTAACTTTTTATCCCTCTCCTTTCCTCTCTGTAAAAATCAATAAAATCTTTAAAACAAAACAAAAACCTACATGTGAATTCTAAAGGGGCTTTGGGTCCTAAACTGGACATCACAATGTTTCCAGGCCAAGAGCACACACGCTCTTCCATGTCATACTCTAAGCCAGAAGCTCGGATTATGTACATAGTACCAGGGTGGCAGTTCTAATTCTGCATTTCTTTTATGCCTATTGGTTTGGTTCCTCTGAAATGTAGACTCAGGCGAGGCGTGTTGCTGCAATTGGCATCACGATTCTGCACTGCAAATGTCATATTATAGGCTCTTGAGAAGACTAGAATGGAACTTTCAGTCATTAGCGCTAAGGTTACCTGATTCAGCCTTGAGGCTTTTGGGTTACAGTTTGGATCCAGAAATCTTTCTGGTTGGCAGGCATTGGACCCAGCCGCGTTTTAAAAGATCAAGTGACACTTCCTGGACTCTGGATGTCTGGTGTGGGACCACTGTGCGAATGAGCGCTATCAGAAATCAGCTGTCTTCTGGGGGAGGCGGGACTACCCACTGAGCGTTCAATGGCACGCTAAAAACGCATGGATCATTCAGCTTTTCTAACACTGAGAATATTGGGACTCTTGCCATTTTAAAAAACGGCTTTAGGCACTTCATGGTGCTTCTCTTTTTCGTGTGTGCAGGTAATGAGTTATAGATTATACAGTACTTGGATATAAGTATGCTCTTTAAGAGAGGCTTGGAGACCTGCATGAAAATACTCAAAACGGAGTCTTAGAAACTGAAAAATGGCTAGAGGATTGGCTGAGAAAAACACCCCCCTTTTCTTTCCCTACAAATGTCCTCTCAGTGCTGAGAGTGTAAAAGGCTGCATCAAATAGGATGCCTCTTAAATGATAAATGGGGGAAGTAGGTGCTTTGAATAGAAATGCTAAATAAAGCTCTTCTGTTGAAATTATGGCCTTGATACAAAATGGCATTTATTCAAGTCATTCAAACAACTTCATTCCTTTCACAAAGAATAAAAAGACCTCTTAGAGGCCCAGACACCTTTTTTTTTTTTGTTATTTTCTTACAAGCAAAAAAAAAAAAATAACCAAAAGAAATCATTCTAAGTGGAATTGGATCCATAGGCTTGCTTTTCTACCATTTTGTGTTAGGAGGGGTAAATGGGTAATTAATGGTTACATGCTCTCCTTTTGGTTGTGCAAAACAAAACCCTGTGCGTATCGACTTTTCTTTCTCCTTGGCCAACAGAAAATGTTATATTTCATATTGACATATAAACATACGTAACACATATCAACACATTTATGAACATCTGGGCATAGATACACATACGTGTGCAAGTAGAACACCTCAATCTAAATCTTTGTTTGCTTGTTTCGCAACACATTCAACTCGCACTGTTGATGTCACCAAAAATGATTTTCTTAAGTATTCATCCTCTCATTTTTTAGCCATTATACAATTACAGATCAATTCCTGTGAATACGTCTTTCTGTGAGTGCCTATGGGGTTCAAGTTTAAAGACAGAAGACTTACTGTAGTGCAGAACTGAGGTCAATGTTGAAGTCCTAGCTCCTTCTCAAGAAATTGTATCCTGAGAATATTAGCACAGGCCTGCTCATTGGCCCCCAGAGAAGCCATTTGGTTTTCCGTGGGACCTGATTTCCTCAGGACCCCCAACGCCTGCGTTGCCCCCTCTTCTGAGGGGTGTCTGCTGCCAAGTTCCTGAGCACAAGCCAATTGGGACTCACCTCTCCTTCCCTGGGCCAAGGCCTTCCATTCTGGGTGTATTTGCTTTGATTCTGTCTCTTCTTTTGTCCTCCATCAGCGAATTTGCACAGTAAAGGCTCACTAGGGGCTGGGAAGATAAGAAACCAAGCCTGCATTAGCGAATGGCCCTTAGAAATAAGTGATTATTTGAGTCACAGTAGGGCTTTGTAACGCATATCTTTTGAAGTAGTCTCGCTTCTGGGGAGATACTTGGCCCCTTCTTCGTCTCAGCTCTGTTGGCCGCTGATCTAACTGGGCTTCAAAAAAGTCCTGGCAGACCATAAAAGCATATAACAAATATTGTTGAAAAAATAATCAGCTGAAGCGGAATGCGTACTTGCCTTAGAAGTAAAGAGGCCAGCCCGTGTCGACCCCTTCCAGTTACGTTAGCAACATTCAGAACCAGGGTTCGTGTTTGGATAAATATTTCTCCCTCAAATCAGCTCTGTTTGCGCTGGAGAAACTGTCAAATTCTGGTTTGGAAAGAGGTACTTAGGAGCTTCTCTCTACAAAGGGGGCTATTTTGCTAATTGCAACCAAATGAGCTACTTTTTGTCTCATTATCCCCTACAATTTCATAAAGATGGAAATTGATTGTTCGTCCAACCCTTTCACTCCAATCTCCCAGTAAAATCTACTCAGAATCCCAGGGGGACTAATGATTCGAATATTAAGTGAACCCACATGATAAAATACAGCCAACGGATATGGCCTTAACCAAGGAATCATGGATGATGGGGGAAAATATGGTCCTCAGTGACTTATATACACTTAGCTCCTAAGAAAAAAGTGACCCAAACTAAAGTCTGACAGAACTCTTCTTCTGCAATTACACTGCAAAATGATAATCTTTTGAAAAGGTAACAGGGAAAAAAAAATGATTCTCTGTGAACTGGCGCCACCTCCGCACCCTTACTTGACTGTGAAAATTGCTGCTTGTTATTACTACCAACATGTTTAAAAATGAATGCATTTTTAAAAAGCCATATTGGCCTAAGCAACCTGATCAATGCACCAACATGCCCGGGAGGGTTTTTGTTAGTTTATTTGTCTGAGCACAAACCAAATATCCATTTGTAAGTTTACAGTCTGAAAATCAAAATGAACCCTTTCTTCCTCGCCCCATACTCTGGGGAAAAAACATGTTCTACTAAAAATTAATTGTACTAATGGTTCTGCTTCTCTCCTCTTGTCCATATCCTTTTCTTTTGCCACGTAGTATTGTTGAGTTCTCTCCATCTGACTCTTGGTCTGACCTCATATAAGTGGTTTTGGCCCATGAGATATTAGCAAATGATACAAAATATTTTTAAGCATCGGGGCTTGCTTCTCTGCATAGCTACTTGAATATGCTCAGCCTGTCCTGCTGGAAGATGAGCTACAAATAGAGATGAGTCATCCCCTACCCTTCCAGCCAAGGCCAAACTAGATCATCCAATGGCCAGCACCCACACACAGTTGAGTGAGCTTGTCTAAGATCAGCAGCAGTACATAGATCATGTGCAATTGACCACAGAAATATGGATAAGCCCAGATAAGTTCAGTCAAGGCCACCCCAGGAATCTTTAATGAATCTTTGCTGTTTCATGCACTAAGATTTAGAAATTGATATGTAGCATTAGTATCTTAATATATAATGCCAAAAGCCATTCTACCTCTTTTTCACTCCCAGTTAGGCTGCTTGCACTTAACTAATCTAGCTGAAGCAAAATATTGTTATGGAATTTATTTAAATTCTTTCTCCCGATGAAACCCCAAAGGGTACATGCAATCACCGGACCTCCAATTCTATGCGTAAGAAAATTTCCTGTGAGATTTCAAAAGAATATATATATTCCTCACATCCATCAATCTATCCATTCAAATGGTATGGTCATGCTAATGTGTGAGTTTATCACTGGCAGTAACACAAATTTCTAGACCACCAAATCTATAAAAACCTTAAATCTCCTGCTTTGGAACTGTAGATTCCATCCTCTATGTTTCTTTGGATAATAACTTTAATGAGTCATACTTTTTACTGCCTAAAGGAAGACTCATTATAATTTGTCTTCTAAAACAGATTCTTATAAACTACTAGAGACCCAGTGCAAGAAATTCGTGCATGGGGATGTGCATTCCTCAGCCCAGCCTGCACACTCTCCAATCTGGGACCCTTTGAGGGATGTCTAAATATAGTTTAACTATATTTACAGATCTAAATGGGCATTTGGACATCCATCTCACAATCTAGGACTGCTCGCTCCTGACTGCTCACCTGCCTACCTTCCTGATTGCCCCTAACTGCTTTTGCCTGCCAGCCTGATCACCCCCTAACCACTCCCCTGCCAGCCTGATTGATGCCTAACTGCCCCCCTGCCAGCCTGGTCACCCCTAACGGCCCTCCCCTGTAGGCTAGATCGCCTCCAACTGTCCTCCTTTGCAGGCCTGGTCCCTGCCTACTGCCTTCCTCTGCTGGCCATCTTACGGTGGCCAGCTTGTGTCCACATGGGGGCAGCCATCTTGTGTGTTGGAGTGACGATCAATTTGCATATTACTCTTTTATTAGATAGGATGCCAATGGCTTCTCTTCTGGCTGTCCATGTTTCTATAGACTTGTTCATTTTTCTTGTCTGCTTTCTAGGTTTGAGGCCTAGTTTCCTAACTTACAAGACAATGGGAATTATTTTTTTTTAATTAAACATTTCTGTGACTCATTTTCCTTATGTATAAAATGGGGATGATATTGTTATTTACCTCAAAGAGCTGTTGTGAGAATTAAATGAGTTAATGCATGGCAAGGCTTAAAACAATGCACAGTACATAAAATAAACACTAAACCCATGTTGGCTGCAACTATCAACATCTCTTAGCATCTCCGTTAGCCACTGCCAGTTTTCAGCTATGAAAGCTGATCACTTGTCAGAGTCAGAGTGTTTTATCAATTGGGCTTCATTTTCATCAGCTCAGTTCCATTCTAACTGCATGGTGGCTTGGCCACAGAACGTGACTGTTCTCCAAGAATGACAAAAAGATTTGCTCATGGAGAGGATCTGTGTTTGCCAAATGGTTCTAGCTGACTAAGCTTGTCACTGGACCATCTGGCCACTGCAGCCAGGTCCCTCTTCTGAGTCAGCACTAATGTCCGGCTTCCGTTATTATCCGCCCTTCCCCACCCCCCATATGATGCAGGTCAGGTTGTTCTTATGTATGTTAAAATGCAGTTGCCTAATGAATGTTCCTTTTTCTTTTTCCTTTTTAAATTATTATTGTTTTTGTGTGACTCAATGGCAAAAGATCTATTGATGTCTGGATCCATCAAAGCTCTATTTTACTACTAGAAAGAGTACCAGGCCACCCACAGAGCAATGGGTTTCCTCGACTTTTCTTTCCCCCAAATCTCATATTAAAATGTTTGATAATAACTGTGCTAGAACCAAGTTCTAGGGAATTTTTCTTTGTTGAAAGAGATCATCTCTACCTTTAGTTTGTCCTCCAAAAAAAAAAAATTATCTCTATACTAGAGGCCTGGTGCATAGATTTGTGCACTGGTGGGGTCCCTCAGCTTGGCCTGTGCCCTTTTGCATTCTGGGATCCCTTGGGGCAAAACCAGCAGTCCAACATACCTCGAGGGATGTAGTAGTGTGCTGGGGAGGAGCCTGAGCCCAGGCTGGGCACCACACTGCCTCTACCCATCCTGTGCTGCCCTGATAGCACTGCGGCGGAGGTGGGAGAGGCTCTTGCTGCCAGAGCTGCACTCACCAGCCGTGAGCCTGGTGTCTGTCAGCTGAGTGGCACTCCCACTGTGGGAGTACACTGACCACCAGGGGGCAGCTCAAGCCTAAGCAACCGGCTCCCAGGCTGACTGGCTGGTAGCTATGACATGCACTGACCACCAGGGCACAGAGGCTCAATGAAGGAGCTGCCGAACTGGGGTGACTTGGCAGCTGCAGTTCTCAGGTGATGCACCAGAAGCAGAGAGGGGGGAGCCCCATTCCGGGTGCTTCACCCAAGGACTGCCCTCTTGCAATCTGGGACTCCTTGGGGGATGTCGAAGAGCCATTTTTTGTGTTTTTTTTTTTTTTTGCCTGATCCCTGCAGGCAAGGTCAAGGGACCCCACTGGTGCACAAATCTGTGAATCTGTGCATCGGGCCTTTAGTATACCTATATTTATAGATCTAAAAAGCCAGAGTTTTCCCAATTCTTGTATGTATTACATGTATGTTATTAAATATGTAACAAATATATAAGGCATACGTTTATATAAAGAAGAGAATTGATATATCTGTACATGTATGCACATATGTATACATATGTGTACACACATACATATATATTTAAAAATCTTTTTTTGGTGCAACCCTGGGAGCTATAGAATTAGGGGGGCAGTGTTGGCAGGAAAACAAAAGGAACTGAATAAATTGCTGACTTTGGGATTTCTTCTACACTGGCAGAAGCATCCTTGCCATGAAATTACCAAATGACAATATTCTAATTCGCTAAGGATCACGTAAGGATAGACTATGAGACTCTGGATTTGAAACCTACCTTGAAGTTTTCCATTATTTTTTTTTCAATTAAATCGTTTTTCTATTACAGTTGACATTCAATATTATATTAGTTTAAGCACAGTGATTAGACATTTGTATAAGTCTAGTGCCCTTCTGACACCAGACACAGTTATTACAATACTTTTGACCCTATTCCCTGTGCTGTACTTCACATCTCTGTGACTGTTTTGTAATTACCAATTTGTATTTCTCAGTCCTTTCACCTTTTTCACCCAACTCCACCATTCCCTTTTCAAAAAATTATTTCTTATCGCTAAGCTAAGAGAAATTTGAAATGTCATGGAGTGAGACTTTCTTAACTTCCAGCTGAGATGTTTTTGTGAATTGTCTTTTACAGTGTCTCAGAAGCCTCAAGTCCTAGCCACCTGATATTTGAGACTCTTCAATAAGCTCTGGATTTTAATAATGACTTATTTATATTTCCCAATGTTGTTAAATTAAAACAACTGCGGTTACTTACTTATTTGAAGATGATTATGATGGGGGTAGGGGGGTAATAGAATCACAATGAGTTACTAAATGAATAAAAAATAAAACCCCAGAAACAAATTTTTAAGTGTGTCATTAAAAAAAAAAGGTGAATATATCCATAATATTATCCTTGAATTCCAGGAACATAATTTTGATTTTTAGCTTGGGGATGGGTAGGGCGGGAGAAGAGGTCTATTTCATTGAGAGTGGTAGAGATAACATTAGTAAATTAGGTGAATTAAAATACATACACTCTCCCGGTGATTAGGTGACTCCAAAATATATTGCAAGATAAAATTCAAACTCCTTGATGAGAAGAGAAGAATTTGTCCTCTTCATCTTATCTTTCCTTACGCTCCTCCCAGGCCTGAGTGGTTTACAGTTGTCTCACCTCGAAATGCCCTTCCTCTTGCCAAGAATTTCCTTTCCCAGCTTCCCTCCCCACTACCTCCCATCATCCACCTACCCCACCTACCCCAGCCCCACACACAAACCCTTCATGGGCAAACTAAATTACTCATCAACCTTCGGGATGGAGCTCCAATGTCACCTACTTGGGGAAGCCTTCATTGACTTGACCCCAGAGTGAAACTGCCTATTGCTTACTCCGCAGACTTTCCCCGGTTGAATGCTGTTTTGTGTTAAGTTCTTTGGCAGCAGCCATTAATTTCCAGGGTTGAGGGTGAAAAGTGATGATGCTGAGGACAGGGTGTAGATTATAATACGGGTGTGCGCAGGCATTGTTAATACCGTTTCCCCGAAAGTAAGACATCCCTCGAAAATAAGACCTACTTCTAGTTTTGCCTCTCGCTGTAATATAAGGTATCCCCCCGAAAATAAGATCTCCCTGATAAAAAGGACTCCCGGGAATATAAGGCCCCCGAAGCTACCGTCAGGCGTCTGACTCCTGATTTAAAGAGACCTCGCAATGCCTGAACAGCTCCGGCTGCGCTGTGGCCAATCAGGGAGCTGGTTT
>JAAGEH010000125.1:27446304-27470513 GCA_011751065.1 Lasiurus cinereus | reverse complement strand
ATATATATAGCCTCTGTCATATGATTCTAAAACGTATCTATATTGGGATAGCTGGTGGAAAACTAACACCCAGAACTCTATTCTCTACATTTTGCCCTCCAACTGCTTATATTTTACTTCCTTTACCATTGGAGGTAAAAAAATGAGTTTTACGTAGTTCTTGTGATTGACTTCATAATTTGGGGCTGGAAGTAAAAGATATAATATACATTAAGATCTGATTACAGTGGTTCTCTGCCCACGGGTTGAAATTAGAACTCCAACTAAACAACTGATAAAATCTGCTACCATTGACACTCTAATAATAGTTCATTTGAACAGGACAGACACATTTCATGAGTAATATTTACAAGTGTCAGACACATGTTTACCCCTGTCATTTAGGCCAAAACAAGCACAACAATGTCAACTCAAAAAGTGGAAATAAAAAGTTAAGGACATACTTCGAAGAAGGTGTAATTTGATGTGCATTCCTAACATTACCCCTCAGTAATGGACTAATGATTATATTTAGTTTCAAATATAAAACGCCCCATAGCGATGTTAAAAGCAGAGAACAATAGTTTGCTTAGACACATGGCAGAGAAAGCCACTGCTTGATAAATAATGCTGTGGTCTATGTAATTATCCCAAACTCACCTCTCTGTTTTAAGTTTTAAAATGCCATTTTTCATTTAACAATTCTCTGATAATTCTTTTTCATGTAGGAAAAGATTTTTTTTTTAAAGAAAAACCAAAGCACATCAGGGGAGTAACATTAACAGAGAAAACTAATGTTTTCTAGTAGATGGAATACAAAGGTTAAAGGTTAAATTTGGCTGATTTTATGGGAAAATGATTGAAACATTATCTGTGCTGAATAAAGACACGGTTTGGTACCAAGAAGTGGCAAGTACCAGTAGTGCCAAGAAGCATTGACTGACTGACCCTAGAACTAACTAACTTATGGATCCAACTACAAATTGAGGAATGTTGCATGATCAGAAGACAAAACATCAAGGAAAAAACTCCTGAGATAAAGAGTCTTCAAAAATAAAAGAATCTCATTTATTGACCAAGATGGAACACTGTCTGGTCTTCCTTCATTCCTCCATCTTCTGCATTTCATCAATATACTGGCCTCTGTTAAACTCTTTGCATACTATGTATAATGTTTGTAGATTATTGCATAGAATACGTCATATTTTTCCAGAAAAAAAATGATACAAAGAAGAAAAAATGCAGCTTTCATCTTATAGTGTAATTATCTTTTTGATATTAAAATAAAGAAGCAAATACATCAACAAATGGAAGGACACATATAAAGTTAGTTAATTCAAAGTATATAAAAATTAAAAAGCATAAGATTTCTTTTCAACTACCCTCCTCGCTTTTCTTAGAATCCCTCCCAGGAAAATGCATAAATATGTATCTACTATTCCATTTATCTAATTATTTCTTTTTTTATTAATTCCAAGAGGGTACTAATGCTTCACAGGTGAGCTTTGTTCTTTGTTTACTTTAATTCTATATGAAGAATTTTCTCTATTACCATATATCACCCTTTTAAAATGCTGCTCAATGTGGTAGCATAGTTATCATGTACAATCCTATATAATAAAAGGCTAATATGCAAATTGACCAACCAGCAGAACAACTGGTGGCTATGAAGTGCACTGACCACCAGGGGGCAGATGCTCAACACAGGAGCTGCCCCCTGGTGATCAGTGAGCTCTCACAGGTAGAGCGCCACTCAGCCAGAAGCCGGGCTCACAGCTGGCAAGCACAGCAGTGGTGGCAGGAGCCTCTCCCACCTCCTCAGCAGTGCTAAGGATGTCTAACTGCCACAGACAGCGGGCCTAAGCAATCAGATGGATATCCACCGAGGGCTCCTGGACCGTGAGAGGGCACAGGCTGGGCTAAAGGATCCCCTATCCCCTGAGTATATGAATTTCATGCACTGGGCCTCTAGTAATTTATAAATGTCCATCAGTAGGGGATCAGCTAAATCTTATTAAATTCCCAAGATGCATTTCCACGTTCTTCTCCACTATTAAGAGACTTTGATTTGACTGAAGCCGGGAGCTGGATCCTGTCCACTTTTGCCTAGCATCCACCCCCGTGGCTTCTCCGAGTGGCTAAGGGTTAATGCACATTTCAGTATCTGTTGATCAGATTACTAAATATATTCAGGCAGACAGAATAATTTCTTAAGATTCCTTCTATTAATTACATTTTAAAGGATTAAAGAGCAAGGGCACAACTATTTTCCTCTTTAAGAGAGCATAAGAGTCCCAGAATTTTTATATTTAAATATAACTAGCAAGTGTACTTGAAAAAGAAAAACAGCAAAACACAAAAGAATGCCAAGTCCTAATCCCAGGCGTAACACTGATTTCATGTGGTTCTCACATTAACTGCTGTAGGTAAAAACAAATGGTGAGGAAAAGACAGAAATGACTCTCTCAGTAAAAAACATCAGCTATTAGCATAACCAATAGATACAGAAACCGGAGCTATGTGGGGTTGGCCAGGTGGGAATGGCTGGGGAGAGGGAACATTCAAAAGGAAAAAAGGAGACATATGTAAAACTTTAGACAATAAATTAAAAAAAAATTAAATTGAATTAAAAACATCAGGATTCTTCCCAGTCTCTACTTACAGTCCATCACCAATGAAAAAAACACACAGGCACCCCCTAAACTGAACTCAAGTTCAGGTCAAGAAAACATATCTCAATTTCTCACATGCTGTTTCTAAGCATATATTTCCTGTGCTAGAGGCTGAAAGAATTCCCCAAATGCAGTGAACTGAGTTAGTGGAAATAAAATACAATTCCAGTTTCAAAGTGAAAGTTGTATATTACACTGTAAGTATCAGTTAACAGGCTGGCGGTATCAGTGGATGAGAACCTTCCCTTCAGTGGGTGAAGGATTTACCGGGCCAACGGCATGGAACTGATCTTTTCTCATTCAAGAGCCAAGGTACCGAAATCGCGACAGTTTGAGGAGTGCTTCTGTAGCCTAAATCACTTACCCACCAAATACTATATAAATTTAACCCAGATAATAAAAAATTGAGTTTTTCTGAGAGATGTTAAGGACCACATATGTGCTGTAAACATCTATGGATAAATTAATCTGAGGCGTAAAAAAAATTAAGCAAAGAACTTGGCAGCCCCCACCTCTGGAGGAGTTTCCTGCGAAAACAATGCATACAAATGGCTCTCAAACGAAATACCCATCGGTTCTTGCTATAGCAGCAAAAGGATTAAAGAGTTTAGGGATAGATTACCGCAGGGAAAGGTTTCAGTAACTGTCCTAAATCCATTTTTTCTTAGATAGGTACTGATTCCTCCACTGGGACTGAACATTAAAGGTCTGTTAGATGGATTCCAATTGCCAATAGGTCTTCCTAAAAGGGAAACTTTATCATGTTAATCCCCTGCATGTTTACCTGCAGGATAAAATCCAGGCTCTTAGCACAAAACAGCCATCCAACAGCAACGTAAATATACACCTCTCCCTGTCCTCTGACAGGATTACTCAGAAAGGACAGCTGCCTTCCACAGCTTCCGATTTGCTTATACCGCTCTTTCTGTCCGGACTGCCTTCCCTCTCTCCCAGTTAATCACTTTCATAGAATCCTGCCTGATTTTCCCCCCCAGTTCCACGTTCTCATACAGTGAACTTGCCATTAATTAATTTTTAATACATTCATTGCATTTATTTATTCATCCTTGCCGGAGGTTCATTTGAAGTTAATTTGAAGCATGGTGCCATAGACCATGTATGGTGCTGTCCATGGAAGTTTCAATCAGTGAATTCAAATGGATACAGGCCTAACCCTTAAAGAATTTCATTCTGATAGCAAAGCAGACATTACCCTAGCAATTAAAGAAAATCTCAAGTCAATTCCAATCTCTTCTTTTCCGCATTTATCATGGAGACATCGCACTTGGTATGTGTACGACACCTCAGCTCATTCATGTTCATTTGGCTTTCTCTACTAATTTAAAAGGCTCTTGAGGGTAGGGTCCCTGTCTGACTCATCTTTGTATTCCCAAAGCATAACGTAGTTCCTACAACTAACAGTTCACACACATACACACACACACACACACACACACTTCTCTGGCAAAGTCTTTTCTTCAGAGTGGAAGACACTCGGAAAATTGTCCTATGGCTTGAAGACAGCAGGACACACTGTGATTACTCATTTTGCATCCACTTAGCTGAATAAGCCAAGACTGCAGTTGAATCCAATTGGGCAGTATACATACCTGTGAAACTTTAAAATATGTCTGCATGAAGAGAGTCTTTAGATTTCTTAATAAATCATTGAATATTTGATACATTTACAAAGAAGGCCTTCTCATTTAAAGTAGGCCCTGTGCATAGTGTGTCCCAGGTTTGATTCCAGTCAAGGGCATGTTCAGGAGCATGCAGGAGGCAACCAACTGATGTGTTTCTTTCACATCGATATTTCTCCCTGTCTTTCCCTCTCTCTTCCGCTCTCCAAAAATCAGTGGGAAAATATTTTCAGATGAGGCTAAAACAATAAAATAAAGTAGGCACTGGAAACATTTTCCCTGTCTCCTCAGTATCACAAATTCTGCTCGTCACACATCTTGGACACAGTTTTAAGTAATTGCAGTTTGGCAACGTGCTCTATTTTTATTTAAAAAATAAACATAATCAGAGGAGTGTTTGGTGTTGAATGCAGCATGTATTTCCTGGGCATGGTGATTAGATCTAACACATGTAGAAGCAGTCACCAACCAGGAATTCAAAAAAGCTTTTCTGAAAGGAGTAAGTTATATTTGACTCAGCTCTCGAAAACTGAGGATAAAAAGGTATGATTTATAGGATCCTTTTGCTAATAATTAATTTTATTTCCGTATCTCGATTTTACCATTTATTCATTATAAGACCTTGGATCAGCCACTTAAAATAGCTGGAACTTACTTATAAATCATGGCTGCCTCCTAACTCACAGGATCATGTGACTTTACATTCGGCAGTAACATATAGTAAATGTCTGTTGAATAAATTATGGGGAGTTATTATGTGGCCATTACGTAACACAGACCAGAAAATTGCTTTTATGAACCATGAAGCACACACAAAAACATCAGGAATTTTTAATATTGTTGGGGAACATATAAAAAAGTACTACTTTTGAAGTAGTTCTACTTTTATTCCCACCACAGGAATTGTACAGTCGATTGAAAATAGTCCTTAAACTCTACAGTCATTCTGCTGATAAAATTTCAGAAGTGATGAGTGTTCAAAGGTTCTATTTTAACCTGTAAGACTTAAAGGGGTAAGAGGAGAGTGTCCCTTTTTCATGGATTATGTTCTGTTTTACCTGGGTCAACTTTGTAAAAAGACCAAAATGTGCTACATCACTATAAACCACTCTGCTTTGTTTCACTCTTGTAGACACAGCCTGTGAGAGACCCTGTCAAAGTTGTCAGATAATAGAAAGGACAAAGTACTTTTCCATTCTCTACTTTTTCCACTGGGAAGGCTCTTAAAGAAAGTGAGCTAACCTCAAACCAACATCTGTCTTGCTTTCTCCATGAAAATAAAAGAAAACAATCTTCTTACTCGCTTTAGTGAACTGCTCCAATCTTGATCCTGGGCACATCACATTGGAACCTTTCTAAATCTGAGGCCTTTAGAGGAACAGAGGCCATTTTTCAGAAGGGGGAGGCCATCTAGAATCAGTCACATGGTTGTTCACCTGGGTAGCTGGTTCTAAGCAGAATATCCGTACTTTAAAATCAATCACTTGCTTTCTCATATGAGATGTTGGTTCTGAGAAGTCTGGTTTTAGATGGTCAAGAGGAAGAAACCCTTGCCTTTTTTTTTTTTTTAATATAATGGGAACACATATATCAGAATATTCTCCTGGCTGGTAAATATTAAAAAAATGGAAAAAGAGTAAATTTCAACTTAAGATTTGATATAAACTGTAAGTTCTAAAGAACAGATGAATGTGTGTGTGTTTTTTTAAAGGTGAACTATATATTTACCAATTTTGAAATAAAGCCTCTCTTTTGTGTTTGACATTGTGTTAGATGCTTTAGAGCACTATCGTATTTATTTTTCAAACAACCTGATTGTGAATTGAAATCCATTTTTTTTTTTGTGAGGTGAAAAACTACAGATCAGAGAGTTTAGGCAAATTGAACAAGTACACACAGATAACAAATGTCAGAGCCAGGATTTAATCACAGGTCTTTGATACTCTATAATTCATTCCATATCATACTGTCCTCTCCTTCTTACATATCACAATTTACACAATCTTAAATAATTACAGCCTTTTCTCAACAGTAGGAGAACACGAAGGGTATTTATTCATTCAACAATTATTTATTGAGCATTATCTGCCACAATTATAGATCCTGCAGACTAAACTAGTGAAAACCAAGTCCCTGCTGTTACAGACATTATATTGTATTAAAGAGACAGCCAATAAATAGGCATATACAAAAATATTATTTCCTTTGTGTTACAAGTGCTGGGAATAAATAGCCAAGGCAATGTAAGGGGCAGAGGATGACAGGGAGGTGGTGATATTTTAGATCTAGAAATCTGGAATGATCTAGACAAAGACCTAAATAAAAGAAAGGAGAGAGCTTTGGAGATATGTGGAAGAAAGGTATTCCAGAAAATAAATGCCCAGAGGTACATGTGTGCTTGGCTTTTTGGAAAAATGGCAATGAAGTGTGGGACTTGAGTTGAGGGAGGAGGAAGGTGATGGAGGAGGAGATCAAAGAGTTAGCAGTGTTCTACTGTTGACCCCTTTTTTGTGCCAAAAGGGAATGTGGTACCTCAGGGGGTTGAAAACAAAGAATCCTCAGGAGAAAGACCCATCTCATGGGGTGAGAACTGAGGTACAAGGGATCACTGTTTCTCGTTACGTGGAGATATTTCCACTGTCAAACCTAAAGATTTGAATTTTGTTTCTTTGTAAAGATAGCAAATCCCACTATAGAATAGATGTTTGCATATTTACATAAGAGTGTTGGAAGAGAGGCCATCCTTAATCTATCAGGGCTGGGCTTCCGATTCTCAGTAGGAACCAAGATAGACATTTCCTTCAGTGAGGCTCAAAGGAGTGGAGGAAAGAAACAATAATATAATCTCAAAGGAACCAGAGTTTTCACGGAAGAAAGGTGGGAAGTGGAAGAGTAAGAAGAAAGCTTCTTTTGGGGGCATTTATTCCTGTGCCTTCAGTGATCAATTACCAAAGAAGTAGATCAAATGTTTTGTAAATGATTATGTTACTTTAATACAGCTGGTCTCCATCATGGTCCAGTCTCAGCATGGAATCAATTGCAAAGAAAAACAATAAAACAGTAAAACAACAATTCAAATCTACCCTATTATCTTTCATATATATATATTTTTTTTCCAAGAATATCCCTCTCCTTTTCCATTTTCTCTGTGATTGAACTATGTCATGAGAGTTATAACATTTCACACATTTAATCTCTGCTTAGGTTTTGATTGTCCCACATAATTGTAAGCCTGATTTACCAATAGCATAAAACCTCTCAAATATCTGGGGAAAAAAAAACAAAAAAAAAAACCAAAAAAACAAAAATGAAGAAAACTGCTCTTGCGTCCCTGAACATCTGCTTTGTCTTTAAAAAATAAAATAACTTCTCTTTAAGGAAATTTTCTAACACACACAGAAGAGGATAGTATAATAAAATCTCCTTAGTCTTTTCACCCCATTTCATGATATGGTTTTCAAATATTCCCATCTCTTTCTTAGCCAAAAGTATTTTTAGGAAATTCACAGAATATGCAAATTCTTTTACATAAAAGCCCATGATTATTCTTTAGGTCTTTGGACTTCCCTGGGACTTTCTAAGCTCAATAGTAGCTCTAGAACTTATAGGTATCCCTGAGCAAAATCTACAACATAGTACAACTACATGCATAAGCTCTAAGTCAAAGAGAAGACAAAATAGGCACCTGTGGGCTTCTATTCAATATGGATTATAACAGAATAGGACTTCATCAGCAAAACAGCACAGTTCATAAAATCCAGGCATAAGAAGGTAAGTGGCTGGCCTACAGGAGAAAGATCCATGAAAGCATCCCTGACAGCTGTCCATGAGCGCTGGCTGGCTAACATGGAAGCCCTATGACTGACTGCCTTGGAGGGAAGGGCTTCTCGGAGCTGTCCTCTCCCTCCTTAAGTGGCCCAGAAACATACATTTAGCTCCTTCATTATCACAGACATAAGGGGACATCCAAGAAAAAGGTGCATGTAGAGTTATTTTTGTCCTGTATTGAGAACAGGTGTCCCTGACTCTACAAAATATGGATGGGAAAGCCACATCCCACCATGTGTGTTCCTAGTGTTTTCCTTAAAAGATCAAGCTAGCACGGTCCAAATGTATCCCCTTTACTGGATTTAAAATGACTCGTCTGATTGCTTCGTGAGAAAAATAATTTTAAAAGAGCCACTGGACGGATACCTCACTTTCCTAGCATTATTATGGCACTGGTCCAAGACTTAATATACAAAATTATAGATCTTGGCCCAGGGTAATTTTAATCTCTGCCCATAATAACAGGCCTTCAGCTGCCACAGGCAAGGGCTTTGTGTGCTGAAATGGGAACTCTGACCCTGAGATACAAAGTCATAATGAATAAGTGCCAAAAAAAGAAGAAGAAAAAAGATTCCAGAACTTGCAGGAGTTACAAATAAACAAACATGGATCAGGTTATTTTTCCATACAATGTGCATCTTCTAGGTTATTATATTTTAGATCAGGGAAGGTAGGAACTCTTATTCAATTTAAACTACTTAATTGGACATGGTTGAGAAGATAAAAGGCAGGTTTAATTCACAATTCTAAATGACTTCATCCATTTATCTCTCAAAACGCAGGCTTTCCCAAGATTATGTCAGGTTAAAAACATCCCTGAAATGACAAATGTATTTACTCTGTGCTACTTGTTATCCTGTATGTCACAAAATATGGCCTCTCCTATCTTTCACTTTTTCTTGCGTACTGCATCAGATGGGCATGGAAGCGGTAAGCTACAACAAACTAATTAATTGACTCAAAATTCTAGCCTAATATTTCATCTCATTAGCAAAAAAACAACATAGTTCTTTATTAAATAAGGAAGCTATATAAGCCTATTGTGAGTTAAAAGTACTCTTTCTTCCTGGTTAATCAATTCATATGAACCTTGGATGCAACTTGAATGAAAAATAATTTTTTGTTTTTGACCCTCAAGTAAAATTTATTTGCCTGGATTGATGTCTCTCTTTGTAAATTCCATCAGATGTTTCCTTAGAGGACATTATGAACTGCTAAATTGAGTTTAGAACTTTGCTGCAACGGAGCACAGAAAAAGAAAGATACTGATTCATCTCATTACTCAATTGCATTCACAACAGTAATCCAAAAATAGATACAATCCTAAACTAAATGTAGAATTCTCAATATGCTGTAAGCTATACATTCTTTCTCAAGCCTTCTATATTTCAGTACCATCCACCCAATTGCTCAGGTCCCAAATCTTTCTTGACTTCCACGTCCTAATCTTTACTTTTGACTTTACTTTCAAAACATATCCTAAATCTTTCCACTTTTGTCCACTTCCTACCCTACCTCATAGGTTCCAAACTGAGCCCCCATCTCTTTCTGGGATTCTGCAATAGCCCCTACTATTGGTTTTTCATCGTCAATAGTGATCTTTCTAAAGTAAAACCCGTGGCATGTACCTCTCCTGCTGAAAAACTTGTAACAGTTTGTCATTGATCATACAAAATACCTATCATGTTCTTTTCACAGACAAACGTCCCTACTTACCTCCATGGCCTCATTTCTAACCACTGGGCCTATTGCTCACTCTGCTCTAATTACATTGGAAGAGTCCAGATTAACTTTTGCTTGTGGGCTTTTGCACTTGAAATTCGGCCAAGAATGCTCTTCTCCCAAATACCTTGGTGTCACTCAAACCCCAGCTGAAATGTTGCTTCTTCAGAGAGGCCAACCCTGACCGTACAAAATTAAATATTCACCAGACAGTCTTTCCTTCTGTAGTTATAGGAAGTATCATCATCTGAAATTACAGAGCTGATTATTTTGGCTTGATTATTGCCTGTTTCCCTGTTCACTGACCCAGAATCTAAATTCCAGGAAAGCAACAATCCTGCTGGTCTTTTTTTTTTTTTTAAATATATTTTATTGATTTTTTTACAGAGAGGAAGGGAGATAGAAAGTCAGAAACATTGATGAGAGAGAGACATCGATCAGCCGCCTCCTGCACACCCCACAGTGGAGATGTGCCCGCAAGCAAGGTACATGCCCCCAACAGGAATCGAACCTGGGACCTTTCAGTCCGCAGGCCGACGCTCTATCCACTGAGCACACCAGTCTCGGCTGGTCTTTTTTTATGGCTTATACCTAGCCTTTAGAATACAGTAGACACTTAATAAATACATGTAGGATGAAATATTAATAATCGTATATACCTGATACAAATAGGAAAAAAATCACGATTTTGTTAGTTTCTAAAGCTAAAATGAATAAAGCAATCTTAACACCACTAAATTGAAAGCACATACATACAGGCATTTAACTGGTTTAATCAACTGATAGATAAAATGAAGAGTAAAAATATATAGTAACAACAAAAATGCCATTTTTGGGGGAAGAAATACTACCTGGCAATACTATTACATTTAATCCCTATAACAATCTGATAAGGTAAGCTAACTCTATAATGGAAGTAAATAGAGTTTTAAAAGTTTGCCAAAGTCATGGAGGTAGATGTGAACTCTTAGCTATAAACTATTGTGCCTCCAAGATGATGATGATGATGACGACGACGATGGCGACGATGACAGTAAAGATAGTCACTAGCATTTATGGAGCTAATTATGTATCAGGCACTTGCTAAGCATTTTAGATGTTGTGGGAAAGACCATACCTACACATATCCATGTTTCCAGCCTTCCTTGTGTTTCCAAGTCTCCCTGGCCTATAAACTAACCAACATGACATATGTCACTTCTGATGCATGTCTCCAGGGCTGGTGTGCCTCTCCCATCTCTGATCCCCTGCCATCATGTCTGGGGAGACTGTGTCTTATAGCTGGTGCAGTCTCCTTTCACCTGCTCTCTGAGTGACTGTGTATAGCAGAGCTCTTAACAATGTAGATAGAGCAAGCATGTCAAACTCGTGGCCCACGGGCCACATGCCTGGTTTATTTGGCCCATATTAGCCTTTGAGTTTTACATGCTTGCTCTCAACCTTTCAAATGCCACAACCCTTTAATACAGTTGTTCCTCATGTTGTGGTGACCCCCAACCATAAAATTATTTTCGTTGCTACATCATAACTATAATTTTGCTACTGTTAATGAATCATAATGTAAATATCTGTGTTTTCCAATGGTCTTAGGCGACCCTGCTAGCAGTTCTCAACCTGTGAGTCATGACCAATAGGTTGAGAACTGCTGCTGAAGAGTCTAAGACCATCGGAAAACACAGATATTTACATTACGATTCATTAACAGTAGCAACATTACATTTATGAAGTAGCCACGAAAATAATTTTATGGTTTGAAGGTCACCACAACATGAGGAACTGTATTAAAGAGTCACGGCATTAGAAAGGTTGAGAACCACTGCTTTAGAGCATGAATAGAATATAACATTTTTATTTATTTTTTATATATATTGTGTTGGTTTTTCACAGAGAGGAAGGGAGAGGGATAGAAAGCCAGAAACATCGATCAGCCACCTCCTGCACTCCCCCTACTGGGGATGTGCCCACAACCAATATACATGCCCTTGCCCGGAATTGAACTTGGGACCCTTCAGTCCGCAGGGCGACACTCTATCCACTGAGCCAAACCGGATTCGGCCAGAATATAACATTTTTAAAATGAGTTAAGCCACTGAGATTTGAGAGTTAATTACCACTAAATGCTATTCAGACCAATTAAAATACAGCATCTCATTTATGTCCTAAACAGGTCATTGAGGTGCATTATTACCTCATTTTACATACTATTTAAATAAGCCTTAGTAATATAAATAAATCATTAAAAATTCCATAATAAATGGTTGAAAACACCAGCCCATCTGAATCCAAAGCATGAACTATCCACAGAAAATTGTATTCAGTCCCATTAGTGAGATTCATTCCTTCACAGGACATAATTTTAAATATTCAATAATGATATTAATCATATCGCCTTATGTTGTATAACCTCTTAGAGAAAGTCTAAATTAAAGGACAACTAAAAGTCATATTGTCTTACCAAGAAGTATGATCAAATTACACATTCATTTATGGCAACATTTCTGTGCCCTGTGCTCCCTCACAAACCTTAAACACAAACTCTAATAATTGACTGTGAAATTTTATTGACTAGTCCACTCATAATTGTTTGATAATTTGTAAATTCCCCATTGCTGTCCATTTTATCAGAAATCACGAATTGTGCAGGTCCCCAAGGGAATTAATTATGGACAAAGCAATGCAAAGAACCTCCTCAGCCCATCTCTGTGAAAGTGGTCAGTTATTTTACAGTTAGAACAGTATTAATATAACCAGGGAATTTGTGCCACATCTATTTGCATTCTTCCTGGTATAGACAGAATTAGTAGCAAGAGCAGAAAATACAAATCTATGTTTTTTTAATATGAACCAAAGGAAGAATGAAGCCAAGTGTTACAATCCACGGTTTGCCCTCCATCCCCGACATACATATCCAGAAGCATAAATTACCCTTTCTGTAAACAGAATAATTGAGACTGATCTTTACCATTTGGTTCTTTGTACTTCAAGAAGCATAAGACAAACACTAGCAGATGGAATTCCTTTTCTATTAATGACGGAATAAAACAAGAACCCTTGTTAATGTCCATGTCCTTAATAAACTATTTGTATGTTAGAGCAAAAGGATCCTGGTTATAGATTGTGACCAATGAAATATACCCCAATGGCTTATGGAATAAGCAACTAGAAGGTAAATATATACCTATGAACATCATTTAAAATTTTCCATATTTTAAGACCTCTCCTTTGCTGGTAACACAAAAATCACTGGTGTCCTGCACTGTTTATCTACAGCACCTTTACATTTCAAACTGAATTTAATATTACTTTCCAGTAAAGAGATGGGGTTCTTCAAGTGCAAGGTTCAAACACAACTTGTTTTTCTGAAGAAAGGTTGCATATTTTTATTTGGATGCATTTTCATTCATGTGCCTGACAGAAGAAAGGCCTTTGAGCTGATAGAAGTCACAGGTACTCTGTGACTACCCGCTATGGCAAAGGGGTTGAACTTAAATGAGAACTCTACACATCAGACAGTCTAAGTCCTGGACCACAGTTGCTTGGTTCCAAAGACAGCATTGAATGGCATAAAAGAAAGAAAGAAATGGGAGTAAAAAGAGTGGATTAGATTCTAAAGGGAGCATTAACAAATTTCCACAAACTCGGTGGCTTAAAACTATACTAATTTATTCTCTCACAGTTCTGGGGATCAGAACTCTAAAATCAAGGAGTTAGTAGGGCTGTGTCCTTTTGGGAGGTTTCAAAAGGGTTTCTGTTTCATTGACATTTTGGCTTCTAGAAGCTGCCTGCATTCCTTGGCCTTTGATCCGTCCCTCATATTACTAAATAATCTTGCTTCTGTTGTCAGGTTTCCTCATATTAACTCTGAACCTCCAACATCCCTCTAGCAAGGACTCTTGTAATTACATTATGCCCAGCATAAAAATCCAGGATAAACTTCCCATTCCAAGATATTTTACTTACTCACAACTGCACAATCCCTTTTACTAGGTAAGGTAATATATTTATAGGTTCCGGGGATTGGGTCATGAGAATTATAGCGGTGCTATAATTCAGCCTACCACAGAGGGAAAGAAATAAAAGGCAGAAAAGATGAAGGACTTGCAAGTATTGGTTTAATAATAATAATAGTAATAGTAACAATAGTAATAGCAATTATTCATTAATTGAGCAAATACTGTATATTTGAGCCATTAAATCATATCAAATAAGGTCTGGCACATGGTAGACACACTTTAAAATAGTGAGCCTAGCCAAAACCGGTTTGGCTCAGTGCATAGAGCATCGGCCTGCGAACTGAAGGATTCCAGGTTTGATTCCGGTCAAGGGCATGTACCTTGGTTGCGGGCACATTCCCAGTAGGGGGCATGCAGGAGGCGACTGATGTCTCTCTCTCATCCATGTTTCTAGCTTTCTATCCCTCTCCCTTCCTCTCTGTGAAAGATCAATAAAATATATTTAAAATAGTGAGCCTAAATTAGCTACGTTGGTCATGTATTCAGGTGCTGATAGCTTGTCTATAGCTGGATGCTCAGAGTTAATATTAAGAAACAAGTAATATTCAGAACAGTTTTTTAAAAAGGTTTGTTAATTAAATTCCTTCAGAATACAAGAAAAACACTCAAAAATAATATTTGGTCAAGGTATGCATTTAATCATAACATAACATGGACGATGCACAGGGAAAAAAAAACTAATTCAAAACAATATGTGCAAAAAAAGCTTTTTTTTTTACTGTGTTAGGATGTGAAATATTGCAAAGAATGAGTCAGCGGTATAAAAGTAAAACTGCAGGCCTAAAACACAGTCATTCTAAGAGTACATTTTCTCCTTATGAGGATCTTCATTATTTTTTTTCTCATTTATTGGCAAATATAAGAAAAAAAGACACTAAATGATTAGATGAAAAGTTAAGTAATTACTAAGGCCTTCTCTTGTATGCCTATGGGAAAATTAGAGTTGGATTTCAGACTGTCTCTCTTCTTCCTAACAAGAAAATGGAAACACTTATGAAAGTAGAACAAATTTTGCCTGAAGACAATTTCAGGAATTAATATAATTTTGGAATTCATTTATTTTGATACATTGCTCCAATTATAGAAACCATCATTTCCTGATGAACTTCTCAAAACTACAGATTAGTTTTAAAGTATTTCTATGTCTACATCTGAAACCAATATAATATTTTATGACAACTATACTTTAATAAATAAATAAGTGATTAACATTATCTTCAATCGTTAAAAAGTTGCATATCTAAATTCATTAAATTGGGGGTTTTCAGTAAATTGAGGTGCAGAAAAGGAGTATTTAATTAACATAAGAACAAGAAGCTCCAAAATGTTAAAAACCCTGAAGGAGGGGCATTATCTGTAGAACTGGAGAAGTACTGAAATTCCTAATCATCAGATTGAGGAAGATCAATAAAAATTGTGAACATATTGATTGGGGAAAATATTTATGAGGGATACAACAGCAAAATTTTTTCTCTCCCAGTATTTTACAGTTAGAAAAAGAAACTTGTGTTGATTAAATTACATTTTCAATAAAAAAAATTTTTTCTCAGAGGGACACCATATACTTTGAAATCTGCACAACTTTTGACACTGTGATTACTTTAAAATAGAAAAAAAATAAAAATAAATAAAACAGCCATCTTTACATGCAACCATCTATGTGAAGAACTGTATGTCTATAAAAATATTTATGGCAGCATTGTTTTTAAGAAAAAAAAACTCAAGGCAATGCAAACATCATTTGCCAAGCAGTTAACACAAACAGTGCATTTGCTAAAATGGAATGCTATACAGTTATAAAAATAAAATGTGTATTCTAGGCTTACAGTTCTCAATGTGTGATCTATGTTTCAGAGACCTTTCAAGAAGTCCATGAGGTTAAAACAATTTCATAGTAATACTAAGGTGAATTTTCACTCTACTAGTATTTTTAGTCATCGTTCTCATTAGGCACAGTGTGGCTGTTTTGAGAGCTACATGATATGTAATTAGCAGATACAAAATTTCAGCTGTGTTCTATTAGCTCAAAATTAAATAATTTTTCAAAGATATAAAATAATTACAACCCTCTAATTAATTCTCTTTTACTTGTTTGGGAAATAGGGTTATTTTAAAAAATGTTATTTAGAGTAATATTTAATGGTTTTATTATTATTTTTAATGAATTAATAAATATTAAATTGTCAGTTTAAATCCTATATGATGCAGTAAAATGCATTCCAAGATAATCCTCAAAGTATGCTAAATAGTACCATGTGTAAATGTCACAGACAGAATTATTAGAATAATATTATATGGTAATAATCCTTGAAAAAATATTTTTATAACTTTTTTTGTTTACTGTCTACCTATAGCACAGTTATTTTAGCACTTTCAACAAATTTTTTCCAATAATTGCTTTACATTATTTGCAAAATACAGTACACAGAGAAGAAATCTGTAACTTCCACCCCTACCTGAGACCAGTAATTGTTATCATGTTGGTGTATTTTTTAAAAAAGTACTTTCCTATAATAATTGAATTATTCATGAAATAAAAAGTGAGTTTATTTTTATTGCTTTTTAGGTAACATGCTATCAACATTTTCAGTGCTATTCCAATTATGTCTTTACAATATTTCATCATTAAGAATTTTAAGTGTAGCACTACGCAATCTAAGAGCTTAGTATTATTTCCAGGGAAGTAACTGGAAGGCATAAAAGGAAGGGCTCTTACTTTCTGGAAAGAGAAGTCAGAGCACTGTAAGCACAGTATCAGCAGCAGATGTTGGTAGCTGTGGCGCTAAGACAACAGGAGCTTTTCTGACTAGGAGAGCCACTGCAGAGAAGCCTGTGACTTAATGATTAGGCCACATGTCACGGCTGTCAGGAGGCTGTCGGGGGAGTGACAGATGCCTCTCAGAAATGTAGAAGTGGTCCCAGGGCCACGTAGGAAGACGGCCATCTGTGCATTGCAGCATCAGGAGCCCGTTCAAATAATGACTAGCTGCCACCAAACCGATGGCTACAGATGAAGGACTTGGGCCTACCTAGGAGGAGGTAGTAACGGATCTACTCATTTACAGTTGACACTGTAGTTCTGGAATGAAGGGTAATTATTCACTTTAGTAAGACCTTCCCCCGTAATACGGAAGACTCATAAAAAGAAATTCTAATAAAAGTCATCCCCCTGGCAGCCATTATAACAATGCTCATTAACAGAGATTAGTGAATTTCAAATATTCTACTGGTCTTTGATGATACCTATATTCTGAGATCTACCTAAAGGGAACCCAAACTCAAAGAATTTATAAACTTATTTTTTAGACTGGTGTTTCAAACAAAAACTTCCTAGATGACCGTGAAATTGAAACTTGAGTAAATCCTAAGAGTTCTCATCACAAGGAAAAATACATTTTCTTCTTTTTTTTTCCTTTTCATTGTATGTGTATGAGATAATGGATGCTAACTGAACTTATTGTGGTAATCATTTCACGACATATATGTAAGTCAAACCATTATACTGTACTCCTTGAACTTACATAGCGATATATGTCAACTAGAGGCCTGATGCATGAAATTCACATAAGAGGAGGCCTTTCTTCCCCAGGCTGTCTGCACAGGCTTCCCTCTGGCATCTGGGACCCAGGCTTCCCTCACAGCCCCAGCTTTGTCTGGAAGGTTGTCCGGATGGATGTCTGGAAAGATGTCTAATTACCATATTATGCTTTTATTATTATAGATTGTCTATCTATATATATAAAAGGCTAATACACAAAGTGTCCCCTTGGGAGTTTGGGAAACAGGGAGTTCTATTGCTCGCTATGATGTGCTCTGACCACCAGGGGGTGGTGAAGAATGAAGGAAGGCCTGGGCCAGCAGTCGGCACCCAGGGAAGGAGGCTCCAGCTGGTAGCCAGAAGGTCCTGATCAGCCCTGATCACCAGCCAGGCCTAGGGACCCTACTGTTGCACAAATTTCATGTCTCTAATAGTTTAATAAAATTGGAAAAAATAAAGAGCCACATAGTCCAAAATATTTCATATGAGAACAGAATAAAATGACAAAATATATGAATCAATCTGATGTGTTATGTGAGTTAGATAGTTCCTATTTTCTATTGAAAAGTTCCCTGTGATAAATTGATAACTATAGTGATACATTCTAAAACGTTATTTAACAAAAAAGGAGTCGTAAGCTTGACACTAATGGATACATGTATTTATATTCATTTCTTCTGCCTAATTGATTTCATTACTGCATAAAACCAAGATGAATAAATTGACAACTGAACTAAAAAATAATTGATCATTCCAGATTCAGCAAATAGCCAGCACTGAAAACCATGCAATATTAAGGTACAGTAAAATGGCTTAGTTAGAAAAAATATGGATTTATGGAAGAAAATATATCAAAACACGTTTTGAAAAATTTGGAAATTCACAATGTAATATATTTCTTACTGTTCTCAGACTTCTTTTATTGTTTTCCAATTTAACATAATACTTCAGTATTTGAAACATCCTATTCAAGTTGGGCTGAAATCAATAAGACACTGAAGAACCTATTAATACTTAAGGAGTCAGGTGGTCTTACCCTAGATCAAAGTGTTATTGATGAATAATGGATAAATTTGTAGTAGGAAGTATCCGTTCTATTTTTACAAAGTGACCTGTTTAACATTCAAGTATTCAGAAGGAAAGATTAGACTGAGGGCTGAAAAAAGCCAACTCTGGGACATAAGCTTAGAACATGAGAATTTGGCACGTCTCACACATTGCAGGGAAGCCTGTGGGAAGCAAAGCCTTCATCAGAGTTCTATAGGACTTTTCTGTGTTTATAACTTGAAAGATCTCTGGCAATGTGAAGGAATGTGGGAGGATTACTAGTATATTTAAAGGAAAATTACTCACTAGATATAGCCGGCAGGCACATGTGACCAGTGAGACACAAAACCAACATTTCTTAGCAGGGTTCACAAAAATGCTAATTTGGTCTTGATGTCAAAAGTCACTATCATCATGGCTTTAGATGTCACATTTCCTTGAAACTAAATGTGCACTGCTTTGTTGCCCAAAGTTGGGAGGACAATTCTGAGGATGAAGATGTTAAATACCATATTTCCTGGCAGATAAAATGACTGGGCATATAAGACGACCCCCAACTTTTCTGGTTAAAATATAGAGTTTAGGATATACTCGCCCTATTAGATGACACCCGGGATATAAGACGACCCCCAACTTTTGAGAAGATTTTCCTTGGTTAAAAAGTCGTCTTATACATCAGAAAATACGGTAACTATTCTAACTTGACCTCATACAATACAGAAGCAGAAATCTCCATTACACTGATTTTATTTTCTTTCCTGGAACAAAGATACCATTCACTAGTGACATTAATTAAATGCATGAATAGCTCACACCCAGTCAGGGGAGGGAATACAACACTTCAGACAACTTTGATTTAGATTTATTGATTCATATCTACACATAAGAAGAACCCAGGGGTAAAAACCTTGGGAAGTTTGACAAGCTTTATTGAATAAAATGGCAATCAGAGTTTAATGTTCCAAATATATACCAATTATAATTAAAGTATAAAGAAGAAAAACAAGGAAATTAAACCTGAACACCCAAGACATAATATATAAAAACCACAATAAAACCATAGAAACTACAGTGCTTAAGAAATATTAACAGCAACAACAGAAAAAGAGTTAACAAAAACATTACTTCATGCTCACTAGACTATAACTTCAAACAGACTTATAATCACTATGATTTTTGGAGGAGAATCACCTGTGTTAGAACTATCATTATAGCATGGAGACAAAAAAAAAATTACTGAAGCTTTTTGCATTAGTGATGACTGGCCCACTCTTCCAATGTACTGAAAACCTCATTGGAGGACATCACTGTTAGACAATGAGACTAGACGTGGAAAGGTCATTTCTCTTTCTTCTGCATCCACTCAATGTCAAGGTCACCATCATCTGAGTTAGTGGGAGGACAAAGACCCAGGCAAATTGTTCAGGTCTGAAAGTATAGGCTATTTCTTCATTTTATATAAACTGATCATTTAGAGTTTAATAGATTTATTACCTAGGCATGAGAAAGAACTTGCATCAGGTAAAATTATATCACAAGTCCCAATTCTCTCCTTCTCTCTCTCAACTTACTAATTGCATTTATTGAGCACTTCTATATGTCAAGCACAATGCAAATGCATTATGTGCAGTGTCTCATTTAATCTTTACCAATACCTTATGAGGGATATTTTATCCTCCTTTTTCCACCTGAAGAGACTTAGACTTTGGAGACTGAGGTTATTTATAAAAGGTCTTGTGGCTACTAGGAGCAGGGTCATTATAATAATTTCTCTGCAGATTTCTTTGTAGTGAATTATATCAATAAATTTCCTATCTAAGCCTAACAGATATTACTTGGGTTGTACTCATCAGTTTCAGTTTTAATATTATTTCAGGGTAAGCAAAGACTTTATTTTCCTCCAATTTTAACTTGTCCTTGTTTCACCATTTTTGAAGGAATATATCCCTTGTATTATTTTAATGTGAGATCTTATAAAATTATTAGCATGAATATTAATAAAGGAAAGCAGATAGTCAATTAGTGGTGGAGGTAGAAGACATTTGGGCCACTTAATTATTTCAATAATACTCTTCTCATTTTATAGATAGGAGAACTGAGGGTAGGAGAGATTAAGTAACCTGACTAAAGTTATTGGTAAACATAGATGTCAGAATTCTAAGCTTATTTCAAATCTAGTAATATTTACTCTATAAAACCAAGATTAGGGAGAGTCAGCAAGAAAAAAAAAATTATTTTCATTTTTAGTATTTAACACGGCATTAGTTAGAAAGACAACAAATCTATCTTTCTTGGTAAAAAGACATGCCTCTATATCTCCACTTTTACTCGGCTTTACTGCAACAGGAGGGAAGAAGGCAAGCTGTGTTCTGATAATAGATTTTTAAGTCTAATGGTGTCAGGCAGAGAGAGTTCCTATCTCATGGCTGCTATCTTCCAAATTAAGTGAAAAGGGATGTCATTTGCTGAGTGTCTGGAGAGGTAGAGGGGCAGCAATTTCAGAAGGGAGAAGGTGGTTTGTAATGGCCATCAAAAATTGGAGAATGAGGTAACCAAGAAAAGTAGTAGGATTTTAGAGGAAATTCCAGGGACACAGCTGATGCTGTTGATCATATAGTGTAGCCATCTGTTTCTCTCTTTTTTATTTTCTTTACCTATGATTTACGTGAAGACGCAGAGAAGGCAGGAAGCTGAGCTCATCCAAGGTTGCTATTTAATCAGACATGGGACACAGAGGATGACTGAGTCAACAGTAATGGGCAGGGCAAAGAAAGAGGAGCCCATGGGTTGGACACTGCCAAGAGGCTGGAGAAAGATCATTAACTGAGCAGCTGAACTGGAAAATAGAAGGTTTGGGATGAGAGAAGGATGTTGATTTCAAGATTTTGGAAGAAGAGCTGTTTCATTAGATTGTATGATCTTGAGTTCAACTCCAAGAGTGAATGGTTAGAAGAAATCGAAGAGGAAGCTATGACAGATAATGAGGTAAAGAAATTGAGAAGTCATGGCTGTGGCGCCGTCCAACACCCCAATTCAACTCACAGTGATTCAATATAAGAAGTGGTTGAATATACAAAGGTGATGGCAGAGACTGGGTTAGGACTGAAGACTTATCCAAATGCCTAAAGTCTTCCATAAGAGCAAATTACTGGAAGCCAATAGATGAGAGGTAGACAGGGTGATCTTGACAGCTGGCAGGAGCTTTTAGAAAAAGCAGTGTTTACAAAAAAAGGAGGAGCAATAATCCATAAGGCACAAAAGAGCATGAAAGTCACAACCTCACTGAGAAGAAACTGAACTCAGCCAGGCTGGAAATGGAGTAGCACCTTTGGGGGAGAGCCTGAATTCGTTGCTGGCAGGGTTCAAGCAGGACCTCTCTGAGTGAAGGAGGAGAACAAGAATGAGGCCCCAAGGAAGGCTTCTAGGAAAAAGGGAGCACTTGGACTGAAATAGGAAATGTCTGACCTCCTGGCATTTCGATGGCACCGAGAAATTCAGTCCTGCATTCTGGAACAACAGTCTTAACTACTGAACTAGTGATTCACCATTCCCAACCAGAGCTGACCTGGGATGACTTTTATCAGATATGAAATGTTATATCCCATTGGGCCAGTTCTCTCACCTTGTTAACGAACAAGGATGAACAAATAAAAGAAAAAGGGTTCATGCTCTCTAAAAACTGTATCAATTTATTCTCTGGGACTTATTAGTCATTTCTGCTTTTTCTTAGTAAAGCTATTTGAGGGATTTTGAAATATCTATGTTTCTTTCTATGTCAGCAAGTTTTGAGTGAATTCTAATAATTAGCTACATTAAGTATATGAACCAAAGATTATTTATATATTTAATTTATATTCCTCTTCTGCAGTTTTAAATTGCCTGTAATAAAGATGGGATCGTATGTGTGGCTTGAATTATGGTTATTCAAAACTTTGTTTGAGCTATAAATCCAGAACATCCAAAGCTCAAAATGATCTTGCACGTCATTTCTTTCTACTTTTATTTGGTGGCCAGGAAAAGCAAAGTACAAAGAAGTTCCACCATGTGGGGTGCTGTCCAAGGTAACTTTAAGAAGTGGGACTGGAACCCATGCCCATGACTTCTCAGTCCTCATAATGAGAGTTTCATCAGCGTATTATGAGCTCACAAATATGTTTGGCTTTCTAGTGTTCTTTTTCATTTACCTGTGGCACCATTCAACCCATAAATAAAAGTTAAAGTAAAAATCATGTAGTGGCCGCATTTTAGCTTGTTCCTATTGGGAGGTTGTTTGTTTAAATGCACTCAGAGCAAATTCTCTGGCAGTAAAAAGCTTTCACAGAATGTGTTATTTTAAGAATGGGATTTTTTTTCCCCTGATCCCCAAAGAAACTAGACATTTAAACATTTATTGGTACAAGGTCATTGCTTTACTGAAATGGCTTTAACTTAACATAAATCAACTTAGTACCTCTGAATATCCCCTACCTGACAGAAGGACAGAGAAATCTGAAGTTGAAGGTCAATTTACTTCTTGCTTGTCTACGCTTATGGAGGTAATATTCTAGCTCCCTGTGCCTCTGTTTTCTGTTGGCTGGTTAAGATCAATTGGTATTGCAAACTGCTGGAAATGAATCCACGAGTCGCAGAGAGTCTGACCTGCAATGTGCTAGCTAAACGCGTTGCCTTTGTATGCGATGTGTTCACCAGAAATAAAAACGAAAAGGTCCAAAAGCCATAATTTCCAGTTAAGTACTAAAATTCTCATCAAGGAATACTCTCCAGGGGGCTTTTGGGACCTGCGTGTATATTACATCCGCAAGCACTCTATGTATTATATTTCCTCCAAGCTTTATGAACAAAGTGGACTGCTGACCACCTCCAGGACTGGGCTTTGAAATTCTTCCCTTTGTTTCTCAGTGCTGCGAACGGCCTGCTCTGCATCTTAGCTCCCATCCCCTGCACCCCTGAGTTTCTCTGTCAGATAAGCATGGTGGGTGATCAAAGAAGAGTCAAAGATGGTATTAAGGGGCTGTCTGCTTGATATCTGCTGGAGAACAAAGTTTTTCTCTGCAGAAACCGAATGAAGGTTCCATTCTTGAATTAAACCTTTAACTTTAGTTTCACGAGTCCTGCTGCATTTTAAAAAATATGCTTGTTGATTTCAGAGAGGAAGGGAGAGGGAGAGAGATAGAAACATCAATGATAAAAGAGAAAATCATTGATCAGCTGACTCCTGCCTAATTGGAGATTAAGCCCACAACTCGAATATATGCCCTGACTGGGAATTGAACTGTCACCTCCTGGTCCATAGGTCGATGCTCAACCACTGAGCCACCTGGGCTGGGCAGAGGCCCTGCTACATTTAATCCAATTGTTTAAAGATTGTAATGTAAGCAACAATTATTTTTAAGTCTCCCCCCCAGCACTTGAAAAATGCTTTAGGAGGAAAGAAACAAGTAGAGCAAAAAGATTGTCACCATACCAAAAATACCTGCACAATATAATTAGCTGATACACACATATAAATGTAGCCCAAAGAAATAGCACATCTTGCTGAGGAAACAGACTTCTGTTGAACTGAAATACGGAGACAGTCACATCAGTTCAAAACGAAGCAACTTTTTTAAATCAATTCCCTTGACTAAAGTAGGAAAGAGGGACAGGAAGCTTCACATTAATTCTGAAAGTTAGAACCATACACGTGAGAGATCCAAGCTCGAGAAATGGGGCTGAAATGCAGTCTAAATAGAATGTTCCTGTCAGCAGAGGCCATCTCCTCTCCATGTTC
>JAAGEH010000125.1:27345909-27445904 GCA_011751065.1 Lasiurus cinereus | reverse complement strand
ATATATATATATATATATATATATATATACTAGCTTGCCTTTCTCTTTTTCATTTTGAGTTATTTTTAGTAATAACTTTTTTGAATTGAAAAAACAGACCAAAGCAAAAGAAAAAATTAATCTTCAAGGAAACTGCAGCAAGTGTATTCACTCACACCTTCTTTCTCTGATTCTTATTCATCCATTCAGGCAGCCAGCCAGCTATCCAGTCACTCATGTATCCATCCTTTCAAGAGAAGAGGCTGTATCTTTTCATTTGTACTCTGGCCAGTGTACATCCTTGAAGAGGAAAGTCATGTTGCTGTAGCATAATTTCGATTGGGAACAATTTCCGTCTCTGACTGTGGACAGTGCTTAATGGGCAGCGTTTTCTGGTTCCTATAACCTTGTTCCAAGAGCTTGGAAAGAGTTCAGCAATCGTCCTTCTTACCATGGGAACCATTTTATTCAGAGCTATGTAAGGAATCACTCTAAATCCCAATAACAATGTGCAGAGAGGCATCGAGTGCGCTGAGGAAAAAGCCTGGACCAGGAGACCATTGATCTAGTTGCCCTCCGTTAATCTTGAAAATCTACGGCTATTCAGATGCCAAGGAGGCTTTCCCCGTGGTTTCTGATAGAACTCACTCGGTTTTACATCTTCTTCTAGTGAGGGAGGCCTGGAGACGAATGTTTGGAGACAAGCATCCTTTTTCTAGAACAAGTAAAGAAAACTGGGTCCTTCTCGGAAAGGTTGTATCTGGAGGTCATGCAAGAAAATTATTGAAATGTGACACAGACTTACGTGGGTTTCCTAAAAAACCCAGAGCAAATGAGAACTCTAGAGCAGTGGTTCTCAACCTTCCTAAGGCCGCAACCCTTTAATCCAGTTCTTTATGTTGTGGTGACCCCCAACCATAAAACTATTTTTGTCGCGACTTCATAGCTGTAATTTGCTACTGTGATGAATCTTAATGTAAATATCTGTGTTTTCTGATGGTCTTAGGAGACCCTGCTAGCTGTTCGCGACCCACAGGTTGAGAACCGCTGCTCTAGAGAAACCAGTAAGGAGATGAGGAAAGTAGGATAGAGCAGGGGAAGGAAGCTAAGCAAGGATATTATCTCAGTATGGCGTCTAGTCTCAGCCTGATTCTCAAGGGAGCAAGGAAGAAGCAGAAATGACACCATTAAGCAATTCCCTCCTTGTAGCAAAAGGGCTGTTCTTTCGGCCTGACATCTGCCAGTCACTAGATGTTGACCGCCTCTAGAATTACGCAGTAACTTCCAAGGAATTTCTTGGCAAAGTAGTTCCTATGGCTACAGGTAACTTTTAGGAGCCGGGCACAAATGTGAACTGTCAGAACCCCCGGAGGCTGGCTGAGGAGTGCTCCAGCCTGGTAATAGGCTCTTTAAGTCTGTCATCAGGTCCTCTTAAAGGCCAGTATAGGGGCTAGACATCACACGGGAGAAAATTAGTTGCATCTAATAGCTGAGGCTAGAATTCTCTAGCCTATTCTTAAAAGGATGACCTCCCACAGTCCACAGCGATGCCAGGATCTTGAAGACAATCCCCAGCTTAATTTGCACCGGTACCTCCAGCATTTAGCACAATGTGATGGTAAGTGGGCAACCTGGGAAGGAATTCCACTCCACTCAGAACCATTTATTCATCCGCAAAATGCAAAATTCGTACTAAGTTCCCTCTAATTTATCCATCAAAGCAAATTGTCTTGAGATCTTAAATTGGCCTCTGAGGATGAAAATTATGATCAAGTTTGACGACATGAAATAAATTTACAAGATTCTAGATCTAACATAAAATTTGAAAGTATGAACAGCAGGTCCGGGAAAGCCCCCTTTGGCAAGATGGTGTGAAAATACTGGCAGCACGATCCATTTTTCTCTGTTTTATCTTTTATTCTGGCCAAAATGAGCTGTCCCTGCACATTACTAGGTTTTCTTAAACCACAATCCAAAGCAATATGAACTAAAGACACTTTATTAAATTTCAGTCAGTTGGAAGATGGTAAACTAAGATCTTTTCCATTGCCCAAGAGTCTGCAAACAGTTTCTTTTTAAATGAAGACAAATTGTATCATCATTCATTTTTGATCTGCTAAACATGAGATATATTTACTGGCTAAGAACAACATCCTGTAGTTCAAATCCCCGCTCTGCCACTTACCATCTGTAAGACTTTACACCATTCGCTTAACTGTCCTAAGATTAAGTGTTATTATTAGTTTACAGATGGGACTAAGAATCATCTCCATTTCAATGAGCTCTGAAGATGAAGTACCAAAAATGTTTAGAAAGAACTATGTCTCTTACACCTAGTAAGCCTCCAATGTTTCTCCTGATTTTTCTTCTCCATGTTCTTCCTCTTAATCGTGCTATGATGATGCTCTTGAAGATTTCTGAAAGATAAATGCTCTTCTTCCATTTGGGGATCAGTCAGTTTGGCCATTAAGGTCCCAACTGGCTTGTCAGTGCTGCATACTGATGGTGTCACTCTCAGAGATTAGATGGCTGCTGCAATGGTGAGTTCTGGTTTTAGTTATTACTGCGGACACTTTAATTGGCAATTGCAACGTTAGTTAAAATGCTGGCTGCGACTTCCACCTTCGCAGCCATGAGTCTCCTGCAGCCATTGTTCATCTGGACATCTCATGTGTCTTCCTGTCCAGTCGCTGCACGCGCTGTATCTCTGGCTTGGAAGGCTCCTGCTATGCATCTAAGATGAAATCCAGCTCCTCCTTCAGCACTGCATCAAGTGTGACTATCCGCCAGAACCTCTCTGCTCTTCCCATCTAATAGGCACTCTTCCTTATATCAATATCACTCTCATGTCCTTTTCCCACTTTGAACTCTAAATATTCTAGTCAGATGCGGTGTTAGTTTTTGAATTGGCATAAAAAAATTACTATACACTGAGGGGCTTAAACCAACACCAATTCATTATTTTATAGCTCTGTGGCCGGGAGTCTGACACAGTTCTCGCAGAGCTAAAATGCAGGTCCCACCAGGGCTGCTTTCTTTTCTAGAAGCTTTGAGAGAGAATCCAGTTCCTTGACATTTTTGTAATCTGGAGGCTACCCACATTCCCAGGTTCCTGTCCTCATCCCTCCATTTTCAAAGCCAGCCACAGTGGTCAGAACCTCCTCAGAGCGCATCACTCTGACCTTGTCTTTGGCTGTCCGTTTCTCCTTTTAATAAAACATGTGAATGCACTGGGCCAACACAGATAATCCAGAATAATTTCCCGATTAAAGATCATCTGATCAGCAACCTTAATTGTGCCTGCAACCTTAATTCCCCTTTGCCACTTAACATGACATCTTCCACGTTTTGGGGATGAGGATTTGGATATCTTTGGGGACCTTTATTCTGCTCACCATAGCCAGGATTGAAGGTGGCATGCCCTTACCATCACAGAGACTACAGTTCAGTGGGGGTGAGAGGGAGATGCAAGTAAGACAAGTAAACAAATAACCAAATGAATGATTATAAGTAGTGATAACAATTGAGAAAAATAAACAAAGTCGCCCTGACTGGGTTGACTCAGTGGATAGAGCATCAGACTGCGGACTGAAGGGTCCCACGTTCTATTCCAGTCAAGCACATGTACCTTGGTTGCAGGCACATACCCAGTACAGGGTGTGCAAGAGGCAGCTGATTGATATTTCTCTCTCATTGATGCTTCTAACTCACTATCTCTCTCCCTTCCTCTCTGTAAAAAATTAATAAAAAATATTAAAAAAACAAAACAAACAAATAACAACAACAAAAAAGCAGATGAGCTGTTAAAATATGGAAGGGGAGACGCTGAATGGATAGTCAGGGAGGCATCAATGAAGAGGTGATATAGAAACTGCGAGTTGAGGAAGGAGACAGGTGTCATGTGAACTGCATGCGAAAGACAGTGGGAAGCTGGTAATATTTAAAACAAAGAGTTATTATGATCTGATTTGTATTTTTAAAAAGATCAGATTCTTTTGTGAAGACTAGATTGGAAGAAGCCAAGAATGGAAGTATGGGAAGACTACGGAGGCACCTATAAAGTGAAGCCACTAATGTCCAAGGAAGGGAAGAAAGTGGAACTCTCCTACATTGCTGGGAATATAAATAAGCTCAACTGAACACCACAGGTAGGAAACGGCTCAGCAATATGTATGCAATAAAGTTGAACACTTGCATTTTATGACCAAGTGATTTCACACCTCGGTATGACAGAAATCGTTCCCAATAGAAATAAGTGTATGTGATCACCTACAGACGTGTTTTATGTCTGGGATATCCAGCCAGGTAACCACTCTCAAAATGTGACTGACGACTTACACTGAAATAAATTAAATTAGCTAAAATTTAAAGGTTTGCTTCCTCAGCCACACTAGTCACATTTGAAGAGTTCCATAGTCACCTGTGGCTAGTGGCTGCCACATCGGACAGTGCAGGTATGGAACATTTCTATCACTTTAAGAAGTTCTATTGCACTGTATATCCTCGTACATTCATTGCTAGTTACCAGACAAAAGTTGGAAATTACCTAAATGTCTGTCAACATTAGAATGAATAAGTAAATTGTGACATATTCACACAAAAGGACACTATGCACCAATACAATGAATATACTATATCTGTAATAATCTATAATAATCAAAGCATATTAGACCGATTGTCCTTCTGGACATGCTTCATTCTGGACAAAGCCATGGCAGGTGGAGGCTGAGGCCGAGGTGGCCGATGCAGCAGTAGGCCAAGGCCCTTGCACAAATTTCATGCATCGGGCCTCTAGTCAAGGAATAATATGGGTAAATCTTACAAACATTAATATATATATACATACACACACATATATATATATACACACACACATACATATATACACACATATATACATACATATATACACACATATATATATATACATACATATATATACACATATATATGTATATTATTGTTGACAATATTACAGTTATCCCCTTTCCCCCCCTCTACCCAGTTCCTACCAAAATGCCCCCCCAAACTTCACCACGCTATTGTCTGTGTCCATGGTCTATGCATGTAAGTTCCTTGGTTTATCTCTTCCCATCCCTGCCCCCTGCTTATAAATATAGTTTTTAATTGAAATGTCAGATACAAAAGAGCACAGATGGTAAGATCCCACTTATATTTTACAAAAACAGGTAAAACTCATCTATGGTGTTAAAAGTTAGGACAGTGTTTATCCTTAGAACAGTGGTTCTCAACCTTCCTAAGGCCGCAACCCTTGCATACAATTCCTCATGTGGTGGTGACCCCCAACCATGAAATTTTGCTACTGTTATGCATCGTGATGTAAATATCTGCATTTTCCGGTGGTCTTAGGCGACCCCTGTGAAAGGGTCCTTCAACCCTCAAAGGGGTCGCGACCCATAGGTTGAGAACCCCTGCCTTAGAGGGTGGAAAAGTGGTGACTGGGGGAGAACACGAGGAGTGATTTGGAGGATTGGTGTCATTTTGCTTCTTGGTGAGGATGCTGGCTGCAGTGGCTGTGTTCAGTTTGTCAAAATGTATCAAACTTCCTATTTATAATATGCACATTTTTCTAGAGAGATATTGTACTTGAGGTTTTTAAAAGAGAAGCTGCAACAAATTTTAATGTGAATTGAAAATGTGAACAGTCATTCTCTCTTCATGGCTAATAAAAATGGAGGTCTTTGATTTCTTGAATTAATCAACACAACACAATGGATTCCTCCAGGTACCACACTTTGCTCAACTGTCCTTTATAATTTATAGGTTTAACAGGCATGCAGGGTGCCTATGAGACACTAGGTGACTTAAGAGTCCTGCTAACCACGCACCCACCACCACCTTGCATCAGAAGATGTCTCAAACATAACACGGCAGCCATGCACCATCACACAGGCAGACAGGAATTGTGTGTAAATAAAGGCCCACTAAGGTTACAGAGTTTCCCTAATGTCACAGAGCAAATCAGCAATGGGAAATTAGTATCTTCTATCTTATTAAGTCAAATCCATATCTTCCTCATGCATTCTTTCCAGCAGATTGTCTTACCTTTCCACTCTGAGTTTTTGGCCCCAAAGCCAATAATTTATGGCATAAATTGTCATTGGATACATTGAAAAATGTAGACACATCAAATAGAGAGGGGAGTGTTGGAAAGGAACTCAATCCAAAGCCAAAAATTAATCGAAGTGTCTCAGACTCTGACATTGCTAAAAGAATCATTGCTGTGACTCTCAATTTATTCCACCAAGAAAGTGCAGTGTAATATGTTTTAATGCACTTTCTGTAGGTCTGCAATGCAAGTTTGATTTGTTTTTCCCAGAAGCAATTTACTTTTAAATTCCAAAGCCTCAGATATCATTGAAGAATGTTTTGGGCTACTTAATCATGGCAACAGGGAGTAAGCTGGGAAACTGACAGAAATAGTCCATTTAAAATTAGGCATGTACTAGTCTGAAGGAAGGGAAAAATAAAACTCTCAACTACTGGAAGTCACACACTCGGGCTTAGGAAGTGGCAAATGCCACAGAATGCTCTGATGGATGGCTTGTCTGAAAAAAATGTGAAAAAGAGAAGGGTACCTACAGGCCTAACAAAACACACATAAGAAGAGACCTGGAGAGTATAATGCTTAAGTGAAATAAGTCAATCAGAGAAATACAAATATCACAGGATCTGATGAATTAAATAAACTGACAGAAACAAGGAAGAGACTAAAGAATCTCAGAGGGAAGGGGGAGGGGGGCATGAAGAGATGAACCAAAGAATTTATATGCCTCTATGCCTTGCCCATGGACCAGACAATAAGGTGAAGGACTGGGGTGGGGTGGGAACAGGAAGAGAGGGGAATGTGGTGGGGGGGGGGGGCGTGGGGGAAAGAAGAGGACCTTCTGTAACACTCTCAACAAAAAGGATTAGAAAGAAGAAAGCCTTAAGCCCAGTGACTTAGGATTATCACCCTTGTGTAGTTTTGTAAAGTGACAATCACATGTAATGGTGGGATTATGTGTCCTCCGAGTCCAATAACAGTTGAGTGTTGAGAAAAACAACCAGACATCGTCTATTTCTGATCATGTGTTTTCAGTTTTCTATAATCTAATGACAATAAAAAGGGATACACTTTCCACCAAAATGTGATGTGGCCAGAAGCAACGGGAAAGAAATATAAGGCAGTAACTTACTGAGAACTACAAACATCCCCCCTATGACTCTGACATCACCATCTCAGAGTAAGCCTGGCCAGTGCGGCTGAGTTGATTGAGTATTGCCAGTGCACCAGGAGGTTGCTGGTGCGATTCCTGGTGAGGGCTTGTGCCTGGGTTGTGGGATCGATCCCTGGTAGGGCATGTGCAGGAGGCAGCCAATCAATATTTCTATTTCTCTCTTCCTCTCCCTGAAATCAATAAACACACACACACACACACACACACATATATATATCAGAATGAGCTTTAGTTGCTAGTCTACTTGGTAGGTTCTTTATATAGTAAACTATCCTTATGGTCAGACTTTCTTTTAAAATTGTTCTGTGGTACTTTCCAGAGAATAATTCTATAGGAAGCTGTCCTGATACCCTAAGTCCACAGTGTAAAAACGGTCGCTGTCTCTCACAGGTTGTCTGCTTTTCCTGTAATTATGAAAACATAAAGCTAGTTGAAAGCAGAATGGTGCCTAAATGTACGTGCCTTCTTTAAAAGTCCATGCTGCTAGGTTTGCATAGTTAGAAGTTGAGTAACTATTCTGTCCTGTCCTGTCCAAGGGTCATGTAACTAATCCTGATTACTTTCCAATACCTTGGCAGCCCATGTCTAGGTATAGAAACAAATCTGAAATACAGACTGAGGCCCAGGAGGTTATACAAAATAGAGTTCATGGTTATGCACTAAAGAGATAATTGAAAAATTCCAGGACAATTGAAAATGGAAAAGGGTATAGAAAGGGAATTAAGAAATTCTTCCTATTGTAAACAATAGTTTAGGGGGAAAAAATCAGAGAAAAAATCAAATTGTGTGTAAAGTTATCTATCAGTGAAAGGAGCAAAAACACTTGGCTGTTTGGATAATGGGTATTATTTTGGTAGAAAATCAACGAGGAAGTAGAAACACATGCATTTTGCACTTGTGCATATTTAGAAAGATAATCTATTCCAATCACAAAACACCACTATTCTAGGCACAGAATAGCCCTTTGAGAGGATTGTAGAATCTCATAACCTTGGCTGCTTCCAGGGAAAAGAATTGGAGAGAGACTTACTTTTTATTGTAAACTCTTTTGTACTCTTGAAATTTTGCAGAACCATGTGCATTGACCAGTTTAGAAAATATCACCACTGTCTATCCACTCATAATTTACCTGAATTACAGGCAAAGAATTTGGAATGACACAACCTTGCAGATCAAAGCCTAATAGGTGACAGAAATGCCTTAAGGCCAAAGAGAAAACTTGTATTGTGTGTTTAGGAATAGTTCTATTTTGAATAAAATGCTATCTTTCCAACTAGCTGAACTGAACACAAGAAGAAAAATAAAGCCACAGTTCAACAAAAATAAAACGGTGTTTGAACCACTGGAAACAATTTGCATGGAAATGATCAAACTGCATTTGCAGGAAAAATCTGTGTTTTTCAACCAGAAAGGATTCACCTTTCTATCTTTAAAGATAAGACCCTTGTATTTTGATAACATAATAAATATATAAACCATAGTGTTGAAATGTACCATTTTCTTTACCTAATATTTAGTATAATTGGGTAGAGATCAAGAGAATGGCTTCAACCCCTTGATTCTGTCTGGATTCAAGGGAAAAGTTTGCAAAGCTCTGCTACCCATGATTCTCATCAGCCAGGATGCCTGCTGAGTTGCTAACTGAGACACAGAGAGCCTGATAAGTCTTCTGAATATCAAGCAGTGCCGCTGAGAATCATTTGCACATATGCACAGGGAGAGAAGCTGAAGGATGATCACTGAAGCATTGCTGACAACACTGAAAAACTGGGAGCAAAATAAATGCTCATCATTAAAAAACCAGGTAAACACCGCCACATCGCATGTCAAATGAATGAACTAGATCCATATGTACCCAATATAATTTTTAAAGCCACACTGTTCAATGAAAACAAAAACATGCTGGAATATATATTTTTATGTTCTTCAAAAACTTTAAAAAATATACTGGCTCATAGTATATATCAGAAGTAGAGCAACTATGCCCCAGGAGCCAAACCCGGGTTGCCACTGTTTACATAAATACATGTTTATTGGAATACAGCTCCCTCCATTAATTTACATTTTGTTTATGGAAAGAGTTGAGTAGTTATGACAGAGAATTTATGGCCCATAGAGCTAAAAGATTTACTACCTGGCTCTTGTAAGTAAAACTTTGCTGACTCTGCCATACATAACGATGGGGAGATGGTAAACAGCTTTGTAAACTATTTGTAGATATAGAAACCAATGTGAAATATAGATTGAAATAGTATGGAGGCCCAGGCCTGTGAGGGCAGAATACACACTAGCTCAGGAGTATGGGTGACTGACCCCAGGGAAGGAGACAATACACTTGATATTGGCTCAACACCATCAATCTATGAACACAGTGCACATTTCTGACATATTTTTTATTTTGTTGGGTGACAACAGAATGCATTTCATTTTTGTTTTTTACTAAAATGTTCTGGTTTTAGAATTTTTTTCCAGAAAATTTTAGTACAGTTTAATTTAAAATGCATTACTTTGCATTCCAGTTATGTAGGTTACTGATAGTAAAAATTCAACAAATATTTGAGAAAGGCAGAGGGAGCTACTAAAGAAAAAATATTTTTCCTTGAACTGCTAAGTTAAAATAACATATTTTGGCTTATTCAGCATCTGGCCAATAAAGGAGCATGTAATATGTTTCCAGAGAATGCAAAAAAAAATGGCATACTGACTATTATTATTATTAGACTAATCAGATTTGGATAGCTGAAGAAATTAATATTTATAATATGTTTGGTTGATTTAAGTATAGTAAGTAGTGTTTTGCTTATCTCAATCTAATTTCTGTGAAGAAAATCAGTAAGAAGATTATTCACACTTTTCAAAGCATCTATATTTATAGATTATCATAATCAAGAACAGAACTTTTATAAGTACATGGCTGATATCAAATGCAAGCCTGAATCACTGAGAAATTCTATCAGTAGTGTTAAGTCATATCAAAGGTCCACTAGAAAAATCAATAAATTAGTAAGAGAAAACTGAGAAAAAAGATACACAGGATAAAGGCTGTGAAAAAAACTATATAACCTCACAGTTGTGAAAAAATAACATTAGGGTATACTTTACCTATTACATGAGTAGAAACTGTAAACTGGTAATTTAAGGGGAAAATAGAAAAATACTACTGTATCTGGTGGAAGAGAAGATAGGTACAATTCCTCTGGGGAGCAATTTAGTAATTACTAAATTTAGTAGATTTTCCATGAAATTACATGAGCTTTCACATAACCCCTAATGTGATACTGAGTACTTATATATCTTTCTCACTCTTTTTTCTATATTCATTTATATATCTACTAGAGGCCCAATGCACGAAATTCATGCAAGGGGCTTGGCCCTCATCACCCTGACTTCATGTGGAAGGTCATCCGGAAGGATGTCTGGAAAGTCATTCAGCTGTCCAATCTAATTAGCATATTATGCTTTTATTATTATAGATACATGTATAAACCTAAATCAGAAGTCTGCTGAAACGCTGAACCTAAAATGATCTAACCTAACACAGAGCATGACATACAACAGGTATGCAGTAAGTCTTTGCCACATGGATGAACAGATGAACGGATGGGAAAAGGAGCAGTACTGAAGTAGACTATTGAATCTACAATGACTCTATTTTTTATTTATAAAAGTCATTTCAAATGGCTCATTCTTTTTCTCCACCAACTTACGTAGACATAGTTCTCACTAGGAATATCATCTTCCAAAATGGAAGACAGCATTTGCATTAGGAAAGCTACTCTGTGATATGAAGTAAGCTGACCAAAAGCGTTTCCTGTTCCTCATGTTTTCTTTCCCAAATGCAGGCCGACTTCTCCTTTCAGATTCAATCAGAAGTAATGAAAATTTAAGAGAACCCGCAATTATTAAATTCAATTTGTGTCTTCCAAAATGTGCCTTTTAAAAAATTTAGCAAGGCAACACATTTAATTTTAAAAAATCAAGAGTAATGAGAGAGAAAATGAAAAAGGAATATTTGATACTTGCTTCATTTTCAATTTAATCTATTTTGTTTTTTAAATCTAACGTGTCTATTTAGGTGTCAATTGGGACCAAACATGACATGTAGTTGGTGCCAATTATTACAGCTCACAAAAAGTTTTTTGGGCATGAAAATGACTGTTGCTTAAAAGTTCCTTTTCCTGGAAAAAAATAAAAAGAACCGTAAATTATGAGCATTTGTAACAACGTCTTTGTATTAAATTGTTTCCAATCACCACACAAACCTTTGATTTCGGGGCTTGGCTGTGTTAAATTTCAGCCAAGCAAGCAACGGTCACAGGAATGCTTAGAAGTGGTGCCAATTAACAAAAATGTGTTGATTTTATATCCAAATGATAATCACAGCAGAGGTTTGCTGAAACGTTCACCAACATCTGTGTTCTCTTTCTCCTGGGCATAAAAACAGATTACATTTCCCTGCTCTTGTGCGTTTTGGGTTGCGTCAGAGGATGGTGTTCTGGCCAATGAAATGTGGGAGGATGCACCCGGCTTTGGATGTGCTACTCAGGCACATCCCTTTGCCTTTTAACAGGAGAGGAGAGGGGCCAGTGGAGGACTCAGAGGCCTAACTATGGTCAAGGCCTGGACTTCCAGATGTGCATACGGGTTAGAACACATAGACCCTACACCCTGGACTATGATGACTAAAATTTAGTCTTTCCTGAGTTATGGCAGGGAACCAATAATAGCTACCGAAATAGCTAATACAGTAACTTAAGCCTCACAATATCTTGTTTGAATTTTAACCCTATGCTAACAAAGAACGAACAGAGGCTTTAGAGGGATGAAATGAATCGCCTTCAATAAGTGTTTCAAGTTGGGAGAGAGAAGACTCTAAATAACAGTATGGCAGGGTGGCTGAAGTGGGTGACCTCACTTTTGGGTGTGGGTGGGAATCAGAAGGCAGAGAGGGGCCTTAAGAACCTGGGAATTAACTTCAGTGACTAGGGTTGAGGCTGGTTCCTGCTATGACAACTAGAACTTCTTTGAGAGGAGACGGTAGGCCTCTGAAGAATGCTGGGAGATGGGAAATGAAGAAGGATGTTGAGTCATTTGTGGCCGGAAGCCTTTTTATGCCATCACAAGAGTTGTTTTTTCACTACTGCTCGCGGTGTCTTTTCCCAAACACGAGTTCTCATAGAGAGACTCAATGCTTTGCAAATCTTTTGCAAAAGATGTTCTCTGGGACCAGGTGGACAGGAAGAGCAATGCATAAAAAAGAAAGAGCTTTGCCCTAACCGGTTTGGCTCAGTGGCTAGAGCGTCGACCTGCACACTCAAGGGTCCCAGGTTCGATTCCAGTCAAGGGCATGTACCTTGGTTGCAGGCACATAACTAGGAGAGGGTGTGCAGAAGGCAGCTGATTGATGTTTCTCTCTCATCGATATTTCTAACTCTCTTTCCCTTCCTCTCTGTAAAAAAAATCAATAAAATGTATTTTCTTAAAAAAGAAAGAGCTTTTAGGGTTATAGCCCAAACATTGAAGTGCGGCCAACCCCAGGAAGCCATTTCATTTTGGTTCATTTGGGAAGCATCAAGACTAAAAGGGTAGTATGGAAGGAATTTTTAATGATGAAAAGATGCTGAAAAGTTCCTCTATAGGTTTATCTGTAAAATAATGAACTTCTCTGAAATGAAATATTCGTTTTAGATTTTCTGTAATTTTGAGGGACAAATCAGCATGATCTACCTACATGTTAAAGGCACTGACTCTGACCTTGCAATCCAAGTGACCAAAATACATTAAAAAAAACAGTCATTATGTATTCAGGGTGGGCAAAGGAAGTTTACAGTTGTTCACATGAAAAATAATACAGTAATTAATACATAATACTATAAGCATAAACTCTGTGTTTAGAGTTATTCACAACTATAAGCCTACTTTTACCTCACCCCATATGTAATGATGTTCTTTAAGTGTATATCTATTATAAAGTTCCTTATGCCTTCAATAAATAAACATTTTTAAAATACAAATTTTAATTATTTTCATTATAGTATTGGGAAAGTAATCAAGTAAATCATGGTATATCCATACAGCTGCATACCATGAAGCCACTTAAAAGAATGAGTTAGATCTATATTACCTATTGTCAATCAAAAATCAAATTGCCAAAAATATTTATAATATATTCCCATTTAAGTTTCAAATCCGTATGTATTTAATTTGGCATAGAAAAAATATTTGGACATATACTTTACTCTATATACTTTAGATTATTATAAGATTTTACAGTGAGAATTATGTGAATGAAAGAGAATTTTAAAACTATAATGTTTTTAAAAATGTAACTATAATATTAGGGCCTTATTTCCAAGGCCCTTCGGTCATCCTGCTTTCGTTTTAAACTGGCAACCAGGCAAACCTATTTTCCAAAAAACCAGATGGATTTTTAAAGAAATATTCATTCTAAAAGTTTATTTTCTGCAAGGAGGAGCACATTATAGACAGATAGATCTTAAATACTGTACCTGTCTTCCTAAATTAACATTAGTTATTTCTAAGGTCTTATGGTTTCACTAGAAACTTCTCTAAAAAAAAAAAAGAAAATTAGACATCAATTTTGAATTTCTGTATAGCACAATATGGTTTCCTGAGGGATCAATACATTTTAGAGGGACATCCTAACTGATTCCTTTTTTGACTGTTATGCCAAGAATCTTACAGAAATATTACTTTTAATAACATAAATAAAATTTTCCATAGTTGGCTGTAGAGTATTTACCATATTTTGAACGAGGCTTATATGATGATCCATAAACTATAATAAAATATTATAGTTTGACTTTACTAAATTTATCCTAAGCAAATAATTGAGGACCCATATTAAGGCAGAGCCACAGGATGTTTATCACAGCATTATTCATAATATTGAAAACTGGCAACATCATTTATGTCCAATGAGAGGGGATTAAATATAATGGCAAATTAAACCATTATGGGACTATGTATCTAAAGTTTGTGATATATTTGAGCTCAAAAACCTTATCAATCTATCATATATTAAGGTACTTATCAATCTATCATATATTAAGCCACTTTTATATATGCTTGTGTGTGTATATATGAAAAATATTATTAAATAAATTGGAAAAAATACATATATATACCAAAAATATGTTATATATTACTTATTTGGTATATATTATATATTACTTATTTGGTGTATATATATATATATTTATATATATATATATAAAATAAATAATAAGTTCTTAAAGGAAAATTTGTTTTATTACTTAGATATATTTTCTGTTGGTTCTAAAATAAATAGCATGTTATAAAAATCAAAAGTAACCAAAGATAAGGCTTATTATATTATGTATCTCATATTTGAGAGTAAAAAAGCTTTCAAGAATGGTAAGAGCAATGTTAATTTGCTTATTTTAATCCTTATCTTATTTGAGAATAAAATGTTACATGTACATAAACACACACGCACATACATATAGATACATGTGTGTGTTCGTTGTATATTTGAAATGTCAGGAAAAAATTAAAAAATAAATATCATGAAAGGAAACTTGTGAAATGCAAAGCAGCTCCAAGACGGTTTGGGTATTTCACCCATTCACTTAAGTAAAAATAAGTATCTACTGCTCCCTGGAGAACACCAAGGGTCCAGAGTAAGTTTAATTTTAAGTTAGGAATAAAAGAACTCTACCGAGATACAGAGAATGGTAAAGCTAAAGAGATCACCTATCTCTTGTTCTTTTTTTAAAATGTTTTTATTGAGTTTTAGAGAGAGAGAAGGGACAGAGATAGAGATATCAATTGGCTGCCTCCTGTACACGCCCTACTGGTGATGAAGCCAGCAACTGGAGCATGTGCCCTGACCTGGAATTGAACCAGTGACCTCTTGGTGCATAGGTCAAAGCTCAACCACTGAGCCACAACAGTTGAGCATGTCTCTTTTTCTTATCCACCCAAATATATATATATATATATGTGTGTGTGTGTGTGTGTGTGTTAAGATATAAAAACTTCTACTAATTAAGTATACACTATCACCCTAGAATTACACTACTTCTTTACATCTCTAACCATAACGGCCCATTTGACTCTGATTTTAACAAATTAAAAATGATGTTTTCTAGATAAGAATATAAGCTAATTCCTTAATGTACTATGGTAATACTGTGGTGAAATGCAATGACACAAAATGAGAAAATGGGTAACCGACAGAAGGAAATCTTAAGCACCAAGAAGGGAGTGGTAGCAGTATAATGGAATCTTGATTTTAAACAGATGTTGCTTAGGTACCCTTTTCTCCCTCAACATTCCTGAGATGAAAGTTCTTTTCTTCATTTACTAGAAAGCTTTTCAGCATAACATCGGCCAGCTCCACCCTTGTCAACACAGGAAACATTAGTCCATTGTATTAATCATCACCGTAATCAAACCTTAAAGAGCACTGTCCAGAAAGTGAGCACTCCTTTACAATTTCTAAAACAATCTGTGAGAGCAGAGGCACAATCTCTGAAGAACAAAAGATGGGAGCTCTGAAAAGAGCAGCTACCCTATTGCCTTTTCAAGGTTAGGTGCAGAAATGAAATTTTAAATACAGTGGTACCTCGAGATACGAGTGCCCTAACATACGAGATTTTTGAGATACGAGCCATCGAGCGAGCAACTTTTGCTTTGAAATATGAGCAACATTTGAGATAGGAGTAATCCTGCACGGATCGGCCGGCTGCACACGACCCACCAGTTTACCTCAACTTGAGCATCTCATAGTTTCCCACGCCTCAAGGTTATGGACCGAATTAAACTCGTATCTCGAGGTACCACTATACTTCTGATGTCAGTGCCATTAGCACATACACAAATGTGAAAGAAGATAGTATAGCTTATACAGCTGGTGACTCAAAATTATGATGAAAATATAGAACTAGTAAATTTCTGAACATTATCTGAATTTATAAAAAAAAAATTAAACTCATTTCATTAGTTCACCAGCCAAGTTTTGGTCTTCCTCCTTCTCTCACTTCCTCCCTCTTTCTTTCTTTTCTTCCTTTTCTCTCTCAACTTTTGAAGTCTGAGATAGTGACAGAGTTCTATTTTTTGGTCTTTATCTTTTATTTTGTCTTCTCCATTAACTATTAGGAAATATAAGTAAATCAGTGCTTACTAGATCTTTGGATCATCCACAGGTAAAGAAAAATAAGGAGACTCCATATTGAGGTTCTTTTTTCCATCTCTTTATCAAATCACATTTGAGATCAATGTTTCCTACTGATTGTTTAATTAATGTCCTTAATTGAATAGAATACAGCAGGAACTCTTAAAATGCCTTTTAAAATAAAGTTTTAACTTCATTCAATTGCTATCACGATCATAATGCTTTGTAAACCATGTTATTCAACATACAGATCCTTCATATTTTTCAAGCTTTTCTTATTCTTTTCTCCCTTTGTAATTTAACTAGTGACCCAGTGCATGAAATTCGTGCACATTAAAAGGAGATTAATTAGAGGAAATAATTTAATATTGCTATTTTCCCTTTCTCTCTAATAGAAGTGTCAGAGGTGAAAGAAAACTAGTAAAATGTATATGAAAACCTTCTTCCTATAAGAGTCTGGGGCTCACCATGGTACCCAGAGTCAAGTCCGTGCCCACTCACATCCCTCAAAATCACGTGAGACCCAGACCTGGCTAGCCCACCACATTGGGCTAGATCCAGACTCAGCCAGTTCCACCTTTTTGAAGCCCTGCTGTGCAGGGGGCATAGCTTCAGGTCCCCTGGCCTGGCACCAAGACAGGGGTGTGGCCTGAGGTCCCCCAGCCCAGACTGGGGCAGGGGACCATGCCTTGAGGTCACCCACCCCAGTCTGGGCAGGGGGCACAGCCTCAGCACCTGGAGGGGGGGTGCCGTCTCAGGTCCCCATCAGGCCCTGCAGGTGGGGGCATGGCCTGAGGTCCCCTGTCAAGCCTAGTCAGGCAGGGGAGTGCAGCCTCAGGTCTCCTGGCCTGGTGCTGGGGCAGGGGGCATGGCCTGAAGTCTCCTGTCAAGCCCCACCTGGTGGGGGGCATGGCCTGAGGTTCCTGCAGCCTGGTGCTGGGGCAGGGGAAGCAACCTGAGGCCCACTAGCCCAGCACCAGGACAGGAAGTGCACCTTGAGGTCCCTAGTTAAGCCCTGCCAGGTGGGGGGCGTGGCCTGAAGTCCCATCAAGCCCCATGGGGGCAGGGGAGGACATAGCCTAAGGTCCCTGCTGATTGCTCGTTAAGGCTCCTTATGGGAACTTGGCCTCAGCTGTGGGCACAGCCATCTTTGTGATGGAGTGATGGTCAATTAGCATATTCCCTCTTTATTAGATAGGCTTTTTCTCCCACAAGATAACAGGTCTAAGGGACAATCAAACAGGTAACAGAATGAGCCACATTGTAGAGTCTTACTACAAGAAGTCAGATTCAGCAGATGTGAACCTATTAACTCATACGTCCATAATACTATCAGGATTATGCTTGGGTGCTTTACTGAATAGCTGACCAGAAGAGCTGCTTCTGGTCTGGTGTAAAATTCTCCCCTATAGCAGGGGGGGATGCATGTGTTCCACCATAACTTCAACAATGCATTCTTATTTTGCCACTCTGTTTCAAATTGCAAAATCCTTTGGCATTTTCCTTTTCATTTGTCACTTGGCTTTGTAAGGCGAGAGATTTCCTGGAGCACATTCCATTGCGTGGTTGACAATATCAATTCTACATTTGATACATTAGCAGGCAAAGAGAAAGGGAGAAGAAGCCAAATTGGGTATGAATAATTAAATTTGCAAAAGGTCAGTGAGTAAGTGGCAGGAAGGAAAAAGGATGAAAAAGTTATGGGGCTTTGATGTTAAGCCACAGGAGTATTAAAATATGAATATTATCTGCTGACAGAGCTAACAAAAGGGAATGAACAAAAAAATAGCCCCAACCAGTGAGATTCTGAAGCAATGGTGATAATCAAGCGTTTAAAGGAAAATGACGGTTAAGTGACAGCGAGTTGAATTCCTCTACCCTATAGTAGTAACCTGGTGTTGAAACATCAAATCTACCCACATTTAAAAATAATATAAACATTGCATGTGGGTTGCAACAGCTTTGACAAATTTTGGCTTAAAATGTTTAAGAAAACTGCATTGTTGCAGACCAGATAATTAAGGTGTAGAGGAGAGAAAGACAAGGATTAGAATTTGAAAATGGGGAAATACTATATTTCTCATTGTCAAGACCAATCTATTTAGATCACACACACACATGCACACACCCCTTTGTGGTGTATTTTATTTCTACAGCCACACCGAGTTACATCTAGTAGCCACAAGCTGCTTGTTTCACATAACAGTAAGCTATGGAACATTTTCCAACTCATCCCACATTGCCATCTTATTCCCTTTTTTTATGTTTGCATAGGACTCCACTGTACATTTTAAGTTTTAACAAATCTTTAAAAAACATTTTCTTATTGAGAGACATTTGAATTTTTATATTGCAAATAATGCTGCAGTAAACATCTTTGTACTAACATCTGTAGCAAAGCCCTACATATAGAATTGTAGGGCCCAGAGGTTATGCACATTTTAAAATGTAATACACAGTGCAAAATACCTTCTAATAAGATTTTATATCTGGCAGAGATCATACATAGTATTTTATCGAGTTTATTAACATATTAAGATCTATTTTTATTTGAAAAAGGATTTGGGAAAGCTTAAAGGCTAGATTTACGCCGAGTAGAAAAAGATAGTAACATTTTTGTCATGTTATGATAAAAAGGAAAGCCATCTTGATGCGGACAGCTTAACGTTCTTACTATTTTCTTACAGGTGCTTTTATAGCTCCACCTCCCTTTGGGTGTTCTACGGCACCGTCTTCTTAAGACATCATTTCTTTCTCTGCTTCTAAAGTTTTCCTGCTTAATTATCTATTTGCAAATCAAAGCATATATTTTCACACACCCCCAATTTACAGCTTAATAATGCATATAGACTAAATTGACGATTTCTGACATTTGAAGACGCATACAGATGTTCAGACTCAGATATTTATAAAACTGGAAAAACAAAGCCCACTTCTAATGGCTTTGCAAAAGAACCCAAATCCTTTTGGCAAAGCAAATGCAACTACTTGATTTGTGAAAGGCAGTAAGATTAGAAAGCGTAACTCTTGACCAACATTCAAGACTCGATGTAGAATAATCAGTAAGGTGCCGAAAGAAATAGAATGCATAATGTACCTGAATAAAGTGAGAGAGAATTCACCATGGTTCAGAACTCTGACATTACCTTGCAATAATTATTAACGATCCATGATACAGTAGGCTGGATTCTAGAAACAGACATGGTGAAGACACTAAGCACTCGTGATTTCTGAAGTCTCTCTTGCTCCATTAAATTTCACATTTACCTGTGGACCCTGTGTTCAGTCTTCGACTCCAAGAATCACCCAAGCAGCTTTAAAAATTGGGTGGGCTTCCTTCATCATCCATCAACATTTTACCAGGCGGATAACAAGTGCAAAAATCATCCTAAATTGGCAAGAGAACTCTTTTACTCGTCATACATTCGAAATCACACTTTTGTGTGTGCCTTTTGGATGATCAGTCATAAAAGACCTCCTTTGTCTATGTTCTTTTTCATTGACTTAACATTAACAAGAGGAGAGAAAGTGAACGGAGCACTCCTTCATTTGCCTGGCTTAAAACACCAGCCCAGTGATGAGGTCCGATCAAAACGATAGGAAATACAGGAGTGGTTGAAATGAAATGAACTCTGCTTTTTTAAAAATATGGTGGTATTTCTTTCCCCGGGTTCTTTTTAGTTGGGTGGAGGGAGTTCTTATTCTGTCTCTTGGTATCCAATTCTCTGCATGAGAAGAGAAATATGGCTCATGGATCAAAGCTATGGTTTTAAAAAAAAAACTATTATAACTGTGGAATGAAAAAGTACAGGCTACTTCTCAAGCTCATCCTTACTCCTTATACATTTTGCAGGTAAATTATTGCTGAAAACAGATACTAGAGAGCAGTTAAAGTAAGAGGGATTGAATTTTCAGCCAACTTTGAATACGCATGAAGAAACAATAATCTCTTTCTATTTGTCCATTTTTACATACTTAGAAATCTGACAGTCAGGTCCTACCATAAACACCACACACACACACACACACAGGTCTTTGCCAAGAAAGAATGATGCATGGTGAAAAGGTATGTTTTTAATTAGACTACTTAAAGCAATTGGCATCTTCATTCAGATGTTAGAAGAAAAACATCACAGAGTCATCTTTCATTTCTCTGAGGCAAAATGCAAATTGAGGTTTCATTCCATGCTTTGAAAATGAACAAGCTAGATTTTTGACAGGATAGAAATCAGATAAAGACTTTCGATGAGTTTCTAGAAATAAATAGCAAGAAAAAAAAAAGAAGAAGCATCTTTAAAAAAACATAAAGCTCAGAGTACTGGAAGTCCAGTTTTTGTGTCCTAGGTTTTACTATTTCATCAGAGTACTCAAACAATAGAGTTGAATATTAATTATTGGCATATGGTTTATCTAATTTGTAGAGTTTTTGTAATCAATCTGAAAAACAGATTCAGGCTTCTCTCTTCCCATTTACCAAACTACGGGTTGCCTTAGAATTACTTGGCAAGTAATCAAAAAGCATCAACTCAAATAGAATATATCTATATGCTGTGTACCTAATTATAACTTAGTCAGGCCTGTTCTGTGACCCTGTTTTCCTCTATTAATTTCCCTAATCAAGTCAAAAACAGGTTCTCAACTAATGGCTTCCAGGTTGAAGCCATTGTCTGTATCTTTTCTGCCAGAATGCTCTTCTCAATTAGTTTTATTCCAAACATGAATATTACTAACTCTCTTAAAATAGGAAGGACACAAAGGATTTGTCTTTTTTGGGGGGGGGCAGTGGTAAAAAAACTAATTTTACTCAAATCTAACACGAAGTAATTTATATACAACCTCATGATCCAGGACAAATCAATTAATTGGGCATATATTTCCTTATCTGTGGTCATAGTTTTGAAGTAGGTGTTTGTAATGATTCTTATATACTTCTATTAAAAGTCAGAAATAGTTTAATAGAAAATACATGATTAAGAATAAAATAACATACTGTCTACTTTTTATACATACAAATACTGCCACATTAAATGTGATTCTATTAATGATAATTATTCATTTGATAATAGTTACAATAATTACAATTTCTTGAGACTATACCATGTCAACAACTTAGCCCCAAACATTTAAAAAATATGTTCTTTCTTCTTTACTTGCAATTTTTCTAAACTTGAGATTGTTTTCTGTATATATGAAATTGTGTCAACATGTTGCTGAAATATATTGTTTGGCTCTATCTAAGAAACACGAAAGCCAATCAGTTTGCAAACTGTAAATACTATAGTCAGGTGACGGATGCTTTTATCTATCACCACTTTCATCTTTAACATTCTTTTGCTCACAAATTTCCTCTCAATAGAAACCATTCATTCAACATTATGATGAGAGGTGATTTCGGGCAGGGTACTTTATAGTGCCAAAGGTAATCCTATATAATAAAGAATTAATATGCTAATTAGACCAAACAGCAGAATGACTGCCGGGAGACTTTCCTGACAAAGCCTGGGCTATGAGGGCTGTCCGAGCCCCTTGCACGGATTTCATGCATCGGGCTTCTAGTGTCTTATATTTATTCAGTTCTTTTGAAGTTTTTGTAAAGCATCTTTACATCATCTAATTTAAATCTAACTGCTCTCTTCCCCCAAAAAACAAACAGAAAATATAGGCAGAGCGGTGGAATATTATCACATATTGTACAGATGAAAAGACTGTTAACTCAAGTCACAAGATAGAAAATAATAAAATCAACTGGAAACTGAATTTTCTGATTATAACTAGAAAAAAAGGAAAGGGATGTAGTAGGATGTTAGATATGTCACTTCCTTTCTATGAGCCTCACTTTCTTCATCTGTAGAAAAGGAATATTGATCTTTTCTGCCTAAAGGCGTTGTGAGAATCCAATGGAATCACAGGGTAGAGCTATAATACTGGGGCTTTTAGAAAAAACCCTTAATCATATTTCCAGAAAGTCTACCTTTATGACCTTCTTCACTAACTCCCTCACTGCAATCACTAGTGTTTATGTTCAGTACCTAGCATTCAGTGCTGGGTCTCCAAGAAACCAAGTTCCTAATGACAAAAATAGAACGTATTAATAGTCACAGACTCACTTTATAAATTATGAAAACTCAGTGAATGCTAGCTACCATTTCCATGACATCAAACTGCTTGCTTCTCTGTTAGTTTGGAATCCTCAGCCAATCTTGCTTCTAATTCAGAAATGGATGTATAGAAGTAAAATCAGTAGCATGCTATAATTAGAGCATGAACCAACAGATTGGGGATATAGATGCTCAAATATTTAATTAGGGCTTCTTTTGTTCACATGTGAGAATTAATATTCATCAGACAATGGTCTTTGAACAATGCATGTTATAATGGCAATGGGTTATATTTAGTCAGGTACTGTACTAGTCCAGTACATCTTAAATTCTATTACTATCAAAATAACAAAAGAATCAGACTATTTATTTTTGTCATAAAAACTGGAATATCTGTAGACAGCTGATATCTATGCCTTAAAAATGTAATATAAGAAAAAAAATAGTAAAAATTTTTTTTTAAATGAACCTTAAAATAATTCATTGATGAAAATCTGTGATTGGTGACATAGACTTTGTCAATGTCCAGTCAGATAGATAAATAGTAGTAAGCAAACAATAGCCCATAACATAAAATCCTTTTCTAATGCCTAACAGACATTTCTGAATGGCTCCTGGCTTACATCTGCGCTTCCTTTAAGGTTATGGTAGTTGATCAGCAGCTCCCATTTATTAAATGTGAGTATGTGTTCTCACCATCACAACAATCCCCCAAAACATAGATATGAATGACCTGGTTCTACGAGTAATAATGCCGATGAGGAAAGAGTCAGAATTTGAACCCAGGCTAGACTAGGTTTAAGGCCTAGAATATTTTCATTTATGTTATCTAAGACAAAAAAAAAGGCAGAAACTCTTAGAAGTAGGAGTTTGCATTTGCTAAAATTTATATATTGAAAATCTAATCCCCTATGTTATGGTATTTGGAGATGGAGACTTGGAGGAGTGGTAATTAGGTCACAGGTCATGAGGATGGAGCCCTCATGGGGAGATGAGTCTACTATCAAAAAAGACACAAGAGAGTTTCTTTTCTTTTCTCTCTGCCCTTGGCCACGTGGGGATGTGACGAGAACACAGCCACGTGTACACAGCATGAAGGGGACCCGCAATGTTGACAATGCTGGCACCTGATCTCCCAACTTCTCAGCTTCCAGGACTGTGAAAAAGAAATGTTTGTTGTTGAAACCACCCAGTTGATGGTAATCTGTCATAGTAGCATGAACTAACATGCCATACCTTGTTGTATGTCATAGAAATAAAAGTGTGAGAGGAATTTGTCCTAAAACATGTTTTGTTTTATTTATTTATCTATTTATCTATCTACCTATTTATTTATTTATTTTATAGTAGAGAGAAATACATCTGAAATGTTTAGGTGTGGCTACATGGTATTTTCCTTAAAAAAAACAAGAAGATGAGTAAGATCAACAATCCTTCTAATGTATACGTGTAATACAAAGAAGCCACAGAGGGATCTCCAAGAGATTTGGGCACTGACTTCCATTGCTGGTTTAATGCCAAAAACATTTAAGTTTTGGCTTATGATCTGGTTTTCAATATATAATGTAAAACTTGCTTATAGTAGCCTTCATTAGCATACTTACTGGTCTATACTGTTTTTTTTTTCAATAGCAAGACTATGACATTCTATTTACTTCTTTATTCTGATTACAGTTTTGGGGAGGGAAGGGGAAAAAGAAGGGGCAGGAGAGCAAGTAAACAGGGAGAAATTAGGCAGGGAGTTCAAGGGCATTTTTTTCTTGACAAAAGTGTTCCATGGATTTGAGAAGTTTGACAAATTTAAGCTCAAAATATGGTATGAAAAAAGCTCTATATTCTCAAAGTGCAATTTATAGAAAGTAACTTAAGTAGTCATCATTAAAACGAATGTTTTTTTTGGGGGGGGTTGTTTTGTTTTTTTGCACTTTAAGTTTACTTTTACTAAAAAACGAGCAATACTGAATGTACACAAATTGTTCTGGCTCTTTAGAAAATAATGTTACAAAGTTTTAAAATTGTATTGTTATGATTAGTTACTAAGATAGATCTATTTGTTGTATAGCTCTTATATATAACCCTTGAGATCTGATAATTTCATGATGTAGAGACTTTTTTTCAAATAAATAGGAATAGTGGAGATTGCCAAATATTGTGATAATTTTTTTTTGTAGAAAATACCTTGCAAATTACTTTATTCTTTGGATTCTATCCTTAAAAGTTTATCTGCCACACTTACAGAAAAACAGGTTTTAATTTTTTTTTTTTTTTTTTTTTACTGATTTCAGAGAGGAAGGGAAAGGGAGAAAGAGAAAAAAACACAATGATAAGAGAAAATCACTGATTGGCTGCCTCCTGCACAACCCCTACTGGGAATCTAGCTTGCAACGAGGGCATATGCCCTGACTGGGAATTGAATCTTGAGGTTCCTGGGTTGATGCTCAACCACTGGGCTACACTGGCTGGGCTAGATTTTTATTTTAATAAAAAAAAACAAAAAACAGAAAAAGCAATTTCCTTGAAAGGGAAGAGTCAATACTGTACCTTTACCTGCTAAGCTCTGTCTGTGTCCTTTCTTTCTTTTCTGAACATTTCTAGGCTTAGGACACAACCGTAGGGAGGAGGGAGAGAGAAAACGCTGTTACGGTGAAAAATAATATCCTTCCCTCCAACACCATTCAGCTCATCAGTTAACAGAGTTCAAAAGGGTAAGAAGCAAATAAAACTGAAGATTTTTTTCCCCTCGCACTACAAGGGATGAGCTCACATGGATTAATTTTCGAGAAGTTAAAACTTATTTGTATTCTCTGAGTAGGCTTTGATTCCTAGATGTCACTCGGTATACCTGGTAGAGCTATTATGTGGTGTGAGCAGAGGGAGCGAAAAGGGACAAGCGGTGACTATAAATCTTGTTAAAGGGATTCACGAGGAACACAGGCCGTGGGAAAAAGGTATCAAAGCATTCTAACATCCTCCACGTATTTGCTGATAGAAGTAAGGCGCTCACTGGGCCCACAGGGATGGAGATGCAGACAGACAGAAGCAAGCGAGTCAGAAATCACAAGGAGTAGCAATTCCAGGGTCAGCTTTCTAGCAGCTTTTATTTTTGTTTCCATCAATGTAAATTTTCTATGTAAACGAGTGTGTCGCTCATTTAATGAAGTGTAGAGTGTAAATGTATTAAAATGAATTATTCAAGGACACAGCGGGAAAGCAACAGATGTACCCATCTGAGGGGGGGGGGTCATGCTTAGTTTCACTTGATGAATGTTTGTTTTGTGGCTTTGAAAAATTAATGCGATGAAATATTTAGAATGGATAAGCAAGTTTTAAATTGACTTTGAGATAAAGAGTCCTTCTTTCAATTTTTCTTTTGATGTGCCATCGGCATTAAGTAGGAAAGTATTAACATAGTTGGTCTTGATGTGCTAAGAACGTTGCAGATATTTATTGATGTGTGAGTACCCATCATGCACAGAGAAACTGCATCTGAAGACAAATTTTGAAATGGGGGAAACTCAGGCATGTCCTGTCACTCAGATCTAAGTAAAAGGCTTGACAGTTTGGAAATTTGGCGATTTGAATGGGGGAAAGAAAAGAGAATTAGATATTTATTTGAATAGCTTTCCCATCGGTGCTAGCAACTTCTTCATTGATCTTGTTTCAGAGTGCATTAAATCATTTATGTTATGAACAGTAAGAGACATTCACCATCATTTCCTTAAGGGGAATCGGCAGTTCCCATTGGTATATCAATGGTATTTCTTTTTTTCTTTCAATTTTTAAAAATATGTGTTTTTTTTTTCTTTAGAGAGAAATCATGGATGAGAAACATCCATTAGCTGCCTCCTGCATGTGCCCTACTGGGGATCCTGCAACTCAGGCATCTGACCAGAAATCTAACCATTGGGCTCTTGGTGCATGAAATGATGCTCAATCAAATGAGCCACCCCAACCAGGCTCAAATGGTATTTCTCAATAAAATTATTTTCTGTGTCATATTTGATGAATACTTAAAGAAGTTACAGAAAAAAAAGATAATAAATAGGATCCCAAACTAATCACTAAAGCAATGCATCAGCCCAAGGTTCTTGCATGCTAACACTGCAGAGAATGTTGGCCTTGCAACGGACATGCGCAGGTCATCTAATTGTTCCTCTTAAGCCTGCTCCCTCCCGGTGTACAGAGGAGAAAGATGAGCGCAAGAGACTTACAGGAAGGTACTCAAGATTATATATGACTTCCTAATGATGCATTATAGATTACAATTTAATTCCACTGCTATTTATCTATTAATTAACTTATCAAGCTGTTACAAGTTATGTAATCAGAGGTTGGAGATAGAACAAGAGTAAAACTGAAAAGATGCTTGATCTCACAGAACTGATGCTTAAGAAGAGGGAGGTGGGAATTAATTAGTAAATGAATCAAGGAGATATGCAATTGCATGATAACAATTCCACGGAAAGAAAGCAATGCACTATTTTATCACGCCTGTCGTGGATGCAGTTAACCAGACCAATACAAAGGTACTTTTTCAATAAGTACTCAGCCATGAGGTGTACAGGGATGGAGCTTGCCTCTAATGTACTTCCAAGAGAGGCTATGAATTTCACAGGGATGCAGGCTGCCACTTTCTGTGAGGGCTCACGTGTGCATCTATCTTCCATTTCCTCTCCCGGGAAATCCTGGGTTGTTGATAAGCACTTATTATCATGGCAAAAAGAGAAAAGGACTGGCAAATACCATTTTGTTCACTCCCCTTTCCTCATCCCCATCAAACAATGGCTAAAATGATGAAGGCGCCAAGTGGAACAATATTCCCTGTGATAACTCGCATGCAGCCTGGGGAATCCGGTGGGGTCCAGTGACAATATTACAAATGCCCATGTCAACAGGCACCTGCAGCCCTGAATGAATAGCATTCATGAGTTGAGAACGGGAAGCAGAGAGTTATTCGACATGCATGCTTTTTAAAAAGAGCCCTCTGAGAAAGAAAATGAATTTAATCGATTCTTCTTTCTCCATCTCCTTTAGCGATTTTTTTCTATCTGTGCCTTGTTCATTATCACACATGGGTGGTTGCGAACCAGGCACAGAGCCATCTATACATTCACCTGATGAATCCCCTCCACTAAAATGTTTCAGGGCTGTCAACAATCTCTTCAGGGACCAGCAGTGCTTCCTAGACTCATGATTCACTTGTGGACTCCTATTGCGACAGAGTCCCATGCCTGGAAGTTCATTTACATCCAGGACCACAGGCCCCGGTCAGATGGTTTGAAGATGCTCCTTCTTGAAAAGGGCTCAGGAGACATTCTGGAGGAATGACCTCAAGAAGAACAGTCTATCAATACCATCTGAGGGCTCAGAGGAATGACACATCATTAGGCAAGACCCATCAATGACCACACACCTCTAACCCCACACCAGTCACATGAGTCAAACTGAGCTTCCCAGAATGCAATGTGCTTATGCTTCTCATCTGGTTATCGGTTTGGTTGAAGATACGACCAGCCAGAGAGAGCTGAAGGGAACTGCATTTGAAATGAGCCAAATGTGTGGGTACTGTGCCCTTCCAAGTGGAATACACTTTGAAAGTCAGATAGAAGAGCCACAAGCAGAGTGACAGCTGGATGTTGCCACCATGTGCAAACCCATGCAGGCCTTCCTCGAGGCGAGAATGGGCGCTGCATTCAGGAGCGAGCCTGCCTCTCATGGAGGTCATTGTGCCCATTGCCAGAGAACCCTGGCTGAGGAGTCGGTGCCAGCATTGTACACACGGTCCACAGAGGAGGTTCGTCAGGGTTCCCAGAAACATTTTGGAAAAATGAATACTGTTGGAGAGAAATGTTTAATACATATCCAGTGATAAATACTCGTAACTTCGGTCCTGTCAGCCTAAGAAGTGCTTGGGGAAATAATCCATCTATCTATTTATGGAGCTATCATCTAATTTATTTATCCATCTATTGATCTATCCTTTATCTATGATCTATCTATCTACTTATCTACCTATCTATCTACCTACCTACCTACATACCTACCTACTAGTTTCTAGAGATTTCTTCTGCACATAGAACTTTATTTCCACCCCTAGGGATGACAACACATTATCAAGAAGCCTTGTTTTCTCCTTCATCACCCTTCACTCAACCAAAATAAATAAAAATAATTGACTTTCTAAATCCTCTCATATATGCACTTATCATTTAAAGGAGGAAGTACTTTCTCCAGGTAATTCATTTTCATTTTTTTAAAGCATCCTTGAGGGATTTAAGGAACAATTTGCTTCTCGGGTGGCAGTAAGCTTTCCTTAGAGAGCACTGTGCCAATTACCACACTGCCGTTGGAGACCATCATCCAGACGGGGGCTTCAAATGAGCGACTGGCATCAGCATCCAAGGCTGAGCACAGCACTGGGTGCAGACAATAGCTCCAAATGCAGCTGGCGGACCAATGAGACAAGTGTTTGCTGGCACGTGTCTAGAGAAAGGGGCAGAAAAGGGTCAGTCCTCAAACACCAACCTGCAGGCTAGTGTTTCCCTCACGTCCTTCTGACCTACGTATATTGTAAATCAGCGAGACAATTTGGCCAACACTGAAAGACAGTCACTTGTATTCACCGTGTTCCCCAGAACAAGGCGCTGTCCTCTCTGCCAGGGAATCAAAGTGCCCCATCAAATCACAGAACAAACGCGGCGAATGCGGGCTTCGGATGCTAACAGGCTCTTCTCTGTGTCACAGCAAAGATGGCAGTTTCAAGCCCAAGTCTTATCATGTGCTGGTGTTTTACGAGTTCTTCGTGTGGATTAGTTTGTTTCATCTTTAGCAGGTGTCTATACTAACTCCCAACCAAATATGTATAAGAATCTTCAACTTACTTTGAAAGCATTTTCCATCTTTTCTACTTTAATAGGTAATGATTATTTATGTCTATAATGTTACAACACAACATCTGTAATGTTACTTACGTCATTAATGGAGTCACCTCATTCATTCTGGATACCTTAATTCCTGCCCTCCTCCCTCCCCTAATCTAACATGCAATCTTTCACCAGGTCCTGCCTCTCCTCCCTCAAAACAGCAAATATAATTAATAATATGTAAATATGTTGGGATCCATCTATATCTACTGTCCCATAGGCCATTATTAGTTCTCTCTTGTGCACAGCAATAGTCTTTAACATTTGCCCTGTTGCTACCAATCTTTCTTCAGATTGTGCTGGTTTAGTTTTTACACATGAACCAGCCCAATCATTTAAAGATATATATTGGACTGTGTACTTCCCTACTTAAAAACTTCCCGATGCACTTAGAACCCAGCCCCAAACTTTAAGGTCTCTGAGGCCCTGAGTGATCGGATCCAGCCTCCACTTCAGCCTTGAGTTATACCTCCACTTTTTTGCTTGCTCCCCGTGTTCCAAGTTCATCCACTGTCTTTCAACTGCTCTGACACCTCCACCCTTTCCTGCCTTGGAGTATTTGCACATGTCAGATACCTTCTCCCTCCCATTCTTTACATGTCCATGCCCATTTCTGGTCTCATTAAATAGCCAACTCCAGAAATCCTTTTTTGATAATTAAATAGGTTATATCTCCCCTAACCAGTTTGGTTCAGTGGATAGAGTGTCGATCTGCAGACTAAAGGGTCCCAGGTTCGATTCCGGTCAAGGGCATGTAACTCAGTTGTAGGCACATCCCCAGTAGGGGGTGTGCAGGAGGCAGCTGATCGATGTTTCTAACTCTCTATCCCTCTCTCTTCCTTTCTGTTAAAAATAAATAAATGAAATATATTTTAAAAAGTAAAATAAAATAAGTTATATCTTACTCTCTCAATGCATTCTGTTCTTTGCCTTTATAGAAGTACCAAAATGTGTAATTACATTGGAAGGTTATTTGATTATCAACTGTCTCCCATTCAAATATTAAGCTTCATGAGTTCAGGGACCATAACTATTTTGTTGACACCTTACACTGTGCCTGATTAATGTAGAGACTCAAATACACAGTTGCTGAGTAAAAGGGGTAAATGCCAGCCCAGTTTCACACAAGCAATTTCCCTAAATGTGATCTTCCTGTTTTTATGTTGTTTTGGCTAAATTGTCTTGCCTACTCTAGAAAGTTATTAGGGCTGCTATCAATAATTGCTACTGCCCACTCCAAAAATCTTAATGGCAGAATTTAAGATGAGTGAAAGCAAGGTGGAAGAAAATAAATAATACTGACCTCTATTTGTGATGATGGATGATGATGATGATGAATAGTATTACTATACCAAATACTGAGTGCTTACTGGGAGGTGGTAATCCTATGAGGGAGGTACCATGATTGTTCTAATTATACCCATGCGGATCTTGGCTAAGGACCTACAAGTAGTTGGTGGTAGAGCTGGGATTCTGATCTAGGCAGTCTGGTTCCAGAGTTCAGTTCATGCTACTTTCCTTCAGAGCAGCAAAGATCCATGAACATGGTGGTAGAAGACAGTGCTAGAAAATTCTCTAAGTGTTATTAGAGTATGAAGACAAATCATAAAGGACCTACATTTCAAAGGAAGTACTTCATATAGAGTATAAGAAATGGTAAGCCATATAGGAACTCCTTGGCTAGAAGTTGAAGGCTGAAGTGTAATTCGGTTTGAATATTTTATTTTTTGGGATTGCCACATAAAAATAACCCTAATAACTATGAAGCGAAATGGTAAACCAAGATTTGGATATGTATCGAAATTCATTTTCTCTTCTACTTTTAGAGTAAGAATTCCAGAGGTACAAAAGAGAAATTACATGTGGTAAACAGTTATGAAGATATATAACAATGAATTCTAGTCCATGTACCTACTTTTTTTTTTAATAAATCTGGTTCAAAGGTAGAGCTTGTTGAGGTTTCTATCAACTGAATATATTTCATGAACTACAAAATGATTTAAAATAAGTTTGGAGATTAAGGTGTATCATTATCTTTAAAAAGTAAAATCTGGTCATTTTAGGGAACAATAAATTGGTAATGATTAAATGAAGAAATAACTTATACTATGCTAGTGCCAATTCAAGTTTCCTATTTATGTGCCCAAGTTGGGATGATATAAATGCACAATGCAATGAGATACCCGTTTGCTGCTCTGTTAATGGAAATCTCTCATGGGCTATGCAAAAAGTGGCTTTTAGTGGACCCCCCAGGATGTCCTAGGAGAGGAGGAGGTTCTATGTATCCTGGTTCTGCCAGCTGAGCAGATGGCGTTTGGACTAGAGGCGAGTTCCAGCCACTTAATGATGGGTTCAACTGCACCATCTCTAAGGTAAGTAAATCCTCCGCCCTTAATGATAAACAGTCAAATCTATTTCTTATAGACCGGTCGAGTTCAAAAGCCATTTTCCAAAAAATGCATTTTCTAGGAGAAAAAGAAAAAAAAAAACGCACAAAGCAAGGAGAATCAATTTGAATAATGATGTCAGCTAAAGTGCACCGCCATTTGTTCGCTTGCCATACATGTATTTTTAAATGACATCCTGAAACTCCAAAGATGATACAGAAGAGGCTTTTAAGCATCATTTCAACAACTTGGGTCAGTCGCTTTCATTTTGCAACATGGAATTTCTGTTAAAACAGCAACACATAAAAAAAAAAAAAACACACCAGGATTGACTTCAAGGCTTTAAGATGAGATCAATGCAGGAAATGGAAATGCAATTCTACTAGGCGGCATTTACATAACACCCTTCTTTGAAGGAAATCAATGTTATTCACCTATTCACCCCACTTATGTCTGAGAGGCTTTTAAAAAACAAACACAAATATTAAAGTGACTTTAAAAGCACGGTTCCTCGCACAACTTTACAAGCAGGTTGGAATGAGTACAGAGGGGTAGGTGAGCGTTCGACCAAGGCCTGGGGTGGCAGGATTCAGGCAGCTCTCCTGGCCTGTCTCCCCCCCGAGCCTGAGACTCAGGGCAGGGAGGAGCCCCAGCTAACCAGACAGCCAAGGTCTGCCGAGTGCAGAGTCTGGAGACTCTGTCCACAAAGAATTAAAAGCTTTGAAAAGTAAATGTGAATACAATTTATATTCAAAGACCATGCAATTTGGGAAATTTCACTCAATATCAAAGTATAAATATTTTACCACTGAGGCTACATAGTATCATAGTATTTGCAACTTCAAAATCCCTCTGACTCAAAAAAAAAAAAAAAGCAAGACATAAGAAAAAGCAGTCCTTTTGAAAATTAAGTAATTCTCCTGAATGCTTAATCACTCCCTGCGAAACACTTGGTCAATACCAGAGAAAGGAAAGGAAGGGAGTCGTTTTGGGGAATCTGTAGAGGTTCGTTTTCAATGGCCTACTTCTGCGAGTTTTGATATTCAATGGAAAGTCATCAAGGAAGGGTTTTCTAATGACTATACAGGGAGTATAGGTTACAGCTTACTCATGAATGAATCACGCTCTTTGAAAAATCATAGGGCTGGAATCCACCAGCTTCATCAATACTTTCCATCCACATCAAGGTCAAATTGTGTCACGGAGTCCTCATGATGGCTTACCCTATTTTACAAAAGACACTTCACGAAATTAAGGGGTGTAAAGTAGGGGGGCACAGAATGAGTCCCCCCAAGATTGCCTCTGTGGTTGGCAGATTGTTTTGAGCGAAAGGCAACTCTAGCTGCAGTCTCAAGAGAAACTTCTGCCCCCTCCCGCCTTAACTACCTAGAACAGCGGTTCTCAACCTGTGGGTTGCGACCCTTTTCGGGGTCGAACGACTCTTTTACAGGGGTCGCCTAAGACTATTGGAAAACACCTATTTCCCATGGTCTTAGGAACCAACACACTGCTCCTCGGTGTAGCAAAGTGTAGCAATGTAGTTTACTGTTGTCATATTAAGACTGTTACCCATGCTACACCACGATTCAAGACAAAATTTCATTTATTTGTAATTAGAAATAAATATTTCACAATATATAATTACATATTGTTTTTGTGATTAATCACTATGCTTTAATTATGTTCAATTTGTAACAATGAAAATACATCCTGCATATCAGATATTGACATTACAGTTCAGAACAGTAGCAAAATTAGAGTTATGAAGTAGCAATGGAAATAATTTTATGGTTGGGGGTCACCACCACATGAGGAGCTGTCTTAAAGGGTCGCAGCATTAGGAAGGTTGAGAACCACTGACCTAGAAGAATTTGAATTAGAGGCTTTGCCCATAAGAGATTATCAGAAGTGTCTTCCTTTGAGCTCTCTATAGAGCAGGACAAGCTTCTATTTATTAAAGATTTGCACTTCTTATCATCCTGCAGTGGCCATTTGAAGCCCCAAGACTACCTACCTCATCCCTAGCTGAGGATGTCTTATATACCCATGCTCCCTTTCTATCTCTGAATGTGGGATCTCTGACTTTCTCATACTAATACTATGTATGCAGAATTCCCATACATATGTATGTAAGAAATTTTTTTTCTTGCTAACCATTTTTTTGCACTGTTTGTAATAGAAAATGATTGGAAACAACCCAGAGATCCATAAGTAAGAAACTTTAAACATCTGTATAAAAAAATACTGCTCTTCAACACAATGGATTACTATGCAACCATCCAAAGTAAATACAACCATCCAAAGTAATGAGATAAGGCTTTCCTTTTACTGTGAAGAATAATCTTCAAGGTACGTTACTAAGCTAAAAAATCCAGGTTGAAAAGAGCATATATTTGCCACCATTGGAATAAAAAGATAAATGTGTGCTTGGAATTCAGGAGCAGCCTCTGGAAATTCGAGCCAAGTTCCTACTAATCCTTCTCAGGAGGAAACTGGGGTGGCTGTACCAGGAAAGAAGAAGAAACTACTTTTCACAGTGAAGCTTTCCAACTTCGCAACTATCTGCACATATTATCACCTCAAAACATAAAGTAAATGAAAATACATTAGAAGAATCCATCATAATTAAGTTTTAAATTCCCCAAGAACATGAGTGGCTTTATAGTTTAAAATTTAGTTTCTTAAGAGATAACAACTCAAGGCTTAGATAATGATTACCTCAGTTTTTAGATAAAATTCAGGATCCACTCCCAATTAATAGCCCCCAAAAAGACATTAATGATTTGTCATTAAAAATGGGTATTTTGTCATATCCACTTTCTGTAAACGAGTAAGAACTGAAATGCCCTTCAACTGGAGAATAAGCAAAATGAGGTAGAACAATTCAAAGAAATATTACTCAGATATAAAAAGGATGGACTAAAGATACATTCAACAATATGCATGCATTTTAAATGCCTTATGTTAAGTGAAGGAAGGAAGACTCGGAGGACTACATACTGTGTGTGGTTCCATTTGTATAATATTTTACAAAAGGCAAAACTCTATGGATGGAAAACACAATTATGGCTTGTGATGATTAAGAGTGGGAGGGAAGGCGTGGCCACAAAGGGGTAGCATGAGGGAGTTTTTAGTAAATATTCTACATCTTGACATAGCACTCTAATAATATACCATTGACATTTTGGAGAATATGTGACAGATATGGAAAATGGAAGTCAGAATATCTAAACATTGAAAATAAAAAATTTGAAAGTAAAATCTACAGCAGGGACTAGCTCTGTGAGATAACATGCATTTTAATGATTAGATAAATGAACCAGTTTGACTCTTAAGCAAAGCAAGCACATCTATCCATGGGTAATTAAATTAGTGAAGGAAAAGGTGACATCAAACAGTATGAAAGAAGTGGATTAATTTCTAAGTGCTGCTGAGATACCTTGCTAAATAATCAATTTAGAAACTTATTTGATGATACCAAGTATATTAAAGAGCTAAACGTAAAGTAAAAGATGCAGAAGGGAATGCTAATAAATCTCTTACATTTAATGTGATTTTGTAAAATGTACAATAGAAAACATCACTTTATGTCATATAGTAATTAAGTTACTATTTAAATACGGAAGTAAATTTCAACAGAAAACTAAAAATACACACAGAGAAACATGATAGAAAAATGCTTAATATCCTTAATACAGAAAGCATTCATTAAAACAGAAAGATAAAATTCATCTCTTTAAAAATCTAACTGTATAGCACGTAACCCACACAGTTTAAAATCCAACCCAACCTGACCACCCAGCTCCACCTAGTTCTGTTCAATTCCAGGGACTCCTCCTGGCCATTTCCACCTGGTTCTAACCAGCAAAGATTGGTTCTCATCCATTTAAAGGAAAGCTTCTTGGTTGGAATTGTCTTAGTATGAAGGTTCCAAAAGCAGCAAGCTGCTCTGTGTGGCAAGGATCTTTCATCCATAACTTTAGGGTATCTATATATATATAAAAAGCCCAGCAACCATAATGCCCTAACAACTGGAATGACCCGTTGCGATGATGCCCACTGTGGCCAGCAAACTGGCCCAATCTGAGGATAGGGCTGGCTAACCAACATCCTGGCCCCTCCCCTGATTGGCCTCTCCCACCACAATCAAGGGCAAGGCTACCGGAAAACCCTCCCTCAGCCTTTTCCCTCAACTGGCTCTGCCCCTGATCAACCCCCTGCCCCATCCCAATAGAGAGTGGGGCTGGCTAGTCAACCTCCTGTAGCCCCTCCACTCCACCATCCCCAATCGCAATGGCTCCCCCAACCCGGACTGGCCTGCAGCAACTCCCCCCAGCTGGCCCAAACCTAAATGGGCCCCCACCACACTGGTCAGCCCATGGCCCCTCCTCCCAGCCAGCTCTGCATCCAATCGGTCTCTCTACTCCAGTCAGGGGCAAGACTGGACAGCCAACCACCCATGGTCCCTTCTCCAGGATGCTGACCCCAATTGATCCCTGTATCTGATTTGGGGGTGGGGCTGGCTGGCCCACCACCCATATCCCCTCCCCATGGGTTGCCTCACCCCCAATCTGCCCACCTTACTGAAATTGCGGGCAGGGCCTGCTGGCCAATTGCCATGGCTCCTCCCCTCAGCTGACCCATTCCTAATTGGGTCCCAATTGGAGCAGGCCAGCTGGTCAACTTCCAGCTATCTCCTCCTCCCAACAGGCCCTCTCCCATTCTGCCCCAATTGGAGCCAGGCCAGCCAGAACCCACCCAAGCATGAATTTGTGCATTAGGCCTCTTGTATGTATATATTTCAGGATATTTTTATCACATTAATCATTCAGAGATTCATCTGATGTCACTTCGCATTTGATTTTTACAACTTTGTAATCAGTGCCAAAAATAAAAAGAAATGAGGGCATCATGGAGCAACATCCTACTGGAAAACAGATTTGTAATAAAACTGTTTTAGAGACTTCTTTTTTTAAAAATATATTTTATTGATTTTTTACAGAGAGGAAGGGAGAGGGATAGAAAGTCAGAAACATCGATGAGAGAGACATCGATCAGCTGCCTCCTGCACGCCCCCTACTGGAGTTGTGCCCGCAAGCAAGGTACATGCCCCTGACTGGAATCGAACCTGGGACCTTTCAGTCCGCAGGCCAACGCTCTATTCACTGAGCCAAACCGATCTCGATGTTTTAGAGATTTCTTAAACCTAAAAGCTATACCTCTGAATGATTCTTCTCACAATATATTATTTTACAAAGCTGTATTGTAGCCGTAGCTGGATTGGCTCAGTGTATAGAGCATCAGAAGCGTCCCACATTCAATTCTAGTCAAGGGCATGTACCTTGGTTGTAGACTCCTTCCTGGCCTGGGCCCTGGTCAAGGCACGTGTAAGAGGCAACCAATCTATGTGTTTCTCTCACATAGATATTTCTGTCTTCCCCTCTCTCTTCTGCTCTCTAAAAACCAATGGGACATATGTTCTTTAGGTATTTACAAGGCAAATGAATTGCATAGCTGAAAATGCTAATTATTTGATAACTATTTATCACTATTATTGTATCTCAAGAAAATCTAGAACCGCAGTAAAAAGGGGTCCCCCTTTAGAATAAAACTTGACCCCTATAGGTGGAGTTGATCATCCTTCTTTTATCACCATTATCCGGCCTCTCCATTATACTTCTGCTATATGGTTATTCCCCACTTTGTAAATGTAATTCCTATGCCTACTTTACAATCAAATTTAAACCATGTGTTTTATGAATAAATCCAGAGCAAATTAAAATGTCTACTAGCATAAAGGCCATCGATTTACCATAAGATAATTTAGATTTTAAAGTATACAAGGTTTTGTGCCTTCAATCATTGAACTATATGGATTTTCTACCTTGTTATTAAGATTTGATTTTTTGGGCGTTCTTAATCTAGGATTGCTGGAATTGTATTCACCCCAGTAGACAATTACTTTCTTTTATGGCTCTGAGATTTGCAGCCCCTTTACAACCACAGAAGGAATTCTGTTCAGTTCTTTGAATTGGGTACCTGTGGTAATTATAGTTCTAAGTGGTACATTTCAGCCTCAAAAACATCACTGATAGCAAGACATTTCTCTCCAGTATCTCAAAAACGCCTGGAGTAAAAAGCATTATCAGGTGCCCCTTAGTTTCTATGACCTTTTGGCCCCTCCAAGGAAACAATACCATAGAGATTGAGGGGAACACAAACAAACAAACAAACAGAAACACACACACACACACACACACACACCAAAAATCCCCCAGTCTGTAACACTTCTAATTGAAGCTTTTTAAATGTGTCTTTTCTTCCCTTCCCAGTTCTCATTCTTAACATACAATTCAGAAGAGAAAAGAAAGTCATTCTTCAGCTTAGTTTTTGAAGAAAGACTGTTTCTCTAAAGGAAGTTTCTATAAATAGGCTACCTTTCCTTTGTAACAAAAGAACCATTTATTAAACGCTAGTGGAAAAACCAAGTGCACGGCTTGCTGCACGTAATGGCCAAATATTTTCACTCTTCTGAAAACTAGAATGAGTACTGAAGGAAACAATCGAATCCCAGGGAGGAAAGCTCTGAATGGACTAAAGGAATAAAACATTAAACGCAATACAGAATATTCATATTCATTCTATTTATCAAGTAAAGAAATTTCACCCTGCAGGTTTGGGAAGTGTGACTAAATGTCTCACTGGATTTTTTTCCTATAGTATTTCTCCTCTTCATCCAAAAAAAAAGATATATGACTTAGAGTAACTAAGTGCTATTAATAGTATTAATAGTATTAATCAAGAGCATCTATATAAACACCAAGCATTGAAGAATGGCCAGTCAATTGATGTGCTCTTTGGCTGGCCAACCGGCCTGATCAGGGGCAGGGCCAGCCCACCAACTTCCCGCATCCTCTCCCCACTGATCAGGGCAGGCTGGCCGGACCTCATCCATGCACGAATTCATGCATTGGGCCTCTAGTTCTAAGATAAAAAAATATTATATTTCCATTATAAAGGCCATTGACTTACCATAAGATAATTTAGATTTTAAAGTATACAATGTTTTGTGTCATCAATCATTGAACTATATAACTCATTTAATTCGCAGTCACCCTCACAATACCAGCATAGAAAGGAACTATGATTTTCTCCATTTTGTCAATGAAGAAACTGAGGCACAGAAAGGTGAAGTCATTTGCCAAAGGTCTCACAGCCAGTAAGTGGCAGACTAAATTCTGGATCAATCAGTGCACTAACAATGCTTGAGTCTGAGCAATTTACATAATTTTTTAAAAAATATATTTTATTGATTTTTCACAGAGAGGAAGGGAGAGGGATAGAAAGTCAGAAACATCGATGAGAGAGAGACATCGGTCAGCTGCCTCCTGCACACCCCACACTGGAGATGTGCCCGCAAGCAAGGTACATGCCCCCGACCGGAATCGAACCCGGGACCCCTCAGTCCCCAGGCCGACGCTCTATCCACTGAGCCAAACCGGTCTCGGCAATTTACATAAATTTTGTTAAGTCTCAGCCTTCTCATCAGTAAAATGGAGCAGTGCCCATTGAGAATGAAATAGAATAATCCCTAAAGCACTAAGCACAATGTTAGGCAGAGAGTAAACCTCTCTTTCTCCCCACGAAAAAGGTATGCATTGATAGGATGTGGGGAGAGTGGAACAGAGTTATTTCCTGGCTCAAACTGTATTTCCCCAGCTTTATATGGAGATACTAGAGGCCCAGTGCATGATTAAAACATGCATGGAGAGGATCCCCTAGGTCTAGCCTGCCATCAGGGCCATGTCCGCTGCCTCGAGATGCCATGCACGCTCCTTGCATGCTGCTAACACCCCATGACAACTACCAGATTGCACCCTTCCTTCACGTGCCACCTCTTTGTCCCATGCCCCACCCACCTCACCTTGCAAGCCTCAAGTCCAGGTCCGGGAGAGGTGCTCCATGCACCTCCTGGTGGCCAGGTGTTTGTTCATGATGCTGTAATGGCCACAGGCCTTTTATGATATAGATAATTGACATATAAAGTTAAGTTTAAGGTGTACAATGTGTTGATTTGGTACATGTACATACTGCTGAATGCTTATCACTATAGCATCAGCCAATGCTCCCTCTATCTTTTAGGAGACATTGGTGTCAAAACTAAAACTGAAGTGATCACATATGAAGAGTAGTAAGAGAAATTCTCTATAATCAGACAAAATAAAATAAGAATGTGCAGAGACTGGAAATGCCTAAATCCTGAAGTTGAAACAGGTAACCCAAAGACAGAAACTGTCTTCTCTACAGAAGCCGAAAGAGTGTAAAATAATTCTACTAAATCCAGGACGTTTCTGTGCCAAACTGGACTAAGGCAGCAAGAGATTAACAATGTAATTAAACAGCCTGATAAGAAATGTCAGAGCGAACAGGTGACAAAGGTCAAGGGGAGACTCTCTCAGTGCTATTATTATAAGACAGTGGTCAGCAAACTCATTAGTCAAAAGAGCCAAATATGAACAGTACAACGATTGAAATTTCTTTGGAGAGCCACATTTTTTAAACTTAAACTTCTTCTAATGCCACTTCTTCAAAATAGACTCGCCCAGGCCGTGGTATTTTGTAAAAGAGCCACACTCAAGGGGCCAAAGAGCTGCATGTGGCTCCAGAGGCACAGTTTGCCGACCTCGGATATAGGACTTCATTAAGCCATCAGGGGAAGGGAGTATAAATACTTATTCTAACTACAGTTCAAATCAATGTAAAGATTAATGAATCCAGCCCTAGCCGGTTTGGCTCAGTGTACAGAGCATTGGCCCACAAACTGATGGGGCCCGGGTTCAATTCCAATCCCTGGCCCTGGCTGGGGTGCCAGTCTCTCTCACATTGATGTTTCTCTCTGTCTTTCCCCCTCCCGTCCACTCTCCCTAAGAATTAATGGGAAAACGTCCTTTGCTGAGGATTAGCAACACAAAACAAAAAAGATTAATGAATCCATTTTGCTGATTGCCTGGGGCACTCCAGCCCATGAATTTCAAGGACACACCTGCGGAAGGTTGAGGAAAGAGAAACCTTTGTGAAGACTAGAACTGTGTTTTCAAAAGATTTTAATTAGGAAAAGAAGTCATATCTACTTGCTAGTTAGAATTAACAGGGTATTTGCTGTTCCGACACATTTATTTTATATTTCTTTTGCTCCTTTTAATTTCCATAGGCCATTACTACTTTTTTTTTTTTTAAATCTAGAGACAGTAGAAAGAATGTGAAATGGAAAGAGGATTTAACCTTTGTGTGAAAGAAAAGGATTTTTATGCTTTTGATCATTATCTTCATCCCAAAGAAAGCTTTAGAGATTGAAATAGTTTAAAGTTCACAAAGAGGAACATATTATGCAAAGTATCTCTATATGGAATCACTGTAGTTGATGATATCAGCATTCACTTCATAAGCATTTACTAATCAAATACATTATTAAAAGAGAATTAAGACAGTCTTGATAAATAACACCGTGATAACTGAGTTTAACTATTTTTTAAATTATTTCAGTCTGTGTATATTAAGTAACTCCCATGTTCAATTGCTCGACATTGGAGGAGATATGAGATAAAATGTTTTAAAAAGGCGTAATTCTGTGGTCCAGTGAGATAAGGAAAGTATACAGCAACTGCCATATCCATATCACAAATGGATACCCAATAAAGAACAAAATTTAATGTATTGCAATGAGGGTTAAGAGCAGAGGAGTTAAAAATCAGAAAAATCTGCATTAAAATGTTGCATTGATATTAGAGCAGGATTAGAGAGCAAGTATTAGAATAAACTGATGAAAAGAGTAGATCCAGATACATGGAAGCATGGAAAAGAGTGCGGTATTTCAGAGGGAAGGCTGGGGAGGGTGGATGGGCGGGAGGTAATCAAACTCATGTACATTATGTATAATCCATGGATGCACATTATGTATAATCCATGGATGCAGATAATAGGGTGGTGAAGGGCTGGGGTGGTTGTGGAATGGAGGGGATTAAGGAGGAAGGGCATATGTAATGCTTTTAACATTAAATATTTTTTTAAAGAAGAAGAAATCAGAGGAAGTAGTTATAAGATAAACAAGTGATGGCTGGTTCAGAGCTTGCCTAATGAGCAGTATCATTATTATTACCATTAAAGCATTTTATTAAAATGTTCAGATATTTTATTCTGAAAAGAAAAATTAGATAATAAATAATGAGTTGTGTGCATGCAGGCTTCTTGACAATTACTTGGAGAGAGTGGCAAGTGTTTCATTTAGGATACTACACATTCATCCAAAAATTGGCTAGAATGTTTTAAATCAATCCTAATAAATGAGTTTCCAGATTTGGAAATTCACTAAGCACTTAATTATTCAGAGCTTGGTTTCCATGGCTTGTATCTTAATTGGTCTTAAGCCACTCAACCCTCTTTTCTTGCTAATAGGAATTATTTGGGACAGACACTAAATGGTTTAGCTATTCATTAGTGATGCTGACAGAGGGCAAAGCCCAACACTGTCTTAGAAATACAAGTAAGGTTTAATAATTTACTTTCTAAGTTTTCACTGTGGAACCTTTAATGCAGGAATTTTGGAAGACCTGAAGGTAGTTACTATGTTAGAAATAATAGATGAAGATGGCTGATAATTTTGGAGATGTACAGAAAACCTCCTTGTCCCTCTTCTCTATTTCATGAAATTATAACTGTGTATACAAAAAGAGACTCAAGACAAATTCTGCTATTACTCACTGAAGTTTATACATAATTATTGAAACTATATAGTTAGCAAAGCATATTGAGCATATTATGTTAATTAAACAGTATAGATTTTATTAAATAGGAGTGTATATATATATATATCAGAAATAATCTATATTTATATCTATCTATCTATCTATCTATCTATCTATCTATCATATATAATAGGAATAATAAGCCAATGTAGACAGGGAGAATCAACTCCCAAGTTATGCTAAACAGAACAAATACATAGACCAAGAAACTCTCTTTTTAGTTTATTCTCAAGATATTCACATTTTTTATGTGAAGAGGGGAAAAGGAGAAAGTGCTTACCTAGATCCAGTGACAAAAAGGACAAGACATTATTTCAATATAAATTAGAGGAAATCATTGGACATGTCAGAAAGCAGAATTTATCATTGTTCCAGGAATGAGTTATTTTAAGAAATAACAATTATACTGCCAGCAGAGCCCCCTGAAAAGCAGTCTTAAAGAAATGAGGCATTTTAAAAGTAACTAGTACCCTTTCCCATCAAATTAAGTTTCTTTTTCTTGTGAATATTTAGTTCCTTCTCTTTCTGTATATTTAGATATACAAATGAGGATGTGTGGTTTTTGTTTTGTTTTCTCAAAATTAAGAAAAGATTTCATGCCCTAATGGGTTTGGCTCAGTGGATAGAGTGGCGGCCTATGGAATGAAAGGTCCCAGGTTTCATTCCCGTCAAGAGCATGTACCTTGGTTGTGGGCACATCCCAAGTAAGGGGTGTGCAGGAGGCAGCTGATCCATGTTTCTCTCTCATGGATGTTTCTAACTCTCTATCCCTCTCCCTTCCTCTCTATAAAAAATTTAATTATATATATATATATATATATATATATATATATATATATAAAATTTCACTTAATGTTTGCCACCAAGTTTGTTGATGTTTGTTTAGCAGGAGCTGTGTATCCCCCACATATCCTCAGGAATTTAATTAAAAGCAAACAGGAGCATGAAGTTTATTCAACTCATGGAATTGTGCATCAATTCCAAGGAATATTTATTGAGAATCTACACTGTGCTAAGCAATAGCCCTTAAAGTGATTGATAAACACACACACACACACACACACACACACACACACACATACACACACACACACAAATAAAAATAAAACCTGGTTTCAATTACTTGGAATCAAATAAATAAAAAAATTATCTCAGCACTGTTCACACTTCCTAACCTGCTTCTGTGAAGATTAGAACTTCAGACAAAAACAAGGTAAGTGTGAAATTAAGTAAGGAAATCTAGAGTAGTACTGAAAAACCTTTCAACATTCTAATCAGAAGCCTCCAATTTGTTAACCAAAGATCATCTCTATTTCACTTAAGCCAAGTACAGGCAGTCTCACCCCGAAGTTCATTATCAGTGTCCACCACTCCGCATGGATCTAAGATCAAAACATCACAAATTCCTTTCTCTGTGACCTTAATTTTCTATGCCCACACTTCACCCTCATTTGCTGGCATTATGACTATTTCCTAGCCCTAATTCCATCTCCATGTTCATCTACCATCCACACTTTATGGGCTCAACTGTCCTGATGACAGCCATACCTTCTTCCATACTTCTCTTGATAAATTTAGACACTGTCCGCCATCTGCCTACTACCACTAATATTTGCCTTTATCATCCCTGATACATGGTTCATGATTGCTGCTGTTAAAAAAAATCATGAAAATAATATATTTGGTCCCTGAAATTCATTGCACTGCTTTAGCTGGGTCTACCTTCCTCTATGGCCAGAAGTTTTAAATCAAAATGTTCCCCACCACCATTCCTGGAACATCTCAATTTCAGTCCCCCCAAATCAGAGCCTGGGGCAAAGTAGTTTAATTGGGAGCTGATGTCAGGAAGTAGATGTGATAGAAAAGTAAAAGAAAGGGGGGGGGGTGGGAGAAGGCAGAAGAAAAGCCAATAAAAAGGTGCCTCATTCAACCTGTTAGGACTATGGATGACCTCCTAATGGACCCTATTGATTGTAACTCACAGTTGTCCCTCCAAAGGACAAGAGGCCCAGTCTTACACAGTGACTCCCATGTCCATTGATTGATGTTGTCTCAGGGAATGAAAACTCCACCAGTGTTTGCAAAAATCCTTTGCCAGGTTAAGCAAGCTTAGATAGAGGTAAGAAAATGGAGAGAATCATGGATGCTTGCGATGGGACCCTTCCAGGGTGTATGGAGACTGGGCATCTACAATTACAGGTGGGAAGAGCAGAGGGAGCACCCAGCACAAAACCCAGTTCAATCATTTCTCATCGGAAGCTGATTCCCTAGACCTTCTCTTTTTGGATGCTCCTTCTCATTTCTCCCTCCCTTCCCCCTTTTTTTAATCAGTCATAATGTGTTTACTTTCACAGTATCAGGTGTATGGCTCTAGCACAGTGGTTCTCAACCTTTTTTAATGCTGTGGCTTTTTAATACAGTTCCTCCTGTTGTGGTGACCCCCAATCTTAAAAATATTTTTGTTGCTACTTCATAACAGTAATTTTGCTCCTGTTAATGAATCATAATGTAAATATCTGTTTTCCCATGGTCTTAGGCGACCTTGCTACCAGTTTTCAACCTGTGGGTCGAGCTCTACCCACAAGTTGAGAACCGCTGCTATAGAGTCTAAGACCATCGGAAAACACAGATATTTACATTATGATTCATAACAGTAGCAAAATTACTGTTATGAAGTAGCAATGAAAATAATTTTATGATTGGGGGTCACCACAACATGAGGAGCTGTATTAAAAGGTCACAGCATTAAAAAAGGTTGAGAACCACTGCAGCAGAAGGTTTAGAAATGATTGGCCAAGTCCAAGTAAGTACATAGAATTCCCACAGATTCGAACACTACTGACCATGGAATTATCAGGCTGCTTGTGAAGTTCATTCATTGTATTCCAACAGTGCTTCATGAGTCAACTATGTGCTTGGTACACAGAAGTACTCTAGAAGGCATCACTATTATTAAAGATGAGAGGCTTTAGAGAAGGTAGTGCCTCACTGTTGCATAAGTCCTCTTAATGAGAAGTCTGAACTAATATCCAGTTAGGGACTGTAGTATTTGCAAAGTTTATGATGTAAATTATGTTTTAGTGTCACAAAGATGGATAAGTCGGCAGTAGACAATGTTTCTCAGTAGAACAAGAAAGGAATATTTTTGCTAACCTGTACCATAATATTTTTCTACTTGCTGCCTCTCACTCAGTTCTCAGCTATAGTGGCATTCATGGACTTAACAGACTGATACCACAGAGGAAACTCTGGTTGTGAGGGTCTGCAACATTTTCCACTCATAAAAATGTGTATGTCTATTGCTCAAATACTCAGAATTTTGAACCATGTCTCTAAGCATACATTTTATATAAGTACATTGTTGACATTTTACTCTGGGGGACAATTTAAATTTAACAAACATTTTCTTTCTTCCGTTTCTTTAAAAATTACCGTATTTTAAATATTTTTCTTCTCTTGCACTCACAATATATAGTACATATCCAAAATCATATACATTTCTTTTTTTAATATTTTTGATTTTTTTACAGAGAGGAAGAGAAAGAGAGAGAAAGAGAGAGAGAGAGAGAGAGAGAGAGAGAGCTAGAAACATCGATGAGAGAGAAACATTCATCAGCTGCCTCCTGCACGCTCCCACTGGGGATATGCCTGCAACCAAGGTACATGTCCTTGACAGGAATCGAACCTGAGACCCTTAAGTCCACAGGTTGACGCTCTATCCACTGAGCCCAACCGGTGAGGGCTCATATACATTTCTTATTTACTAAATACACAATAGCAAAATTATATCAAAGCATCAAGAGCACACACAGTTTTATATTAGAAAAATATGATTCCTGTGTCACTTAATTATCTGTCCAATTTCTATCGATTACAGGATTGGTTAGAATTGAAAAGACCTCTGAATGTGCTGATCTTTCTCTCACCCTTCCCTACTTCTTGGAGTTCATTTGGGATTAGAATTGATTACCCAAAGGATCAGAAAATCATAGTAACAGAGAGTTATGCCATTTTCTTCTAGAAAGACTACTACATGTGCTTTGCAGGCAAAAGTCTAAGTTTGAGAGGGAAACGTGACTTATTTCTCTACAAACCAGCCTGCGCGTTCCCTTCATCAATACACGTCCTAACATGTGGAAGCCTTTTCCACATGGTGCCTCGCTCTGCTCTGGGGGCTCTTTGAAAGCGAGCCTTTCAAGTTCATGCCCTACAGATCCCTGAAGTGTCTGGGAACTTACCCTTTGCTTTTGGTTTGAAAACGGAACGCTTTGGGGCTGCACCGCATTGCTGAGCAATTCATTACAGGACAAAGACATGTCTGGGGTTAGGCAGGCAAGCCACTAATGGTCCTTCATTTTGTCTGGGAAACATCAAGATCGATATGTGGAGCATGCAACATTAATGGACACTGTGCTTTCCTTTCCCTTTAGGGAAGGGAGCACACGTTGGATGGTCTCTTTCTGAGGATACCTACAATGATTGACCTGCATAGTACACATCTTTGTCTTCTTCTTCCCAGCTGCTAGAAGCCACATAGCCACCTGATCTTTGTTAATTTCCTAATATGTGTGTGTGTGTGTGTGTGTGTGTGTGTGTATACACACACACATATATACATACACATATATATGCACACAAACACATATATATACACACACACAACCACACACACACACACTATATATATATATATATAAAATCAAAATTCAAATAATTTTATTTTTGACAGGTATATTTAGCTTCATTGATTGAAATAACCACAATCTTGAGATAACATTATAAATCAAAATGAACAGAGCTAGTTCTGAGATGCTCTAGTAGGCATTCAAGATCCATGATGCACTCATTAAAATTAGATCTTTTATGAACAAACAGGAGGAGCCCAGAGAAAAAAAATATATAAGTCAAAAGAAGCATCTACACAGGGTGCTTTCAACTCACCTCATCTGTCAGCAATGAAAGTGAAATATCATCACGATATCTGTTTAATGACTAAATTGTTCCTAGAATAAATGCAAGTCAAAATGGAGACAGCAATATAAATGTAGTCCGGGTCACACGTCCTGGCATATATCCTTAACTATGAACTTTTTATAATTTCAAAATCAGAGCAATGTCCATATTTTGGGTTGAAGTTATTTTTTCCCGATTCTTTTACACAAATGACAGTAGAGCAGTGGTTCTCAACCTGTGGGTCGCGACCCCTTTGGGGGTTGAACAACCCTTTCACAGGGGTCGCCTAAGACCATCGGAAAATGCAAATATTTACATCACGATGCATAACAGTAGCAAAATGTCATGGTTGGGGGTCACCACCACATGAGGAACTGTGTGCAAGGGTCGCGGCCTTAGGAAGGTTGAGAACCACTGCAGTAGAGGATTGGGAAACTAGATAATCTTCTGAGGGGAAAAAAATTAACTTTGCATCTTCTTTAAGAGGAATAATTGTCAACAGTGACAGGAGCCAAAATGGCACTATGTTTGCTCAATGACATGTGCACGTTTTCCCAAGTCATCCCTGAATGGAGCAGTAAGGAATGTGAATTTGGCCCAATTGTTCTCTTCTTGTTTAAACGAAGGTTAAAGGCAGGGTTCTAGTATGAGAAGAAGATAGCTGACTTACCATGCAATCTTTTCCACAGCTTTGATAGGGCCCAAGTACCTCAGGTCATTGTTGTAATGTTGTGGGTCCCTCAAGCACACAGCCTTAGAGCGTTATACTGAAACCACCCATGTGAGTTCTCTAAAGCCACAAACTTCTGAACTTAAAGATGTCAGATATTGAAAATGAGAAAACCTGGGTTTTTAAAATAATTTTTTAATTCTATTTTAGTTGCCAGTAGGTCAGATCAATTGTAGTTGGTTTTAACTGGGACACCCAGAAGCCACAAGAATATTGAAAAAGTTAGGAAATCAGTCACTCCTTTAGAAAAGATTGAAGCAATGGCTTCCAATCTGATATCAGAGCTCACAGTGACACTCCACTCAACTTTCACAATTGGATTAAGTTGGGAGTGACTGTATGTGATATTTCAACCTTCTACAACAAATAAGCAATGAGGACAAATAAAGGCACACTGCACACACATAAATTTGGTTATACCTGTCTTACTAAACGTATCCAATGAGAGCATTTTACTACTGTGTCTTCCAAAATACACACGTCTTGCATGATGTCCTGTTTTATTAACACTAAATTTAAATACCAAAGGTTAAATACCTCTGTTAGTCTTTATTAAACTCTGAATTCCAATGCATGAATAAGCAAATTCAAATACCAATTATGATCAATATTATATATTTCATTCTATTAAGGATGAATGCAAATATCAAAAACATAAAGTTATCTCTGTCAGAGTTTTATAACTGAGAACAATTATTTTGCCTCTCGTGTTCCCAGGAGATAAAAGTGAGAGACTCATAACTAAGTTCTTGCTATTCACAATGTTTCCATTGGGTGTAGCTATGATATTAGATAGGTTGATATCAGAGCCTGCATATTCAGGAAGAATGCCCAGACATTTGGGGATTTTTAGTGACTCTCTTTGTCTTTAGCATTCAGTTGAATTAGTCAGCTTTACATTTTATGGGGAATGCAAACCAAACAGTTTTAAATCAATCAAGTCAATAAGTATTTCAGTGTCTTTTTCTGAAAAAGGAAGAAACCTAAAAAAAACTGACACCTGTATTAAAACTTAAATCAACTCTATTTCCTATATCCTTTGTTCATTCTTCATTTTTTTTAGCTAGCCATATAATTCACACCTTCTGTATAGATAGGCCTCTGTTGGATAAAATGGGACAGATATAGGAAAAATCCTCGAACAGTACAACTCCTTTCTTCAATGATGAGTCTGAGCAGAGAATCATAAAGTGATTTTGGATGCTAAAATAAAAAATAAATAAAAAGTATGTCTCCTAAAATGCCAGGGCAGCTTACATGCTGAGATGTAAATTGCTAACTCTTTTCTGAACAACACCACATGGCTCAGATAGCTTCCAAATGCAGTCAGTCCTCAAGGGAACATTATGCGTGGAAGCTAACCAGATCGAGGCACAGGCTTCACTGTGTGTTGACTCTGATTAACCAGAGATGCCACTTTGGATTTTGCAGATCATCCAAGTGTCAGACTCAAGGGCTCTTCTTCTTTCCTGACATCCTCCCCAAACCACCCAATTCACAAAGAACCTTGACCCTTTCACACCCAAAAATTATTTTTGTTCAGCCTTCCTCTTGTATAAACCTCAAAATATTCGAAGGAATTAAAATGTTCAACCCCCTGCCCTAACCGGTTTTGCTCAATGGATAGAGCTTGCAGACTGTAGGGTCCCAGGTTCGATTCTGGTCAAGGGCATGTACCTTGGTTGCAGGCACATCCCCAGTAAGGAGTGTTCAGGAGGCAGTTGATCAATGTTTCTCTCTCATCAATGTTTCTAACACTCTATCTCTCGCCCTTCCTCTCTGTAAAAAAATCAGTAAAATATATTTAAAAAAAATACATAAATAAAATGTTCAACCCCTGAACTCTCTAACTAGGGGTTTGAAGTAATCCACACATTATAAACACTAGAAATCCAGCTTAGGGAGATCAAAAAGGGGACATCTGTAATACTTTCAACAATAAATATATTTTTAGAAAGGCCAAAAGGAAAGTTATTGTAAGGCTGAAGAAGTTACATTATTCTGGAGACTCACCAAAAACAAAAGTGCAACAAATAAAACCAACATGCATTAACGAGATCTTTATTTATTCATTGCAATTTTTAGCACCTCTGTCAGGTTTTAATGTTTTCACATGTGACATATAGTTTTAAATGTACTGACCTAATATTAAATATCTTTAATATAGGCTACTACCAGGTTAATATCAAATTAAGGCAGGCATTTCTGCTAAAGCTCTGACATGTGATAGACTGAACTTTTGTATGTAGAGTATAATTCTTTTTTAAAATGTAATTCTTAATAGCATAAAGTTATATCATTTTAGTATATATGGAATTAAGAATTTTGCTCTGAGAAATGAGACATGTCCTGGGATGGTCTAAGTTGGTGCTCCTCGATCTTTCTCTGATGAATGGACAGCTTTAAGAAATTTTTCAAAATATGAACTTAGGCACCCACATTTTATGACAATGTCCAATTGCTGTGAAAGTCTGTAAATGCTTATGCTCACTTTCTGGACTCTTCTTGTCATCAACAGCGAAGATATGTTTGGACACTGGCATCAACGTGGGGCCTCTGCTGTTCAGATATTTACACATTAGAAATCAAGAATGTACCAGTATGAATGACAGGCGTGAGAAACGTCCTTCACTTTGAGTGCATCTTTAACTACTTTTTGCTTTATTTTTCTTCTAATTCACTTTAGGGAATGAGCAGCAGAGATTCAAAAGAAAGGCCACCGAAGAATCACCAAGAAATGTGTGGTAGTTTTAAGAAAGATGAGTTGCTACATGGTATTAAAGATTATACAGTTATGAATGGATCCTTTTCCATCCCAATGACCCACTAGAGGCCTTAGTATGTACTCATTCTATTCCTAACAATACGCCCAGACACTATTGAATCATTACTTAATGGTATGTGGGTCTTACCTGGGATGCCAGGTGGTGTTTTCAGATATTTTCCATTAAAATGTTGAATTACCACTTCACATTTTTCAGTAGACTCCATTCTGGGGAAAAAAAAAAGTAAAGGGGATCATACACTTTTCACAAACTTGTGCATATTCAGGAAAATAAATTAAAACAAAAAAGAAAACAGAAAAGCTTTGTTTTACTAGAATTTGCCAACTGTTACCATGACCAGGTCTATAGGACATCACTAGCACATCACTGCTTATGTGGTTGGCTCTTATGCGCTGTCTTCAACCAGAGGCAACACTGAGGCATGATCTTATGTAAACTATAGAACAATGTTTGGCAAATAAACGTGCTCTCGCCTGGCTGGTATAGCTCAATGGTTGAGTGTGGACCTATGCACCAGGAGGTCATGGGTTGGATTCTTGGGTTGTGGCTCAATCCCTGGCAGGGGACATACAAGAAGCAGCTGATCGATGATGTTTCTCTCTCACTGATGTTTCTATCCATCTCTCCCTCTCCTTTTCTCTTTAAAATCAATAAAACATATTTTATAAATTTATTTTTTATTGTTGATAGTATTATAGTTATCTCCCATTTCCTCTCCCTCTCCTCCTCCCCCTCCTCCTCCTCCTCCTCCTCCCAGCAGCTAACCACCCCCCAGGTCTTCACTACACTATTGCCCGAGTCCAGAGCTATGTATATAAGTATATAAATTCTTTAGCTCTTCTCATTAAAAATATTTTTAAAAAGTGCTCCATAAATACCTGTTAAATGTCTAAATTAGCAAACTTCTTTATGGCTTTTCACATTAGTGAGGGTGCTGAGGCTTAAGCAGGTGAAACACTTGCCAATAAGATTAACTGAGACCCATCAGACATCAAAGCCATTCTATAACTACTAAGCTATCCTGCTGAGGGACTTCACAAAACAAATGGGTGAGATGTGCTTTATTTCAACCTCTTCCAGCCTAAATAATGGTTAATAGAGTGGTGCCATCATTAGTTTCATGACAGTTTCATTGATAACCCACTGGGTGAAAGATACAAAAGAGAATTACTTGGTGTCTGTAATGTGAGAGGAAAATGTAAATATACAAACCTCAGGTGTTGAACTTTCTTCATTTTGAACACCCCTTGATTTTTTTATACTAGATACCCATGTTCCTAAACTGGGTTTCTCTGGTCAAATTTTGTCATCTCACGTAGAAGCTAATGAATGAACATTTTGAGCTATACCATCATCATTTCAATATTGGCAGCATCATCATATCCTGAGTACTATTAGCAACAATTTTAATAACTAACTATATCTGGACTTTATTACTTTATAAAATTGGATGGGAAAAATAAAAAAATAAAGGGTTTACTCTGATTAAAGGAAATTAAGTCCCACAAACAGCACACTAGAGACAAAAATAAATTTAAGAAACAGAAACACAGCCATATGAAAGGATGTATGTGAAATGTGTGAAATTTGTCTAAAAGGCAAAATATAATTTAAATCTTCTGCTCTGTTCTGAATATGAGCTTTCTGGGAATGGAACCTTTTGACACAAGTAGTAAAACTTTTCTACCCCTAAATCTTATGTGTTGTTTTCAGGATATTATTTGGCCATATTATATGCAGAGGATACAAGACAAGGAAAAATGTGTAAAAATGACAAAGAAGTTAGACATTTATTACAGCTATAGGAACTGAAATGTGAGAGAAATCCCGGAAGCCAGGGAAATGCTGAGAAAAGGGGGAGAGGCCAGAAGGGCCCGTTAGAAGTATTTGGGCAGGGGCATGAGCTGGGCAGACGGGAGGGCCTGTGCCTTTTAGATGGGGTAGAGTGAGCAGATCACGGTGGCTGGAGTGAAAGATTTACCTGGGGAAACTCTGGGAGAAAAGCTGAGAGATGCAAACAAGACCATCTGAATGCTCAGATTAAAAATTTGGAGTTGGTATCAGGAGCATGTGCCATTGAGGACATTAAAAAATGTTGTGCCAAATTGAAAAAAAAAATTGTTATGATGTAGATTCATCCCTACGAGGCAAGGAATGAACACACATTTTTCTGTATTTGATACACATAACAAATCTCTTCCTCCCAATGAGACTGGCTTTATGGGCACAAGACCTGTGCAGATCCACAGAGTCACACACTGAGACCAAGCCTGCACTTGGTTTAAACACTCTGTTTTCAACATGTTAAAATCCTTAATAATTTTCCAAAAAGGCTTCTTGCATTTTTATATTTTACTGGGTCCCATCAATTACAAAGCTTGTCCTGCTATCATAAGAAAATGCAGGAAACTAATGTGACGTGAATAAACTAGTATTCATTCTTCAGACGGTCCAATGGATCAACATAGGTGTTATTTTGATAAACAACAAGAATGAACTGACTTTATGTCCAAATGAAACAAAAAAAGAAACACTTCAATCTTAATAAAATTGCTTACCCACAATTTCCCCCAAATCAGAAGACATCTGGATTAGAAACATAAGCTGAAACTTTCCTCATTCCAAATATTCTGGAGGAGCTAAGTGCAATTTTTCTGACTTCTCTAAGTTTTCTTTCTGGTGAATCTTTTATAGGAAGTCTTCCAACTTTTTTTTTTTTTTTTTTGAGTAGGAGAGTTCCATTTCTAGGAACAAAAGAATTCTAATTCTGTTCTTTCTCTCTTCCCACAGGATCCACTATCTATTATCTCTCAGGGAAAATAACCTTCCCTCCTAGCGGAGACATGAATGGAAGAAGAAATGTAAGCCCTTAATGACTACAGCTGTTACTTTATGGAATTTTTATTCCAGGAGAGCTACAGAATAAAAATCCTGTGCCCCAAAGCCCCTTCCCTATTCAGGCTCTCTCTGGGTACCCATCTCAATAAAAGGCAGTTAAGAATCTAAAGCTTGCTTGCAAGAGTCCTACAAGTCAAACCCTTTCTTTCTGTCTTAAAATGACATGGGATTCTGCCTTAGCCGGTTTGACTCAGTGGATCGAGCATCTGCCTGCGGACTGAAGGGTCCCAGGTTCAACTTTGGACAAGAGCACATGCCTGGGTTGCGGGCTTGATCCCCAGTGGGGGCCGTGCGGGAGGCAGCGAATCAGTAATTCTCTCTCATCGCTGACGTTTCTATCTCCCTCTCCTCCCTTCCTCTCTGAAATCAATGAAAATATTTTTTTAAAATGACATGGGATTCTAAATGAAGACTACTTAATGGGGGTCAGTAAACGTGTGGATGTGTGTATTTGTGTGTGTGCGCACTTGATGATTCTGTATCATATGTTTTAGGGAATCCAGAGAGAGCTACAGAAGAACATCAAGTGGCCAGCCCACTGGACTGACCCAAAATATGTCTGCCCTGGTTTGAAGGCTCAAGTTTTCCTTTTCAGACTCCACATATGACCATCTTTTCTTAAGACTATTTCACCGCCCCTTGATGGGGGCTGTTTCTAGGAACCCAAAGACGGCAGCCTAGATAATTCATGTCAGCTTCATTCAGATTTAACTAAGTCACTACAGTGAGGCTTTTAGAGACTCTCCTCCCTGAAAGAACAAATGCAATAAAAGTCTGTTTTCCATCGCTGCCGGCGCTTCGTGTCACACCGTGTTACGCCGCACCACCCAGCAGTGACAATTTCATTCTAATACACGGGGCACTTTTTAACTAGGCAAAGCGGTCCCAGCAAAGACAGGGGCATCAGAGCCGCCGAGGGCAAAGGCCCGGTGTTCCTCCTGCATTTTATGTGGGAGCAGAACTACAGTGAGACCCATGGAGCTGGGGCTGGGGTGGGGGAGTGGAGGGGGGGTAAGGTGTGTGTGTGCGGGGTGGGGTGGAAGAGGCGGGCGGATATTGCATCTGAATAGCTACCTCTGAAGAATGTGCCCATTTTCTTCTCAAGTTTCACAATTAACTGCTTTGAAATGCCAGCTCAAGCTATCTGCAATCTGGCACACGCTCCAGTTGAAACTGACACTAGCATTATCAAGCGGGTCTGAAAAGGCAGCACGCCAGACAAAGCTGCCTCTACATGTCCCTTTCAGACGGGCCACTGAATCACGACAACCGACTCTATTCTTCCTAGCAGGTACCCGAGGCCCCGCGCGGCCCTCGGAGCAGCTCGCACGCCAGGCCAACCATTCACCCGGTGATACATTAATTAGGTTCTTACAAGGCTCTAATCATTGTATAAAGCTCCGGGGTTTTCTGTTAGGTCTGATGTTTAAATATAAACACACATTGAAGGCCCCGTCTGACATTCTTTCTTGTCTCCGTGCCTAGGAACCTGGCTTCCGTCATTCGAAATGCATCACAGAATTGTGATTTAAAAAAAAAAACACACACACAACAAAAAACACACTTTTTTTTTTCTCCCAACAGCGATGAAGAGGAGCAAATTTCACAGCCAGTACAATTCCCACAGGCAGATGACATCAGATGAGAGCCTGATCCAATATGAGTAGAATGTTCTGGGTCAGACCTGATGGGCAGAGGGAAAGCATTTGCAGCCAACCTATCTCCAGGCCAAGAGAGGTCTTCTCAGTGTCTGACCTTAAACCAATAAGCATGATCAACCATGTATTTACAACCATTCCGCCCTGTTATTTTATTATGCTTAATTAGAGGTTTTCACTGTTGCGAAATTTTTGTGGTTTTGCAATCCCAGGCTCCGTACAAATGATAGGCAACTTAGAAACATACCACGCTGCAAGCCAGTCGGTCCCTCCTTTCGGGTAATATTGATGCCAAGGGTCAACATGAAAAGCTTTTGAAAAGTGCTACAAGGTGCGCTCCTCCCATTTTGAAAACAATGTATGTCATTTAGCCCTTAATCCACTGTCACAGAAGGAATAACTGGGAGTCCCAGGAACGAAGATGTGAGGAAGACTTGAGTTTTCTTCATAGTTTTTGCAATGTGTTTTCTTCTGGCCACATCCTGGACATCCGTATGGTACATAGGTCATACATGTCATATATGACACAGAGTGGCCTCCTTGCTGTCTCCCTTTGCAGAAACCTCGACATCTGGGTAGTCTTGCTCAGCATTACAACACATTCGAGTAGGAAACAGGAATGGACAATCTTTGACTAATGGAAACCCATTCCTGCGTTTGGGAATCTTATCCATCAAAACCAGAAATAGCCTCAGATGACTTCAACAGTACACAGGTGAAGACGCTAACATCAGGAGAGAGTGGATGCTCCTGGAATAGAACATGCATCTCTCAACTTTCAATTCAGGTGGCTTATCTGGAAGAGAGAGAGCTCCCCATTGGTCTCAGGTCATCTTCCTGATTCCCAATATTCATCTATATTAGCTATAATCCACCACAGCCGCTATAAACTAGAGCCATTGTTCTAAAAAATGGAGATATACCCTGAGATGACATGACCAGAGGGGTACCTTCATCTCTCTGGTATTCATTCCAAAAGTATGCACGTAATATGGATCCTATCATGAAAATAAATAAAAAAAATCAGACAAACCCAGATCTGGACTCATTCTGCAGAAAACTGGTTAGGACTACCTGGGAAAAATTAAGCAACTGTCTAAGAAACTGTCACAGAACAAAGCAGACGGGTGAGGCATGGCAACTAACCGGAAAATGGTACCTTAGCCTGGACCCTGGAACAGAAAGAGGATGTCAATGAAAAACATTGGTGAAACCCACAGAAACCTGGATTTCACCAGCTGGTGTAGCTCAGCGATTGAGCATCAACCTATGAACCAGGAGGGAGGTCATGGTTCGATTCCCGGTCAGAGCATGTGCCCAAGTTGCAGCAATTAACAACAATCTCTCCATGTCAGTTTCCCATTTTTATAAATACTGCATGGTAATGTGAAGTGTTAATCACAAGTGAAACTGGGTGTGCGGGATTTGAGAACTCTGTGCTATCTTTGTAACACCAAACTTACTCCAAAAGAAAAGGCTTATTTAATGATGTCTGTACATTAAAATTATCAGGAAACTATTTTTTTAAAAATAGCAATGTCTGGGCCCTAATTCAGGAGATGCTGACTTAATTGGCTTGGCATGAAATCTAGGGACATATTTTTCAAAGCTACCCAGGTGATTTCAGAGTGCAGCCGGGGTTAAAAACCACTACACTGGCGTTCTATGTCAGGTGTCCCAAACTGGAAATGGTGGGCCAAATCCAGCCTTCTGGGATGTTTTCTTTGGACTGCAAGGAGTTTTTGGAAAATTTGAAATACTTGTCAAAATTTTAAGTTGGGAGACTTCAAATAAAAAAAATTGAATTTCTGATTCCTCTTAAAAATGGGATGATTTTTTTTGTAAGGCAAGTATGGTGAAATAAAAATCAATTTGGTTTTTGGCCTAGTCCCTGCCACAGAACTGTTAAATCCCTTGGAATTTCCTGAGTAATACGAATGTTTTTTTTTGTTATTCACAATAAGCCCCTTTTGAACGTATCTGAGTTTATGTTAATGAAATGACTCAAATGGGGACCCCTAAAAAGATTCAGGATGAGGCCGGTCACCAGAAAGGCCAAGTGATCAGAAGGTTGGAGCTCTCAACTCCGCCCTCCAACCTGTGGAGAGACTAGAGAGGAGCTGCAGATGGATGTCTACCAACTATGGTCAATAATTTAATCAATGAAACCTCCAGAAAAACCACTGAAGGGCAGGTTTCAGGAGCTTCTGGATTGGTTAACACATTGATGTTCTGGGAAGGGGGGGTGCCTTAAAAGGACAAGGAATCTCTTAGGCACCCCCATGCCTCCCTTGCCCTGTGCATCTCTTTTGGCTGTTGCTGAGTTGTATCCTTTATAATGGACCGGTACACATGCATAAAGTGTTTTGGTGAGCTCTCTCGTTTGCTCCAGTGAATTATCACATCTGAGGGGGATCATGGGAAGCCCTGAATTTATAATTGGCTTGGTAGAAGTGGGGGTAGCCCCAGGACTGTTTTGTGAGACGAAGCCCTTAACCCTGTGGAGTCGGATGAGAACTCTGGGTAGAGTCGGAGCTGAATTGAATGGTTGGACTCCCAGTTGTCAGAGAAGTGGGAGAATCGTCATGGGAAAATGACACATATTTGGTATCAGAAGAAAAAGACATCACAGCGAAGAGTTGAGCAGCTGTTTCCTTTACAGACAGCCAGTCCGCCATCATTCCTACCAACCTGTACCAAGTGTCAATCCCCGGGCAAGAAGCAGATGCTAGCTATTGCTGACCTTGCACTATTCTCTCTCTCTCTCTCTGTGTGTGTGTGTGTGTGTGTGTGTGTGTGTTTTCATGGAGTCAAGAGGGGGATAAATGTTAGCTTATCCACGTGTCCTTGTGTTTTTCACTGACCTCTTCTCACATGTCTGCTCTGCTCTGTTCTGTGCCCCAAAGAAGTAAGCTTTCTATGGATGGTGTCATCCTGGCTCCCTTATCTGATGGCATTTATTTTTTTTTAATATATTTTATTGATTTTTTACAGAGAGGAAGGGAGAGAGAAAGTCAAAAACAACGATGAGAGAGAGACATCAATCAGCCGCCTCCTGCACACCCCACTGTGGAGATGTGCTCGCAAGCAAGGTACATGCCCCCAGCTGGAATCGAACCTGAGACCTTTCAGTCCACAAGCCGACGCTCTATCCACTGAGCCAAACCGGTCTCAGCTCTGATGGCATTTCATTGGGTGCAGCCACTGGGGACTTAGGGGAAGTAGACAGAAGTCTGACCAGCTCTTTCTCAGTCTCTCTGCTTTGGCACTTGTCTCTGGCGGGAGCTGTATCCCTCTCTGTCCACAGCTCACCCAGCAGCCCCTGCTCCACAGCTGGGTGTCACTGGGCTCTGGGAACCCTCCTCCTCTCGCCTTCAGCTCCGGCTGCTCATCTCTGAGTATTTTAGTGTTCCTTTGACAGTTCCCTTAACTCTGCCCACACTTCTGTAAATACTCCTTTTTTTTTAGTCTCTTCAGTTGAACCACTTGGGGCAAAATTCTGTTTCCAGCCCACAATCTGATGGCTACATCATAAAACTATTAATAATTATGCCGTGTATTTTAAGAAAAATGTAAGGGAAGACAATTTTCTTACACTCAATAAAGGAACCACTTCTCTCTCTAGTTTAGTGTACTGCCTGCCTGCGATTAACATTCTTACCCAGATACAACAGAAGCAAAATTTCTCTTTTAACCAGAAGTTCATGCTTTCCAAGAGAATTTGGGTACAGAAATAGGAGAAAATTAAATTTGAAAAATTAAGGCTGAGATAAGGAAAGAAATCAATGAGAGAGCCTGCCATTAAAGGCACTGGAATGCATCATCACTTTTAATCAGTCTCTTTGAGCTGCAATCATATTCCACTCCTAGATATTGTTAGAGATTACATCTCTTTTCTTTCCTCTATGATCTAACAACTTTGCCTTTCTTCTGCTGCCCAAATATGTGAACTTGGCCTCACCATGGATCCTCTATTCCCTTTTTCCTTTGCCAAGGATGCTCTCTGCACTCCCCATCCCCACCAAGGGACTCTTCTGGCTGGTTCCCCTTTATCATTTGCATCTTAGTTTAAATGCTCTCTCTTTGGGGGGGCTCTCCTGTCCCTGAATTCAGCCTCTGATTCTGCCATATTCCCCACTGCACCCCCAAGTTTCATTCTGCTTTCATGAATCTTTAATTATTTGATATTTTAATATTTGTTAAAATTGCATGCTTTTTGTCTCCTTGATTCAGTACAATATCCACCTCTGAAAGCAGATATTTATCTTGTGCGTACACCTCTGAATTACTGCATCTAGAATAATTACTGGCTTATTAGCAGTGCTCAAGACATATGTATTAGATGATCTGAAAGAATATAAATGAATGAATATGTCTTATATATCAGGAAAGGGGGCTCAGAGAGATTAAGTAACTAGTGCTAGAACACAGATGGGAGGTGCAGAATTAAGATGCAAGCTCAGTTGTTTCTGACCCATAAACCTGTGTTCATAACCACACATAAAATAGATGGGGTGGTCCAAATCACAGAAAACTGAGAATGTCGGAAAGATACTAAATAACTAGACTAACACTAGTAGTCCAAATGATATGTCCAAGTTTCTCCTCTTTATTGGCTGGAAGCAGACAGTCAGCCTACCTCAAAGGCACACAGCCATTGCATGGCCCAAGAGTCCCCGTCATGGTTTGTCTTTAGAGCAGGGAGAGCAAAGAGATCTTACTGGTCCGGAGCACACTGAATGGCTACCACTTCCAATGGAGAGGCAACAGTTCTCCCATTTCAGTTGCTCATGGGGAAATCATATTCAGAACTCCCCTCCCATTCTCCACAGGCAGGTCCTTTCAATTTTGTAATGACAAAACAATAACATCTTAGTATGTTTTTCTTCCCTCTTTAAACGTATCCACTGAGCCAAACTGGCAAGGGCTAGACAGTCATTTTAAAGGCGCACACATTGCCCAATAAACAAGTTTTAGCCATTTGCTTTATGATTTCAAAAATTCCTCTATTTTCATTATATGTATTCCGAACCAGAGTTCTCATTATATCTCACTGGGTGAGAAAAAATAGGGAGCAAGCAGATCAGGCAGGCAATAGCAAATCAATTAAGTTTTAAAGATATTCAGAGTTAGAAGCATACAAATAATTTTTTAATCCTCTATTTATATTGAATTTTAATAATCTGGCTGATACTTGGCCGCCTGTAACCATGATTGATTTTTTTTCCCCCTTTGTGAAAAGAAGAATTGAAATTATTTGGAAAACTTGCTCATTTGGTGAAGAGAACTGAGACACAGAACTTCCTCTGTGTTAAAAGTCATTCCAACAAAACTCCATGAGAATCGAATTAAAGGCACTGGAGATGGGCGGGAAATACTACAAGTACAAAGGTCTCTGTGCTCAGCAGTCTCTCACGCTCTTTAGCTCACCAGGGGCCGGTAAATGCATTTCTTCAAGAGGGTCTATGTTCCCAGATGTGGAAGCTGGACTGGGAGTGCCTACCCCCCGCCCCTTCTCTGCTGTGGGTCATGCTTTACCAGCCTCTCATAATACTTTTTCAATGTGATTTTTGTTAGACAAACCGTCTCATGTTTCTGGGAATGGGAAATGGATAACGCGAACACACAGTCCCGTCCCTCCAGGCCCAGGATTGATTTATGCTCTGATCCACGCCCTCCAAGGCTAGGTAGTCTGTGGGCACCCACGAGCCTTGCAGTCATGGGTCTGTCTGGCTATCAGCATTCCCACCATAACTTCTGTTTTCAGAGGTTTATGACTTGGCTATAAAACGCTGCCTGGAGGGGGGTGGGTCGTCCAGAATTGGGTTAAGTTACCAGAGAGTTAAAAACATAAAAAATAAAATAAAATGTCTGTGAAGTCAGACACTATCTAGTGCTTCTGGAACTTTGGAAAGCCTGTAATTGTGCTGTCTGTGCGCCCTACTGGCATTCACATTAGTGCTTTGAAGTTCGTGTTTTAAATATAAAATGAAGATCCTACTACCTTTCCTTTGAAGAGATGGTTATCAAAGAAGATTAATGTACAGCTTTAGGGTAAGATAATAATGTGGGGTTTTCTCGCTAGTCAAAACAATGTGAGGGTCTCTTATATAAGAATCAAGAACCACATCTGGTAGAGAGAAGTGACCAGTGGTAATATTCAAACTGAAGCCTGGTGAAAAATAATAATTCAGGCTTCATGAATTGAGGTGGTAAAACATTCAAGAGTTCTGGACAGCTTACTACCACAATTACAGGTTAGCTCTTCTCCCCATCATTTTTTCAATAATGCTAGTGGCACTTCGAATTTTTAGAGAAAGAAATAATTTGTGAACTAAGAATAGTTGGGATGATGCTACTGTTGATTTCTCTAATGTCTCAAAATTGGTTTTTCCTGAAATGCTATCTCCCTGCATATGGCTTTAGTCAAAAACAAAGAAACCCACAAAGAACTTAAAGGGATTTCATTGGTTCATTATCAAAAATTTACGAGGGAGCAATTATGCATCAGACTCCATTCTAGGTTCTAGGAAAGATACTAAGAAATAAAAGGCTTGGTCTCTATCCTAGAAGAACAGGAAGAGAGATGGCCTTCATGATGAGTATACGTTGAGAAAGTAGGAATTCTCTTGATCTGGAAAAAATCTCTAAGAATGCAGTCCAGCAATCTGAGTTTTTAGAGTGCCTCCTGATGATTCTGAGAACTTATGTCCTTAGGCTCACATGTTTTAGAGAGTATCAGAGACACCTGAAGTGTTTGTTTAAACCCACTGCCTCACCCCGCTACCCCCCACTCATTGCTGATTCAGACTGAGGTGGGGCTCAAACATTTGCATCTCTACAATTTCTCAGGGCGTGCTGCTGTCCGAGAAAGGACACTTTGAGAAGCACTGTCCCTAGGTAGCCATTGCATGTAATCTATTTACTCCTCTGACTAGCTATAGCTATGTACTATCCTAGAAAAACTCAGAAAATAGTGACTCAAAGTATTTGTTTCGTGGTTCAGAAAGTGAGCTCCTGATTAGAAAGGCTCAGGAGGAAAAAGACAGTATTTTAAAAGCCGGAAATATGTGCAAGAGTTGTGTATGACTAAGTTAGTTAAAGCAGGAGTTACAATTGTTTGAGAAAATGCAGAGCACATATTAAAATGTGAGGAAGTAGGAATTTGGGCAGGTCTGCTTCTATACGCAACAGCCAAAATTCTTTTCTCATTCCATCAAACTGGTAAATCACATGGGATCCTGCTTCTTGAAATTTCAAGTCTAAGATAATGGGGAATGAAATACTTATTTTGTCTCCATTTTCTGGCTTCTTACAAGAGAGGCAAGGGAGATTTTCTTGAGATTTCTTAGACATGAGAAATCGTTGGCTTGCTTTGAACCTCAGCTTTCCTTTACAATCCACATGCCACTTTCTGAAACTGGAAAATGCATGAGTTAGAGTGCAGAGACCTAAGTTTCAGTATTGAAATGTGACCAATAATTCATATTTGGAGCTCAAAGTTTGAAAAATTGCTTGGGGTTTAGTCATTCAAAACCTTCATAGAAAAATAATTATGCCATCTACCATTCACCCATCTATCCATCCAACAATAAAAAAGAAAATTTGACTCCAGTAAATGTACAATCCAGTGGGTGAAGAAATAAAATCGTGAATTCATTATTATTGTGATAAATTTATTAAAACAACAACACACAACTTTAATAAAAACTACAATAAGAGAGCCTACCTGTGTCTGTAGGCTAGAGCTGGAATTCAGTGAAGTTTTCTTTAAAGAAAAGACATTTGCGCCTCTATTTGAAGGATGAGTAGGCAAAAACTAGAGGAAGAGTCACATATAATAGTAGAGAAGGGCAGATTATGTCTAGGGAGGGAGACAGGAAAACAGGCCAGGAAGATAAACCCTGTCAGAAATAATGATGTCAGGGATAATGATGTCGGAGGTCTGAATCCAGTTACTCAGACCATATGGAAAGGAAGTCGGCAGCCTCTGACATGATCAGGTTTGGATTTTGAAAGAATCTCTCTCCTGGCATCTACTAGTATATGCAAAATGTACTGAAGGACTGAGAGGATACATCCAGAGAAGCTAAAATAATAATTTAAAATCCCCCTCCTTATTCAGTTTCTAAAAGAGAAAAAAAAATTTTACGGGTTTTACCATTTCATGACAACACATTCTGTGATTTTAATGTTACCCCTCACGGTGTGCATCACTTGGTTCTGCACATAAGGAAAATGTTCTTCATTTTCAGCAGACTCAACATGTGCAGAGAAGATCCAGATGAGAGAAATGAACAGCCCAATCTTTATGTCATGAGCTAAATTGTGTCCCATTCTCAAATTCCCATGATGAAATCCTCACCCTTTACAGGATGTGACTGTACTTAGAGGCGGGGCCTTTAAAGGCGTCCTTAAATTAATATGAGGTCAGATGGGCGGGTCTTAACCCAATCTCTACTTAAGAGGAGATTCGGACTCAAACAAAAGGGAAGGCCAGAGGAAGACACAGGGAGAGGAAGGCCAATTATAAAACAAAGGAGGAGAAACCAGACCTCCTGACATTGTTATCTTGGATTTCTAGCCTCTAGAATTGTGTGAAAATATATTTATTTTGTATAAGCCAAGCAGTCTGTTTGTATTTTGGTCTGGCAGCCCTAACAAACTAATCTACATAATGCCAAAAAAAAAAATCCTTTGTAAAAAAAAAAAATCACCATAGATATGCTTAGAAAATATGTTCTGTTGATTTCAAAGATGTTCATTTCTCAGCAGGATTACAAATGAAGGAGAAATTAATTTTCTCAATAGAGTTTTTTGGGGTTTGAGAGGTAGGGGGTGAACCAAAGGAATGTGCTTGCTGTGTGAAGCGTAACAGTGATTATCTGTCATCATTGATGTTTCTAATCTCTCTCTCTCTCTCTCCCTTCCTCTCTCTGAAATCAATTAAAACACATAACAAAAAGAAATTAGAACCCACTGTATGGGAGAGACCATATTTGCCAATGATACATCTGATAAGGGATTCATTTCCCAAATATAAAAAGAACTCCTATAATTCAACACTAGGGACAGAAACCATTCAATTGAAAACTAGACAAAAGAATAGACATTACCAATAGATATATGAAAATATGTTCAGTGTCACTAATCATCAGAGAGATGCCAACAAGAGTGGGGGGACTTAAGTGAGGAATTTCTATGCCTATCGTCATAGCCCTGGGACACAGGCAATAGTGTGTTGAAGGCGTGGGGTGTCAATGGAAAAATAATGGGGACATCTATAATACTTTCAACAATAAAGATCAATCAATCAATCTATCTATCTATCTCCAACCATGTGCTGTCTTTCAAAGTGGGTTACCAGGAGTTGGTTTGGAATGGTTTGCCAAGTGATGACAGGGTTCATCACAGTGCACACTCCTGTCTACACTGGACTGACTTTCAGATGACACAACACCCATCCATTCATCCACGTGAAGCCAGCTGGAGACATGCGCAAGCCACGCCTTGGAGCCACATCTTGTCCTTTCCTTGTGCGTGGTGGAGCAGTTTCTTTTTCTCTGTGGTTTCTTTAGCTTTGTTTTTTTTTCATGAAAACCCAGCAGGTACAACCATTTCAATTCTGTTCCTGGCTAAGGCCCTCCTTTATAAACATCCCCTTAAAGTCAAGTAAAAACTAGTCTTCCTTTTATGACAATGAAAAAAAGTGCAATGTGCTTTTTCTTTATTTTTTTTTCTGTTGTGGAAAACATCAAAAAACACACAGCCAGGGCTTCTGAAGTGCAAATGCCCTCTCGACCTCCTCTTACAGTTTTGTGTTCCTTAGGACTTTCCCAACAGGTCCTGTTTCTCTGTATCTTCCTTCTCTTCTTTCTTCTGCAGACTGAGAAATGCTATCATCTCATTCTTTGGAAATCAATGCAAAACCATCTGGAGGCTTCGTTCACCACATGGCTCTTTAGCTTTGGGGTACTGGGTGTTTATTATCCCTAACAGACATTGGCAGCATCTGATTTTGTTAATCTATAGCCATAGAGATGCTTGAAAACTCAGTATGCATATCATTATGACTCCAGACACACATAAACACTCGATGTACATATTTTAGAAAGCACAACCTATTTATAATTACATTGGGATTCTCTGTCTTGAAGCAGAAATACATAGAATAAATTTGATAAACTGCTTTTAAAATTCCTATTGCTTTGGGCCCTAGTGCTACAAAGGCCCTGGAAATAAGAGAAAATGATGCGGAAAGATTAAAAAATAGACAAAGCAAGTGTCTTACCTGGCAAAGCCAACGCCTCGGCTGACTCCGTTAGCATCTCTTAGTATTCTTGTAGAAATGACATGTCCAAAGGGTTTCAGCATATTCTCAAGTTCCTGCTCATCCATGGAAATGGGGAGATTGGAGATGTATAGGTTTGTTGGGTCTTGCTCTTGTTGCTAAAGAAAGGAAAGAAACAAAATGCACTAAGTTCTAAATATTGAGAAAATTACTGCACAAATGGCTAAACTTTTGATTAAACTGTAACTGGACTTGACTTCAGCATGGTTTTGAAATTTCTTTCACTAAGGAAATTTCTTTTCTTCATTGAATACCATTCTTGCCAGAATGTTTCTTATAGAAACAATATCATCAATGAAAAGCAACCTTTCTGCCCAGCCTTCCTTTTATTGCAATTGAACTAAAGTAAATTCTTTTTTATTACTACTATCTGTTACTTTTATTGTTACCACTCTAATTACCATCACTTCTAGTTGCATTTACCATGTGCTAGTAATGTGCTAGGCATTGTTTTAAACTCTTAATATGCATTATTTCACTCAGTATTCTCAATATAGCCCTAGCTGGTTTGGCTCAGTGGACAGAGTGTCTGCCTGTGGACTGAAAGGTTCCAGGTTCGATTCTGGCTAAGGGCACATGCCAGGATTGCAAGCTCCATCCCCAGTAGAAGGCATGCAGGAGGCAGCCAATCAATGATTCTTTCTCATCACTGAGGTTTCTCTCTTTCTCTCTCCCTTCTTCCCTGAAATCAATAAAAATGTATTTTAAAAAATCCTCAATATATATATAATTGTTACTATTTAAAAATATATTTTCATTGATTTCAGAGAGGAAGGGAGGGAGGGAGAAGGAGGGGGAAGAGAGGAAAAAGGAGAGAGGAGAGAGAGAAACATCAATGACGAGAATTATTGATTGCCTGCCTCATGCATGCCCCACATTGGGGATTGAGCCCACAACTCTGGGCTGTGGCCCTGATGGGGAATCAAATCGTGACCTCCTTGTTCATAGGTTGATGCCCAACCACTGAGCAACACAGGCCAGGCAATTGTTAGCATGACAAAATTGATCCCTACCTTGGCCAAGTTACACAGCTAGTAAGTATCAAAGCTAGGGCTAAAATCTGGGGGTATTACTAAAGTTCTTGAGCTTCACTGTCCTGCTATATTGCCTTGTAGCAGACCAATGAAGAAAAATGCAGAGTCACACAACAGCATCGTCAGTTTCAGCATCAATGCAGGATGTGCTAAGAAGTGCAAAATCCCAGGCCCCACCCAGAACTACGAAAACCAAAACTTGAGGGTAAGCCAAGTAGTCTGCGTTTTGAAAAGTCTTTCAGGTGATTATAATGACTGCTCAAATTTGGGAATCACTGCCCTAGAGCATCCATGAATATTTATATGCAAATGAATTGTGATGCCTATCATTTTCAAATCCAGCAACCATAGTGCTTAAGTAAGTTTTGCTTCATAGAACGGGAAACCAAACAACACTAGGATTCTTTCTATGTACATGAATGTTCTCTTTCACATAATGAATAAATTGGAACTTGGCTGTATGTATGACTCAAAATAACCTGACATAATTAACTATAACATTAAAATATATCATGTATATAATTGAACCCTTATATTTTAATTAAAATAACAACTATAACTTCAAGAATAAGAGAGATTACATGGGAAGAAAGAAATCCAGTAGTTTAAAGGAAATTACATTACGTAACGGTAGAACATCTTTTGTAAAGACTCAGTATCATATGTTGCAGAAAATATGGTATTGTATAAAATCTGATGTTATGCACAATGAAAAAACGCAATACACAAGATTCCAAATATTATTTAAGATCAAGAAACAATTCTAGTATGAAACTAAAATCCACTATTTTTAAAACAGCTTTAAATATTTATATAACACATAATATTTTTAGTTAGTTTTAAGATTAATAAGATTATTATTAGGCTTATTTTTTATTTTGATTTATTTATTTTAAAAAATATTTTTATTGATTTCAGAGAAGAAGGGGGAGAGAGAAAGAGAGGGGGAGAGAGAGAGAGAAAGAAAGAGAGTGAGAGAGAGAGAGAGCAAGAAACATCAATGATGAAAGAGAATCATGGACTGCCTGCCTCTTGCACGTCCCCTAAGAGGGATCAGGCCCACAACCCAGGCATGTGTCCTAACTGTGACCTCCTGGTTCATAAGTCAACAAGTGAACCACACCGGCAGATCATAGGTTCATTTTTAAACATAGGTTAGTTTTCAAATATTTATTTATCACCACAGAAAACAGTAAAAATAAACATATAATCAATAAAAAAAGACAGTACAACTTTAATATTTAGCAGTAGTGTAACTCTCTCTCTGTACACACACACACACACACACACACACACACACACACAAAGTGGTCTGATCATAGAAAGAAAACAGAGATAATATTATCCTTTCCCCCTTTCTTAAACTATACGACTAGGGTTTGTCTTTTGCGGGTTTTTTTTGTTTTGTTTTGTTTTGTCTTGCTGGGATGGTGAAGAAAAAAAAAAAAAGAAAAAGTGGTGTTTTAGCCCTAATCTGTTTTGCTCAGTGGATAAAGCATTGGCCTAGGGACTAAAGAGTACTGGGTTTCATGGAATCCAGTCAAGGCACATGCCCAGATTGCTGGCTCAATCCCCAGTAGGGGGAGTGCAAGAGACAACCAATGATTTCATCATTGATGTTTCTCTCTCTCCCTCTCTCTTCTTCTCTGAAATAATAAAAATATACATATTTTTAAAAAGCGGTGTTTCAGATACATAATAATGAATCTCATGCACATACAAATTTCACTATCCAGCATTCATTTTTAATCTTAACATTGTTATTCCAAAGGGAGTTGGGCAACCATCATTATAGTTACTGGGTGATGAGGAAATAGAAGCATGAGAGACTCATCATTTTATCCAAGGACAATCCAATATTTAGTGACAAAGTTAGAACCAGATTTAGCAACCAAGTCTCCTATCTGCCACACAGTGGACTTTCCACCTGCCCAATGATTCCCAAGCTTCATTCATTTGCATATCATTTTAGAACAATCTGCCAGCCTTGGGCTATTATTTTATTTACATAAAAGTTGTTTTTCTTTAACTCAATATACCTTTGGGCATAAATAAATTTACTTCAAAAGATAAGTTTATGTTGGTATCATAACTTGGCATAAATAGATTATTGTAAAAATAGGGAACAAATCAATGTTATTAAATCATGTCCATGGTGTTTGTTTGCAGGTTTTGACCCCAGTGGTTGACTCTCAATAACAAATGAGATTTGTAAATTAAAAGATGTGTCAGAAGCCCATAAGCACCAGACAGTCTTTTTTCCCCCCCTGGGAAAAATAATATTTGAGAAAGAAATAAAAAGAACACACACACTTTCTTAGGATCTGATGTTTGGACTCTCCACACTTATACCAACTCAAGTTCCATGAGAGACAGATACATGTCCCATCACTTGAGAGTTCCTGCCTTCACTCAGAGCTTCCAAAAGAGTGGGCTGCAACATGTGAGAGGGCCATGAGTAGACTGAAATTTGCCCAACCTTTTGCTCTCTCGTGTCCTTGATCAGGCTAAATAATCATATGCAGCCAACAACACGGTGCAGAGTACTGTGTAGAAATGCCCCAATGTGTCCTGATTAAAATCCATTTCTAAATTCCCCAAGTGTAGAATGCATGCAGCTTTTCAAAATGGTGTGCTATAAACATGGAGAGCCTGCTACATCAGGGATCGCCCAGGAAGCTATGCTCTGAATCCAAATTCAAATGGTAAGGCCAACTCATTCATTTGTGTTCAGAGAGACAATAAGACATTGAACAGTGCCATTCCTTAATTTGAGTTCACAGAAAGAATATGGTGTTGAACAGTGTTATTTATTAAGAAATTCTGTCCTTTGAAATGCAGTATTCATGGTGAATATATTTGTTGACTTGAGCACAGATTTCAATTTCTGCACAGAATGAACTTTTGAATAATACATACATTCACATTTTTACTTTCAATTTTATTTATGCATTGGGTGTAGGTAAATAGATGTTGACTTAAAAGATTCTTTGGCACCATGAACCAAAGAGCACTTTCCTCTGAAGTTTTCAGTGATCATCGCAATCTTAAAGAACTTTTAAAAGACATTTTGACCTTAAATGTTTATGATCATTTAGCTCTGGAATGGGTCTACGAGGGCATTTTAACCAAGCTGATCACTTCACAGAGAGAACAAAGAGAAGCTAGAGGAATGGGTATGGCTTGCTCAAGGTTGTCCAGTTAATTAGTAACACATGAGAAATAGAATCCATGTCCTTTTATACCTGGTCCAATATTCTTACCAATTCATGGCACTGCCTCTGCTCATAAAATCCAATGACCAGTGTACAGCACTTTGTGATTCCAAGAAATATTAGTACAGACAGAAAGAAATATCTTTGAAGTCCTTGTTGTAGTCAATTGTGCTTATTCATCCATTGGCTTAAGTTACAGAGCTAAGGCTATGGAAAAATAATAAAGCGTTCCTAGCCTTAGCCAGCCCTTCCCTGATAGTCACTGAATGAATACTTTACAGCATATACTAGTTTATAAAAGTATATGACTGCAATTTACACATCTATTACATTTAATTGACCCCATAAGTAACTGACACCATAATTCTCCCATTTGGTCTGTTTCTACATATTTTTCATCTGTCCTGAAATTTCTTGATTTATTACTTAGTTTTCTCAAAAGATGGTGAAAAAGTTAGAAAAATACCATCTCCATTGTTAATGAGAACAGACACAAGTCATTTCACTCAAGAATGTGTCAAGTTTTTTTCTTTAAATGATTTCACTTTTCTTGGATTTTTGTGTGTATGCAAACTGCCAAAATAAGATTTATTAGCACTCATTTGCTTTTTAACACTTTAAAACAACTTTAGAATTTCAGACATTTCAAGATAAGCAAATAAATACAAATAAAGGATAAAAAATTGTTGCCCATATCTAGGTCAAAGGTTATGTCTGGGGCTGTGTTTTGGGGTATGCATTATGGTTAGTATATATACATGATTCCAAAAAAGGTGGTTAATAGAATAGGATCTTAAGATAATCTACTAACACACATGTTTGACAAAACTACATGAAGTAAATAAGAAGTAGTTATTGGCATTACAGATTTTAAAGCAACGTGGAGACCCATTTTATTTACAATCTGTCACAGACCAATATTTGTGCAAAATACAATAGAAAAATAAAAATAAAGTTATAAAAGGCTTAGAATGCTTACTCTAAATTTTTGTGCTTATTTCCATTGTGGGCAAGTACCATTTAGTGAACCAAACTTGAAGTAACACTGTTTTGGGAACTATATTCGTATTTTGCCATCATCATATAATACTACGTTGTTAGTTTTTGCTTGTTTTATATACTCAAATTCTTTCTTAATCATGAAATTGTGTGTAACCAATTTATAGTCATTTTTTAACTATTAGGTGGACAAAACCATTATGAGATGAATTATCACCAGCAGTTGTGATAAAACATGCAGAAAATACCCCGGGAAAGTTTGAAACAACTCTAAGGTAAACATGTGACTGTAACACTTTAAAAACACAGATACTCATACAGACTGAAGATAATACTATTATTTTACATAGGGAGAATTTTATAATATTCAACGTGTTTCAGGGTTATTTTATTTCATATAGTCCCTTATAATTACTACCTTATGAAGTAGATAGGGCAAGAGTTATTATTTCCATTCTACACATGAGAAACCTGCTTCTGATATCTTAAGGTTACCAAAGTCACATGGCTAGTAAGTAAAATAAACGACATTAAAATGATAAATTTTTTGACACTTGCTCTATTACTCTTTCTACTACACTACACCATCTGGATATTGCCTATAAATATTGCTTTTCATTGGATTTCACCTGTAGAAAGAAAAAAAAATCAATGGCAAGACAAAGGAGCAAATGTTCTTCAGTGGCACAATCTATTTTCAATGTTGTAGCAATTTAAAAATTATTAATAAAAATTCAATGTTTTCTCTTAGCCTTAAAAAAAAGAAGCAGAGTCAGAGCCTCTTGTATTATTAACAAGCTGAAGGGCATCTGAGGTTTTTAGAACTAGTTCCAAACCAACTTTGTAAAAAGATGTCCTCACCCTCTAGCAATCTTCTCAGCTTGTGGGCTGCACGGCTACAGGCCTTACGGCACCGATAGCTGAGACCTGGGAAAAGCCTGTCATCCTGGTCAGATGTGCTTCAGTATCATAAATGGGTGATGGTTAACTCTATGTGCCAACTTGACTGGGACACAGGATGCCCAGCTATTCGGTCAAACATTATTCAGATGAATTTGTGCGGATGTTTCTGGATGAGCTTAACATTTGAATCAGTAGATAGAATCAATCAGATTGCCCTCCCTAATGTGGGTGGGCCCCATCCAATGAGTTGAAGACCTGAACAGAATAAATGGCGGGTCCTCCTCTGAGTTAAGAAAGAATTCTTTCTGCCTGATGGCCTCCAACCTGCGACACCGCTTTGTCCCTGCCTTTGGACTGAACGGGAACATTGGTTCTTCCTGGATCCCAAGCCTGCTGGCCTTCACACTGGAACTAAGTCACTGGTCCTCCCGGATCTCCAGCTTTCTCACTGCAGATCTTGGGACCTGGCTGCCCCCATAAGTGCATGAGCAGATTCCATATTTTAAAAAAATCACACACGGACACATACATATACATGGTTTTATTTCTCTAGAGAACCCTAACTAATACAATGGGCTAGGTTTGTCACATCTGTATTGCCATGAAATAGTAAGACACACGCTCAGCTCTGACCTTCATACTAGGACTTCTGCACTCCCTAGCCACACAGCCATGGCCACTGAGCAGGGAACGAGGGGCACAGCCTTCTCCTAAGATGGGAGCACACCTCCAAGCTACTGCATTCAAGAGCAGAGGGAAAAGTAAAGGATGGCCAAGAAGCAGGCTTGCATCCTCATCTCTAAATGGTGCTCTTTTCTGTTTGCTAAGCAGCGAGGGGAGCTGCCCTATGTTTTCAATTGCCTTCTCCCTCCACTAAAAGTCGGGGTGATTCCACCTCCCCTAGTTTCCCATGGCGCTAGAGTTAGGAGGTGACTGCTAGGTTTTCCTCCCAAGGCACCAATAAAAGTAATTTTCTTGAAATAAACACCAATAAGAACAATTTCTCGAAGAAGCACCTAGTTTCAAAAGAAACATTTAAATTATTTCCAATTCAATGTAAGCATAGCATCGGAGGTTGGCGTTCACCCCTTCAAGTTCAATCGGAGGGTTTGATTCGGAATAATAAACTCAGCAGTACCTAACTATGGAACTACGCTGAGTGCACAGGACATGAACCACTGGTTCTTGGTGCTGTTCTTTGAGGCTGCTGTGAGCTCTTCTAGATCATTCGAGCGGCCTCAAGTGGAGGTGTGAGCAGTGACTGACTGAATGGGCCTCGGGGTCTGTATAACTGAATTTGCATTACCTGTGGTCCTGGGACAGGTGGCCAGATTGGATTCCTGGCTTTCCTTGACTTCTCCCTCCACATGCACCTCCTGAACTCGAGCTCAGTCTCACCAGCTATCAGCCCTGACGTGATGGTGTCCCCTGTGGGAAAATGCTAAATTAACATTTTACAATATTGAGATCTCTCTATAGTTTTATTGTCATATGTTACTACATCACAAATACGTCTGGTGGTGTACTCAGGGTCCTGACAGTAAAAAAAATGAGAACAGGAAACAAAACTATAGAGAACTACTCAATATTGTAAACAAATCGCGCCACATTTTCTCAGCGTCTGATTCACTTCTCCGAGTGGCTCTCCAGGAATATCTCTTTGATCTGCCTGCTGTGAACTCTGGGATGGAAAACTGTCACATGATTTGTTGATAAGGACCATGATCCTCCCTCAAATAACTGGAGTTATGGAAATGACCGGAGTATAACCACAACTTTATTATGCTACCCTACTAAAACCATCTGGAAGGATCATCATAACAACATATCAATACTGAACAGATACAAATCACTTTTGTATTTGGTATATACAGAAACATGTCACTGAGATGTTAGAAGATATTAGGGACACAAAGTTCCACTAAAGGGCAACCATTTTCATTGTATTCTATGTCAATGACACCTCCAGAACACAGCACAAATGGTTGATCCATGGACTTATACAACAGAATTCATGTGGCAAACACGATGTCCCATGAAATTAGAACACCCTGACAAAATACAGGACATCCTGTTAAATATGAGTTTCCTATAAATCAAAAACAAGTTTTTTTTAGTATAAGTAAGTATGTTTCAAATATTGCATGAGACATATTTATATAAAAATAATTATTGCTATATAGGATTAACATTAAGTGGCATAAATTATTTGTTTTTAGATAAGATTCAGACCATTACCATTTTATGATACAATATCAACTCATATTTATTTTATGCTTACTAGCTGCCAAGCACTATGATTGAAAGTTATTTAAATTTATTGTGGTTTTATTTCTTAAAATAATTCTTGAGGTAGATACAGTTAATGTCCTCACTTTACACGTGAGAAAGCTATGCAATTGCCCAAGGGCGTACAGCCATTAAGAAATGCAACTAGAATTCAAATTCCAATCTATTTGTATCAGAGGACTGAGGTTTCAAAATAGGTGCAGTGTGTTTAATAACTGGCTCACAACTTTTTCTGACAGGTCAAGGTGAAGGAGGTGTCATTGAATGGATTCATACAGATGTTCAATCTGTAAATCTACTTGACAGCACAATTTACCTTTCTAAGTCTGGCAACCACTTAATCATACTGAGGGAATGAATTAGCCAAAGAAGACCCAAAGTGAAATCTTACTTACAAGGCTGGCTTGTCAAGAATAGAAGTAGAAACAAGTAATATACAGTTAAAAATCACAGCTTTGTATACAAAATGTTGCTGTTACGTGGCATTTTTGCTTGAATCTACTTTAATTTTAAAATCACCCAATGTCAATTTCACAGGAAACTGTCTTTTTAAAGACATGCACATTTCACAGGTTACAGAGGAAGAGGAAACACTTTTTAAGAATCTGGCTGTACCTTTGAATACAGTTTGTCTAACTATTTAATTATAGTCTTTCCAAAAGAGCCAAAACAAGATACCAAACATTTGGTGGCTTATGATCCTTAACATGAGTTTGGAGAAAATTTGCAATTTATCAATGCAAAAATGCAGGGGCAGGTTGGAAGAGGAAGCTTACTAGGTGCTACCGTCACGTGTCCATTTTTTATATTAACTTTGTGATCCTGGCAGAGAAATAGCAAAGTGAAGGTGTAACCGTGGGTTCAAGGTGTTTCAATGAGATAAACCTTTTATAAGTTGCCTTTTATAAGAAAACTTCCATCACCACTGTCAGCTTTTATGTGACACGTATATCAATTGTAAACTGCTCAAAACTCACCCATGGAGAGGTGAGTCTTATTCTTAATGTGCCTCCACAATGAGCTAAATGATTCTACCAAGACGGCCTAGAAGGTCAAGGAAGAAAGAATGCATACATCTCATATTTCCCCTCCTTCTATCTCTAGGAAATGTCAGTAGACTGGCATGCTTGAAAAATTGGAGGCACTTAGGGTCACAACAATAATATGTGTCAAAGTCACTTGTTGATTTGCATATTTTGAGTCCTGGCACTTTACTAACTGAATCATCCACTTATTTTTGACATCATTGCTATTGACCATTTGTTTATTCACTCACTCAACATTTAATATTCTAGCATATGTCAGCCACTGAGTTAAAATCCTGAGGATCCAAACATGATAGGATGATGATTCTTGCCTACCATAGAGAATTGAGTCTAGTGGATAATTTACAACTACATCTCAATAATAAAGAGCCATGTCTCCTCAGTCAATACATTAGTAAAGAATGTAGACATTTGCCATGTAGATTATCTAATAGTCCATCACCTGAAATTCTATTTCCCTCAAAGTGGTGATGAGACCATCTAAATTATTTCTAAATGGTGTCTCAGCTGCATAATAAACATGAAAATTAATTCTTGAAATATAAAGAAAAACACCCTGGGATATGTTAAATCCTAAGACAATTAGAAATTTCAGTTTGAGCTGACCTATTTACATATTTTAATTGCAACAAAAATAATTTTATTCACAAACTTCGAGGAAAGTTTGAGTAGAAATAATATATGATCAGAAAGTAACATGGCGGCTCTGACATTAACCAGTTCGTTCTCTGACATTAACTAGTTATTAACATTTCTCACCAAAATGTCCTGAACTTTAAAGTGGACATAACAATACTAATAACCTCAGAGTGTTACTGTGAGAAATCAATGATACAATACACTAAAAATTTAGTAGAGTTCCAGGTACATAGGGAAAGGCTCAGCAACTCATTTTATACTTATTACTAAATTATAGAAATAATTTTATGGCTACACATAAGTCATGTTCATAAATAAGATAATGAATGCTATTTAGAATCTTTCCCGTTGAGTTCCTCATAGGTGCAAACTTCGTAGACATTCTATTAAGTTATATGGAGATGAGCATGTTAAACTGATGATGAGATCCTAAAAATATGGCCACCGTGTCAGCAAGAGAATCTAGGAAGAGGATGTGGTGGGGGGAGGGGCGGTGGGAAGAATACTCTTCCTATCATTCACGAGCTAAAACGATTAATGCTTTATTACTGGGCTCATTAATCAAAACTGTGTGATTTTTTTTTTAAGGAGCAATTCCACTGTTCAAGTCAATTAGCCTAGCACAGAAAGCTATTATACCAAAGAAGCTACAATGTTTTTCAGACTTCCCTGAGAGTATTTAGAGTATAAAATAAATGCTATTATTCAAAAGATACCGAATTGCTAAGCTTCTTAAACTCATACAATTGGGAACCTGCAGTACATTAAAATGCTGAAACTCATTAAGAGTCTTTTTTTCCCCCCAGCTTTGGAGTCATTGGCATTCTGGGCACAGCGAAGAACAATAAAACTCTCCCGGCTTCCAAGGAGAGAAAGAGACTGGCACTCCTTCAGCTCCACTTCAATGAATCACTGAGGCAGAGCTGGCACCTACCCATGGAGACCACGCTTCTGCTGGATTACCCTAATACCTGAAAAGAACTGCAAAAATTAGCTAATATGCTCCGCTAAGGAGGAGAGAAAAGAGCAGCTGGTTTATATCCATCATTTATCTTTCCCTCATTAGAGCTCTATTCAATACGCTGGAGCATAAATATACAAAATGTAAGTAATGATTATAAGCCACACAATAAAAAGAAGAATCTCTGAGTCTCTTCTCATATGAGTGAATAACTGAAGACAGGAGGAGTTCCTGAAGGTAGAAGGCAAACTAATAAAAGGCAGAAGGGAGACTGGAATTGCCAATCACCACTTGGCAACCATAAGAGTAACAATGGGATAAGCAGTCGCGATAAGTTGAGTAAATGCATAGATCAGTGATTCTAAAACGGCACAATGCTGTGCCCTGAGGGACACTTGGTGATCTATGGGAAGCTTTCTGTTTGTTACACTTCAGTGAGGGGGCTGCCACTGGCACCCCGGAACACACAGAAAAGCTGCCAATAGGGAAGAATCGTCTGTGAAAGAAGGCACCTGTCAGGCTAAGGCTGAGTTACCCGGGTACCAGGCCTTTAAAGAAGAAAAATTATACATCACGTATCTATCACTGTGTGTCATGATACACATTACAGATTTTATCTAAATGTTAGAGGCCCAGTGCATGAAATTCATGCACTCGGGTAGGGGTGTCCCTCAACCCGGCCTGTTCCCTCTCACAGTCTAGGAGCCCTCGGGGGGATGTTCCACTGACAGCTTAGCGCCCTCCCTGTGGGAGCGCACTGAGCACCAGGGGGCAGCTCCCGCATTGAGCGTCTGCCCCCTGGTGGTCAGTGTGTGTCATAGTGACTGGTTTGGTCCACCAGTCGCTTTGCATATTAGCCTTTGATTACATAGGATAGATAGGAAGACTCCCAGTGTTGATCTGGTTATTTTTATTAAGCAGAACCTAAATATGTACAAACATTTAATTAGGGGATATAAATGCCTCTGTTTATAGCTTGAATTGCAACTATTAAACCCAATATGCTTTAAAAGTGCATAAAAGCAAAGTTGCATAACCAATACAATTTAATTAAAACATTCATTTAATATCATGGATGATGATGTTTTGCCAAATCCTAATTGCCACTTACAACGTGACTACGCTGCTGACTGCTGCGGTACCCAATAGTTTTGAAATTCACAGGTTACATTCTTTTTGCCACGTGACATTCCGCTCCTTTCACTACTTGTATCCACTTGGATTACTGCGAAACCTTCATCTGAGCGTAGCCTGCCAAGCCAACAGCATTCATTTGGCTTGAAAGCATCATTTACTGATCAGGTCTACCTTGTCCTTTCCCCATTAGCCCAAGACAGTGACACTCGGTCTCCCTGGCACTGTATGATTCCAGACGTAAATACAGACACGGGCAGTGGCATCATCTCATCAACCAGATGACCTCAAACAGGCTTTTGTACATTTTTTTCAGACGGTCATAGAATGGAAAGCCCCAAAGGTATAAATTCTCATAGAGAACTCATGAGTTCTTTAAAATCATTTTCACAGATTCCAATGATTAAACAATGCCAATACAATGAAAAACTGCCCTGGACTTCGACTTCTGATCTGGTTGTAAAACTAGAAGCATTGACATAGTAGCTATACATAAGTTTATATACATGGAGATTACATATATGTGTTTATGTGTATGTGTGTATATAGGTACACAAATACACAGGTGTGTATGCTCTACAGTTCTGGACTAGTAAGTTCATCTCCTGAATTCTTCATTTCCTTGTCATTTACAAGGATATTGTTACTGTTCCGTCACTGTGAGGATTAAAGAGACACTTTATAGATGTTAATATCTCTGTCTTCTCTTTTTTTAATCTTAAGCTGCTGTGCCTGCCTACATTTTCTTCTCCAGTAAATGGGAAACAAAATTAAGCACTTGAGGGAATAGGTAACTGCATCAATTTCAGAAGCTCATATTAAAGAAAGCATTAAATCAAAATGTATCTATTTACAGGTGATGGTATTTAATTTACTATCTCTTCTGCGAAAGCTACCTGTTTAGCATACAGGAATTCAGAAATCAAAGAAGACCGGTAGGAAGGGCAGCAAGAACCCAAATCTTGACTTCCTTTTATTTATTTTTTCTTCCCGCCTCCCTTTCCTTGTGAATCTTTAGAAATTGCCAAAGCAAGACTTAACAATGGCTAAATATGGCAACATTGGCACAGAGAAGAGACGGGCGCAATTCAGATTCACTGAGAAGAAGAGCAGTATGAAATTCGTAGGATTGAAGCCATTTTCTAGGCAGGTGGAAGGTCCCTCAGGAAGAAAAGAGTGTCCTGGTCCCCAGGGAAAGCAGGAAGGCCGGTGGGGCTGGGGCACAGGGAGCTGGTGGCAGGGGGTCGTGGGGAGTGGTATGAAATGACATTGGAAAGGCACAAAGGGGCCAGACTGAATAGGGCATCGTAGGCCATGCTGTGCCTACATGCTGGGCCTGGGATTATGTTCTTGTGTGCAGTGGGACAGCGCTGAAGAGTTGAAGAGGGGAAAGACATGATCTGATTTGTTCAGAGATGTTTGCAAGAGAACGGAAGTTAAGCAAAGGGGCCATGTTCCCGCTAGCTGGGAAGATGTTGCATGGGTCAGGAGAGGGATTAGGAAAACAGCAGTGGAGATGGCGGTAGTAACAAGTGGATTACAAAAATTCTGTTTTTCAGGTAGACTGCGTGCTCTCTGATGGCCAGGATGTGAGGCATTTGAGAAAAGGAGGACTCGCGGATGACCTCAGGGTTTTGGCATGTGGGGCTTCAACCACATATTCACTGTTTATTGTGAGAGAAGACATGGCGGACTCAGAAATCCAGAATTCTCCTTGGGATACTTTAAGTTTGATATTAGACATCTAGGTTTGTCATTTAGTTTTAGCTAATAATAGTAGTGATCAGGAATAAATGTCAGATTCTCTGGAACTCTGGCATATCTTATATCTGATTTTATAGGCTAGCTTGATCAAACAACTGATAGATACAAGCAAACAAGAAGAATCATCTCTTTGCCCGCCCGGGGATGCGTGCAATGGATCAAAATATATTAAGAACCAAGGGATGATAATGCTCGAGGTTTCCTCAGAGGACACCAAAGACTTGCCCAAGATCCCAAAGCAATTCTGTAGCTGAAAATTGCGTCCTCCCTGCTGAAATCGGGTTCAATAGGTATGCCCTTATGAAAACTTTCCAGATTCTTCTTTTCACAGCGTACATTTGCTTGTAGAACCTGGAACTCAAAGCGTGGCTTGGTCTTACCCCACTACTGCTGAATCAGATCACTGGCTTAAAAAGATCTGCAGGTGATTCTTGTAGACATAAGCATTTGAGACGCATTGTTTTAAAAGTTAAATCGCTCTTGGTATTAGGGAGAACTATTTAGTGTACCTCTAGGTTCACATGGTAAACTGAGGACCAAGACTGGCATTGCTCTCACTCAAAAGATTAACTAGCCCCTGTAATATTCAGGGAGGAAAGGTTCCATTTAAAACAACACGTGTCCAGGTACTGACGTGAAAATGTATCCAAGATACACTGCTGATCCTTTTTAAAAGATAGTTGAAGAAGCATGCAGGATAGGTATGCAGCTGACTCTTGAAGATCGTACGTAGTGTACCACAGCACGTCTCCTTGGCTCGTGTGATTACAACACGATCACGGTCACAGGCACCATTGCCAGAGCCACACCAGTGCATTGCCAGAGCCATACCAGCGCGTTGCAGGGGCCTCTGTGATCTGCCTGTTCATCTGTGCACAGGCACAGACCAAGCTGCAGGGGAATTCACACCGCAGAGGCAAACTTCCACTCCCACAGTATGGAAGCAGGAGCATAAATGTTCCAGCAGCCCCGGCTGAGGTGCATTCCACATGGTTCCCCAGCGGGACTGAGCTCCAATTGTGCATGGCCAAGATCTGCTTATTAGGTCATCCTTTTTGGACTTCTCTCTCAACTCTATCTCATTTTCCCCACCTCTGTTTTCCAGGGTGACTTTCCCAATAAACTATGTCCACTCACATCTTGGTCTCAGAGTCTGCTTTGGGAGAAAAAAATAACTATCTATATATATCTATATCTATATCTATAATCTCTCTCTATATATATTTGTTCATTTCAGAGAGAGGATGGGCGAGAGAGAGAGAGAAACATCAGTGATGAGAGAGAATCATTGCACTGATCAGCTGCCTCCTGCACATTCCACACTGGGGATTGAGCCCACAACCCAGGAATGTGCCCCCACTTAGAATCCAGCCTTGACCTCCTAGTTCATGGGTTGATGCTCAGCCACTGAGCCACACCATCCTGGCACCAATGCTAATTTTGAAGTATATATAATACAAATATGTGATATACTGAAATGCACGTATGTACATGCAGGAAGATGGAAAGGTTTACAGACAAAAACGACAATGTTTGTCTCTGGGACAGATTTACAAGAGGCTTTTAAACATTTCTGTGTTATTGTTATTATTATGTCATTGTTGTTGTCGCTTTACATTTAATGTCATTTTTAGAAACCGAAAAAAGGGGAAAATGGAAAACATCAGGAATGGAGATCTGCTAATCTCTGTATTAAAGACAGGGCAGCAAATGTCAGTTCAGACACAATTACATGATAAAAACTGTCATTTATGATTGTTCCTCTGTGGTTTCCATTTCCCATGAGCATCTGACTGGTAGTGACAATGGATCCCTTCAAAAAGAGTGGCTCTTTATGATCCCTCCCCCCATCCCCCCCAAAAAATGCAAAATGCCTATAACAAAAGCTAAAGTCAAGGACCCAGAAAAGCCACAGGCATAATGAAGCGATCTAAACAGGTCATTACCAACTTGCCATGCGGCTAAATACATTTTGCTTCTGCCCCTGCATTTGAAGTTTGCACTTGACTCACTGAGCCTGCAGTTGACCGATCATGAGGTTAGTGAGAGAACTAGAAGAGTTCAGCCCCACTTCTGTGAAGTCCTGATGGGTCAGTGGTCTCATTAAGATGTTTAAGAATCAGCAATTTAAGAGTTCTGATTTAAAAGATACAAACCCATCTCACATAAGAAAAGGCTAATATGCAAAGCGAACAAATGCTGGGAAGACCAATCTCTATGAAGGGTACTGACCACCAGGGGGTAGACGCTCAATGCAGGCGCTGCCCCTGGTGGTCACTGCATTGCTCAGCCAGGCTCATGGCTGGGGAGCTCAGTGGCGGTGGTGGGAGCCTCTCCCTCCTCTGACTCAGCGCTAAGGACATCCCCGAGGGCTCCTGGACTGCCAGAGGGTGCAGGCCTGACCGAAGGACCTTCCTCCCCACACACATCCCCCTCCCCCCAGTGCACCAATCTCATGCACTGGGCCCCTAGTATAGATATGAGAAAAAAAACAAACAAACTGGAACTCAGGATTATGTCACAATTTTCATGTAATGCTAATTCACAATGCATATGTGAGCAATACTTGGGGTGGGAAAAATAACAGAAAAGAAAGAAAAGGAGAGGGAAGAGTGTGATGGATTACAGAAATGACTAAGTTTAAATTTAGGAAGATGTCCTTGGAGAACAAAGTGTGACAAAAACAACAACTATAGTGATATATATATATATATATATATATATATATATATATACTCAGTGTGAACAACAAGCAACAAATAACAATAGCAATGATGACTACCTCTCATTAAGCATCTACTATGCATTGAGCACTGTGCTCTGCATGTTCCCCAATATGTTTATCCTTCAAGGTAGACATTATTATCATCATTATTTAACAAATAATGAACAGAAACTACAAGCGGATAAAATACTGACCTAAAAGTCACACAGCTACCAATCAAGATTCTCATGCAGACCAGTAACTCTGGAGTCTAAGCTTTTAAAGGGTGCCAACTACCACCACCAACATAATCTGTGTCACCCAAAAATTCAAAACACATGTGCATTAAAATAAATTGCTAAGGCTGAAATTAAAAGAAAACAATGTAGTATATATGTGATATATATACATACATATGCATATATGTATATATAGTAATCTTGATTATAAATTTTTGCCTTATAATTGTCAGAAAGGTGATTTACCAAGAGAGAAACAAAGAATATACTGACCCAGACTCTATTAATGAAGCTTCTGCAAACCAAAATCAACCAGGACACTTGGAGCAAAAAAATTAATAAAAAGCAATGTGTAGGTACATTTTGGCCTGCTACCATCAGGGAGAAAACTTCAAAGCAAAACCATAAATAAATAAATATCCTACACAATGAGAAAGTTCAAGTACTGTTCTTCCAAGAACAGGAGATCTTGTGGTTATTAAAAATAATTTTCATAAAAAGTTTGATGAAAGAAAATAGCCATGTTCTAAAGTTAGATGGGGAAAGCAGGGGGAAAACCACGTTGGCACATACACATGTGCACAGCCGAGAACTAGAAGGAAACATATCAACTTTTTAATAATGGTTATCTCTGGGTGGTGGCATCAGGAATATACTTTCCTTTTCCTTCTTTCTTAAATTTTCTAATATAGAAAGGATAAGACTTGTTGCATTATCAAAACAATAAACTTAAATAAATTCAGAGCTTAATTTACATTTTGTTCATTTTTCTTGAGAAAACCCTAGAAGAGTACTTTGCTTTTTAATAGTGCAGCAAGCAGAATTTTGCGCTCAGTTATCTCTGCCCAGATATCTTAACAAATTTTACAATTGACTTTTTATTTGAGAGATGAAGAAAGAGAGGAAGAGCGAGAAAGAGAACTGATTTGTTGTTCCACTTATCTATGCATTTATTGGTTGATTTTTGTATGTGCCCTAACCAAACTGAGCTACCTGGCAAGCTCTGCCCAGATATCTTATCTCCAGAAGCTGTGTGAGTATAGTTGTATGAGTATAGAAGATACATTCTAAATCTATATAGAATTACTACATCTAAGGGAATACAAATTTAATATGTTTAGCTATTCCCCTCAATCTGTACCAATGTATCTTCACCAAAAAGATATATATATATATATAAGTTCCACTTCTCTCACATACCTACTATACGAGTGTGACCCAGTTTTGTAATTTTAAAAATATATTTATTGACTTTTTACTGAGAGGAAGGGAGAGGGGATAAAGAGTTAGAAACACTGATGAGAGAGAAACATCGATCAGCTGCCTCCTGCACACCCCCTACTGGGGATGTGCCCGCAACCAAGGTACATGCCCTTGACTGGAATTGAACCTGGGATCTTTCAGTCCGCAGATTGATGCTCTATCCACTGAGCCAATCCAGTTAGGGTCAGTTTTGTAATTTTGCCAACCTACTGCCTGAATTTAGGGTTCACTCAGCCCTTCTGTTCTTAGAGTCACTGAAATTCAAACGTTATAATTTAAGATGCCTTTTTGTTTTCTTTCTTTTTTACTTCCTTGGCATAATAAGGCAGAACAAAAGATGAAAAAAGCATCAAAGGGTAATCAGACTGGTTGGGGATTTCTGCAGGCCAACTGAGCACACATGGAAAAAATGTGCACAAATACGATAAGGCATTTGATGCACTAAATTGAACAATCCCTCCATCAAACAATAACACTGCCCCAGCAGGTGGTACGCTCCCAAAGAAATGACTCGTTACTGCGGAATTGACCATGGTTTCACCTCTGATCTCAAGACATTTTTGTTGTTGTTGTTGTAATTCTCAGTTACCAAGTCTGCGAAATGAAACTAATGATAGAAACAGCCACCCGTTGGGCAATGAGAGTTCAGGTAGCTGCACACTCAACGTGCAGGGGAATTCTCCGAGGGAAGACGCTGTCAACACAAATCAGTATTAAAATGTGTGCACAGCCAAAACCGGTTTGGCTCAGTGGATAGAGCGTCAGTCTGTGGACTGAAAGGTCCCAGGTTCGATTCCGGTCAAGGGCATGTACCTTGATTGTGTGGGCACATCCCCAGTAGGGGGCGTGCAGGAGGCAGCTGAATGATGTTTCTCTCTCATGGATGTTTCGAACTCTCTCTCTCCCTTCCTCTCTGTAAAAAAATCAATAAAATATATTTTTTTTAAAAATGTGCGCACAGTCACACACAACTGGGAGAGCAGAAGCACCCATTCCTAAGAAGTCACAGCGGCTAGTCTTGCAACTTGAGGAAGATCTGCTTGGCTTGACCTTGAGGCAGAAACTTGGGTGAAGTGTGGAAAGTTAGGAGTTATCAAAAGACACAGCACGGCATACAGAGAGAAAAGCCTAGGATTTGAGTTCTTAGTCTCTTAGAATCTTGCTTTTCTCAGCCAGAACCGAAGCTCACTAGACCACTGTCACGGGGCTGCTAGGCAAATGGAGTGAGGACATTTCCAAAATAACCCAGCATAGTGCAAGGCATATATGGGGGGCACCCCTCATCCAGCCCCCGGATTTCACATAGATTCATTAAAAAAAAATACATCTTGCTTGACTGGGGGACATTATTTTACAATTCACAAAGGCAGGGAAATCATCTTCTGGAAAATATTCCTAAAACTCAAAGTTTCAAACCGAACCACAAACTGGGTGGAGGTGGGGAGGGGGCACACAGAGGAACAGATTTCTCCTTAAGAAATCGCTACTCTTGATTTCTTTTTTTTTCTCAAATTTGAAACAATTCTCTACTATCTACGTGAAGAAACAACACAAGGTCCCTTTGTGCTTTGTAACGTGGAAGATACACAACACACTCCCCAAATAACGAGGCAGGCCCAGGAAGAGAGATCTGCCTCGAGGCCCGTAACTGCTGTGATATTCATCGTGTGCCAAGTTTCAAGAACAGCCCATTCGATGTTGCCCCCATTTCTCCAGAGCTATTTGAGTGCCTGTGTACGCTGGTGCAAGCATGTGCATGCCTAAGCATCCAAACCTACTTTCTACAGCCTAACCCACTTACCCAACTGACATGTGATCTGGCGGGAAAACCAACACCTGTAAGTGACTTGCTACATACTCCTGGCCTCTGTGCTTCTAGGAGAATGAGATGGATATTGGCTGTCATCTAGATCTTGCATTCCCTGTCCTACATGCAACTCCTACCAGGTATCTTATCAAAATTCATGGGTTTAAATTCTATCTGTAAGTGCGTGTCTAATCCTCTTCGTTCCTTTTATCTCCAGACTCATATATTCAACTGTCTACTCAACATTTGCACTTGCATGTCTCATAGACTGTCCCCCCACCCCAACCTCCTTCCTCGCAGCCCTCTCTGTCTTATCAGTGGTAACTCTGCAGTGGCTCAGCCACACAACTTGAAGTCATCCTTGATTCTTCTCTTTCTTTCATCTTTTGCATCCAGTCACTAAGCCCTATTAATTCTACCTTCAACATTATTCAGAATTCAATGACTTCTTTACATTTCTAGTGCTGCCCGCTGGTCCAGTACCCCTGTCATCTCTATCCTGGGTTAATAGCCTCCTATTGGCTCTTCCTGCTTTCATCCTTGCCCATCCATAGTCCTGTCTCAACTCAGCGGATCAGCAGATTGAGTAACCCCTACAAAACTATAAATTTGGTCACATCGTTCTCCAGCTCAAAATCGAACTGACTTCCCATCTCACTCAGATTAAAAGCAAATGTCCCTAAGATGACCTACAAGCCCTACTCTACTCTGTTCCCTTTGCTGCTTGCTCACTGTGCTCAAGACATTCAGGATTCCTTCCTATTCCTTAAAAACCCCGAGGCATGTTTCTGCCTCAGGGCTTCTGTACTTGATGATCCTCTTTTCCCAGAAAAATCACATGCCTCTCTCCCTCAACTCTTGCATATCATTGTAAATATATCACCTCCTCAGAGAGAACACCCCTTACTTACATTGCACACTCCCACCTTTATATCACTTCCTTTTACATGCCTTATCTTCCTCCAGAACAATATGGTACAGAATGACTCACAATATTTATCTCTCTCCCCATGAGAGTGCAGGCTTCACGGAATAGAATATTTCTTTGTTTTGATCAGTTATGTGGCCTCAGCTTCTAGACAACATCCTGGTACACAGTAGGTAATCAATAAAATATTCATTGAAATAAAGAATGGATGTTTAGTAAAGTTTTGGAGGATTAGCTGGTTCCACTGCTCTTAAGACAATGTACACTTTTGGAAAAAGTAAGGATGCTAAATATGAATATTCATTAAGGTAGGAAGCATTTTCTTATTCATGTGTGTGGCTAACATGCCTAAAGAGAATGTGAAGTGGAGAGACTAGAGAATTTTCCTAGGTCAGAAACTAAGAAGGTACAAATATGAAGATGCTCTTTCTTTTCTTATGATATAGGAATGACCAATCTCTTTTATAGAGAGAAGCCAGCATAGTATGTGGCCACCCAAGTATGTGACATATTCATAAAAATCAGGAAAAATGTATATATTTTTTTCTCTAGGGACTAGACTGCCTATAGACTTCCATCACAGAATCTTCTCTTTGACTCTAGGAATCATATGCCAGCTAGCTTCAGAGAATAGACCATTGTATGTACCTTAGCATTTCTCTTTATTGTGAAACAACTTATTATAAAAACTCTTAAGTGTTTTAATTATTCTGATAGGGGTCAGAAGACACACTGGGAACCAGGATAGGGTGAACAATTCTGCCAAGGCATGGAAGTGAATATTAACTAAAGAGGAAGAAAGAGAAAACATAAAACCAAGTGATTGATAACTTTTCTAAAGTCTAATTTTTCAAGGAACTTGTAATTTGTGTCACAAAGAGGTTCACTTGAATCACAGTATTTAAGGAAAGCTCAATACTCAAAAGACTCTAATGGGTATTTGTAATAGCAATCAGTCCCTAGAAGGTCATAAGTATTACAATTGCCAAAACCACATCCTCACAGAGAAAGTTATAGATGACTTTCAATCTCCTTTTGCAAAAACAGAAAACAGCCCTTTCTCTTAGATAATGAACCATAAAAAATAAAATAAAGTGGCATTTGATTTTCTAAGCTATAGGATTTACTGTGGGAGGATATGTTCTTCTAGTACATGTAAGCACGCAGAGAGGAAAAAGAAACAGTGAAGTCATTGCCCCAAAATACAATGACTCTGTTATTTACCTAAAGTTACCCAAAGATAGGTTTATTTTAAACCCTTTTAATACTTATAATAGCATTCATAGTCACACTGGTAAATAATGTAGTTGTTTAGCTTTATTATTTTCCTTTCATTAATTAGAAATAAAGCCAGGTATGTGTTCAGTCACAAAAATAATAGCTAGTCCTCATTATCAACTTGTCCAAAGTTTATAATCATCCATCCTGTTTATGAATTTCAGTCCAGAGCAGGCCAAAGGTTAGAGCCTGACTATGGATCCCTGGGAAGAAGGTGACCCTTGGAAGAGAGAACGGGATTCCAGGTTGGCTTTTGCACGAGCTCACTGACACCCTGGGTTAGTTGTTTGACCCCTGTTGGCTCCAGAGTTCCTGCACCTGCTTGAAATGGTCGCATTAGGTTGTCTCTAAGGTCTCTTTCTGTCCCAGATTCCATGACCGGATGCATCAGGCAACCTCTTCGGCCATGCTCCAAGTTCCCTGGAGGCTGGGGCCACAACCCAATTCTTCACTCTCAGGCCAAATTCACAGAACCACAACATCGATGTTCTCTTCCCAAACATATTCAGGGCAGCGCAGAGAGCCAACGAATGTGGAGAGAATTATTTCCAGGAATCGTCTAAGGGATGCATTCAACAATGGGCCAACATGACACGTCCAATTGGTAGAGGAGGGGTCATGAATAGAATCCAGTGCCAATAACAGGAAGGATGATGACACTAAGCTTTGGACGGGGTTATAATTTGCAGAACTGTCTGCTATGTGAGCTAATATGCTGAGAAGGATGACTCAACGCTTGGGAACAGTTATGGAAAACCTTGGGGTGTAAGATTTGCAGGTCTAACTTGTGTATCTTTGCTATATCAATTGGGATAAACAAATGGAAGTACAACATTTTGGGATAAACTGATTGGAAAATATAGGTGTAAATTAATTTATGTATTTTAGAACATTTTAAAGACTTTATAGATCATATTAATAGGGAAACGTATGCCTCAAATGCTGCTTTTTAGATGTCATTTTATATTAACTAAAGCATTTTTTTCAAATAGCATTTCATTGTTTCCAATGTGGAGATGAGAAAAATATTTTTATTTGAAAGAAGTACATCTCTTTTATTTCAGAATGTCATAAGATTAAGAATGTTAATAGCTCATGAATGAACTCATTAGAGCAAGTTAAAATGAATTGGCCCCTAAAATTCATATCAGTTGACTCTTTTCTCAGAAGAAATTAAACATAATGAAAGTGGACACCATGTCTATTTCCTTTACTCGTCTATATTCAATTCCTGGCACAGCACCTAACACATAGTAGGTCCTCAAAGTATTGTTTGATGGTCCTTGGCATATAACTGTTGAATAAACAATTGGTTATACTGAAAAAAATAAGAGAAATTAAAGCATTTTCAGAAGGCATAGCATTAATTCAATGCCAAGAAATATAAAAAGATGCTGGGTACAGCCTGACACTTGTAAGAAGCTTTCAAAGAGGGCAGTAACTTCTCAAACTCAACATCTGAGATTTAAAAAAAAGGTGGTGAAATGCACAATCTGAAAGTTTAACTGGATGATGAGAATTCACTGAAATGAGACAGAGTATGGCTTCTATCTCTGAGTTAACTTACTATATTGTCACTTGAACTTGATTCTATTCATTTGATGACACAGGACTGTCATTCACTAGTGTTCAGTGTTTTGGAAGGCATATGGATGCCATAGTCAGGCTGTCTGACCCATAATACTATATCTGCTCATTTCTAGTTATGGAACTTTTGGTGGCTTATTTAAATTTTCTGAGCTTTGGCTTCTCATGGGTTTGATGTGATCTTCCTTCCAAGACTTCTGGAGAAACAAAGAACATATATGTAGAGGCAATAGTACAGAGCCTAAACAAAGAATCTATGCAATGAAATCAGTTTTTATTACATCAGAGATAATATTATTCACCACTGACATAGGGAAGAAAGAGAATTTAGCTTTCCTAATTAATATCTTACTTTAATGAAAACCAGTCCATACAAATGTCTAAGACTGAGTCCTTTTAATTCACAAGTCTAAAAAGGAAAATATATAAGAACTTCCAATAGTAAATAGGTGAACTGATAAAAATCCAAATAGTTTAAAGGGCTGCTTCACTGAAAAATGTGCATACATGTACCCAGTAACAACAAAATTTGAACAGGTAATGGCAATTTCTCACATGAATCACCTCCTTCTATTTTATTTACAATTGCTAAGGAAATTGTAAGTGCAATATGAATAATGGCAACTTTTTTTGTCCCCAAGTGCATTTTTTTTAATCCTAAACTGAGGATTTTTTTCCATTGATTTTTAGAGAGAGTGGAAGGAAAAGGAGGGAGGAGAAGAGAGACAGAGAGATAGCTATGAGATAGAGATAAAGATCGAGAGTGAGAGAGATAGCAATGAGAGAGAGAAAGAGAGACATGAATTGGTTGCCTCCCAAACATCCTAGGGCCAGGAATCCATTGTGGAACCCTGGTACATGCCTTTGACTGGAAATCAAACCCTCAAACCCTTGATGTTTGCGCCAGTGTTCTAACTGCTGAACATACCAGTCAAATCGGTCCCAAGTGTCTTTCACTTATCTCTTCACTCAATTCACCCTATATTCACTCAACTGCCTTTTAGTATTCTTTGACTGATAAAATACCCAAATTATGACTTTTATGCAAGACAATGCTTTATCATTATGATTCTAGCTTTCTTACAGAAAGAATCAAATGTAAAGATAGTATGTGTATGTTTTTTTAATTATCCTCAGGCATTTTCTATAAAAGTTGCATTTTTAAATATGTTCTATATAAGATATTCATATTTAATGTAAAAAAATCACTTAGGGAAAAAATGATTCTGGATAACTTATTGTTTTAGTTTATCTTGGCCACCACTGCCCTCCACTGTAGATAATTGAATTGGGAGCATCAGTGAGTACTGATAATGAAGGCAATAATTCTTAAAATCTTAAATCAAAAGGGTAGAAATTTTTAATTTGTTAAAAAGTTTTTAGAGAAAGGAAGAGAGAGAGAGAGAGAGAGAGAGAGAGAGAGAGAGAGAGAGAGAAGGAGAGAGAGAAACATCCATCAGTTGCCTTCTGCAAAAACCCTGTCTGGGGATCAAACCCACAACCTGGGTATGTACCCTGACTGGAAATTGAATCTGCCACATTTTGGTGTACTGATGATGCTCCAACTAATTAAATTACACCAGCCAGGGCTAAAAGGATAGTTCTTTAAAATGCAAAAATTCACAAGGCCATGCATGTAACTCAAAAACTGTAAAACCTTCTGCATACACTAAAGCCAAAATATTTTCACAAAACAGAATATATACTGAGTGCCCAGATTATTATGATCTCTAAACACCTAATAATCTGGCCACTTAGTGTATGTCCTGTATAATAAAAGGTTAATATGCAAATTGTCCAGGAGTTCGATCAGCAAGCAGGCTGGCCAATTGCCCATGTCCCCAACCCAGGCTGGCCGGACCCCACCCATGCACAAATTCATGCATTTGGAGATCATAATAATCTGGCCACTCAGTGTATAGTCTTAATTTTTTCCAATCCCAGCAGGAGCTCACAATTGATCTTCCATGTAAATATAAAGGTATATGACCTTCCTTCAATTCATTCACATATTTGTATTCTTTAATTTTAGCTGGAAAGGTTGTTTGCATTGCTAACAAGACCTATCAAACAAATCAGGATATAATCCTACAGTGTCACTTATGAAGGTTAACTGCAAGTCTGAATGTGGCCGGTTACTTGTTGACGATAGGTTGGGTTTCCTGAGAGGCTGACCCTGAGATGGAGTGTATAGTACATGGTATGTGTGTCAAGGAGAGGCTTTGTGATTGTCACCTGAGATAGGGAATGAAAGGAAGCAGGACTAGACAGAGGGAGAAATTGAGTTGTGATGCAGGCCTGACCTTGGCTGGCCCCAGGGGGAGCTCCAGAGCCTGAGTGGTCCAAGATGGGCAGACATTTACTATCACACCAATCACTCCTTGGATGTGGCCCACCCCCAAGACGGCATAATCTTGGACCATGTGGCTCTCTGCAGCTGAGACAATCCCTTTCAGGAATTGACATCTAAAGGTTGTCAATCAATAGCCTTCCTAGTAGTTGGGGAAACAAGTTCTTCACTGAAGGGGTATGTAGGGGGCATGTCAAACTCATCCATCAACACTTCTGAGATTTCTTAGCTCCCTTATTCTGATTCCTGATAGAAGACACAGGTGTAGGGACCCGACCCATAGTGTCTCTGCTTCCCATCAGAGGTGACTGGCTTGAATCCATCCATCCCACCATTGAGCGAACAGGAGACGCTGCTAGAATCATCCCAACTCCCTGAAACTTCTCTTGACATCTCAGTGGGAGCATCAAACCCAGATGAGGATGACAGAGAAGAAATTAAATTTGCACAGCTTTTGATATGTTAGCAAGGAAAATTATTCATTTCCCACAAGACTTAATTCCAACTTTGCAAGGATTACACTATTTCTTACCTCATTTGTTTCCAACAGAACACCTGCTACACTCAACAATTTGAGGACATTTTTTTTTTAATATTCTTGCCTACATTTACATCCCCAGAAAGCCATGCCTCTAAAGTGGTGGCTACTTTATTTCCCGGACTTAGGTCAGTGACTATTTAATAACATAATCAGCAGGCTTCAGAACTTTCCATCTGCTATTTACATGAAAAGTAGAGATAATCAGTATGGAAGGTCATCTTCAATCTATCCTCTTCCCTCCTGACTGCTAAAGGAAATTGACCTCCTCCTTTTATAAATCACCATGTACGAGTGTCAAATGTTAAAGAATTAAAAACAAGGCAGCATACATTGCTGTCAATCAGCAGGGGCTTTATTGCAAAGGCATGATGCTCTCTAAATGGAAGGAGCAATCAGCCCACGTCAGGCCTGCCACCGGGAACATTTGACACTGTCGCACTCGGGGGCCATCCCATAGGCTGGGCCAATCACTTGATGTTCAATGGAACTGAACAATAAAATACACCACAATAAAAGTGTCAACTGAAAGCATCGTGGCATGTAACTATAGGCTGTTCTGTATTTTGTAGGCTCTCTAAAATGAAAAACCTTGACCTGTCTTTTCTCAAATGGGCTTATTGGCACTTGACAGTCTTTCCATTCCTACTAGCCTCGTTTGGCAAGAAACACAGTTAGAAATTGTCCCATGGCAGAGAGAAATGGCAGGGGACCAAAAAAATAAAAGTGTCTTTGATTTCTGTAAACATGAATCGTGTCTACTTGGCCTTATGTGGGACAGAAGGAATAAACCAGGAAAAAAGAAGGCATACTTTTTTTTTCTTACAGAAAAATGGGGAAAAAATAGCTTTTTTTGTGTCTGTGAAAGACTTGATTTAGTATTTTTGTTTTTTTACATTTCATATCATTGTTTTCACAGTGATTACAGTGATAATGAACCCTTCACCAAATATATGAAGAATCATTTTAACACGGAACTGTATTTTCAAACTAAACATGTCGAGAAAAGATGGCTCTTTGATAAAAAAAATATCATGGAAATATCATTAATCTGGATATTCTATCTAAATGTTCTAGCAATGAGGATGAATGTGTTTATTAACCCAATCAGCAAAATCTACCTTGGCACAAAAGTGGATTCTGGCTTATTTCACACAACTCACTTCATTGCTTACAGTAATAAATTGTTAAAAGAGAAACTAACTAGGCATTGCCATAATTTGTTTAAAATGCACATGATAAAACTTCATCCTTTATGATTATTTGGGGACAGAAACATTAACATAGAGAAACATCTTCCAGATGTGAACATTATCTTCATGGAAGACATTAATTTCAAGGAGCTCTTTTATGTCTCTTAGATTTTTCAAGCCATACACATAACCGTTAGCAGAAACAATTCGTGTAATACACCTCGCTTGATTTTTCAAAGTAAGCAATGTACCCCTCAGCACTTGTCTGCCATCTTAAAGGGATTCAACAGGGACTTCTCTGAAGCCTCAGGATGATGGCAAGACACAGCAGCAAACCATTTTTGGAAAAGTGAGCACTTCCGACCCAAGAAAATGCATAAAATATAACAGGATTTTAGCTGCCCTAACACCATCTTGTATTCTTACGGTTAATTTGAAAAAGCAATGATGAAAATGTTGCATGCAAAAGTATTTGTGATTTTGCTAAATCATCCCTCCATCGAATAGGAAGCTTTTAAATGATGGTGACCGAGTTTGTGAACGTCCATAGCACCTTCCCTGAAGATCTGTAACTGTTTCAAGATGTCACTGGCTGTTCTGCCTGCAGTTTCTTGAGGGAGAGTGGAGTGGTGGGGTACGTGTTTTCATGATGTATAAATTCTGTCACATCCCGAGTTGAAGGCATCCTTGGAGATGTCTTTCATAGACAGCCCTTCCTTCACTCCCCTGCCCCCGTGCTGCCTGGGAGATAAACAATGAATCAGAGCAATTGAGCCCACTCAGACCTGGAAGTCTTCATTACCTGTCACTCTGGATTGATGTCATGACAATATTATAGTACGCTTTGCAGAACAGAGCAAATCAGGGTCATAAATACTTCAATATTTCCCGAGATTATATTAGCGTTGGGAGAACCATAAGTATCAATGCAGGGAAATACGATTCTGGACTAGAATGTACCTGCGAGGGGGATTTTTGTGACAATTATAGGTATATGATGGATTCCCAACTGTTGATGAGTTCTCTTCCTGACATTAAGTGACAAGGTTCCCACAATCAATGCTTATACTTCCTTTGTGCCAAGGACCGATCATTCTGACACAACAGACTGGAAGACTTCAGTTGGTGGCATCATGTCCTTAGAGCTTTGATGGCTCACCATTGCTGGAACCAGCTTGATGTGATTGACAGCCACGGAAGGAAGGTGGGGTCCTTGCTGGTACAACTGCTGCTTTGTTGAAGAATAAGGAAAAACCTTTTTCTTCAAGTGCCCCTTATTCTTACCCACTTGTTTTCAGGCAGAAAACAAACCTGAAGTCACCACAACCCCTGATGGGAATAACAGCATTGACTGTGTGGAGTTAGCATCACCCTAGTTTTCAAATCTGAATAGCAAGACTCATTCCAGATCTCAGTCCATCCTCACCCCAACCTTGGGGTGTGATTATGCTATGATAATGCTTGTCTGTGGATTAAGGTTTGCGTGGGGTTAAAAATAAAAGGAAATGAGCGGAAGGATATGGAGTGGATTCAATGTAGGGGATGATTAGTGAAAACGCAAAGCATAAAACAAATGATCTATAATCATTCAAAACCAGAAAAAACTCTCATCAATTTTTACATTAATTAAATTCCACCTTTTAACATTCATCTTGTCCAATTTCAGGTTTTTACTCTTTGTGCTTATGTGCTACACTTAAACTCTCTAGCTCTGGAAGGACTTCTTTGACTCTGGTTTCAAAGAAAAGAAAGGGCTTCTACAATGTGTGATTTTTTTATGTTGAACGAACATAAAGGGAGAAAGAAAAAATTAACTTCATTTGCATAATATGCTACTTTAAGGACCATGACCTGATCCAAAGGAAAAGTAGGGGGGTTTACCCCATATACTTTTTTTTTGCATGGAAATTCCTTTAAAAAATTATTGAATGATTTGAGAAAGAGAAACAAAAGAGAGTTCTATTTGTTTATCCATTCATAGGTTGATTCTTGTATGTGCCCTGACCAGGGATCGAACCAACCTTGACATATTGGGACAATGCTTAACCAACTGAGCTACCTAGCCAGAGCTGGAAATTCCTTTTTCAGCTTTATACACAGTACCCATTTAAATGACACTCTTGTGGATCACAGCTGCTACGAAATCTTTCAACTCCTTGCCCTTCCATGTGACTATAATAACTGGTCAACTGCAACAGGATTGCCATTCCTCTGGACATGGCTGAGAAAGCTGTATCTTCATTCAGTAAATCAAACAGCCCCTACCTGAAACCTAGGATCTAGTCACAAGCATAAGGGAAACTACACCAAGAAGCATATCCTTTTGGTGTGGTGGTGGGAGTCGCATTTAAACTAAATCAGTGGTCACATGACAAGTCTCCTTAACTTTGTAAATTTAGAATGAAGACTTAACCTTGCCAAGCAATGGTCAAAGTTAATAAATGCAATGTTGGCTTCTTCCATGAAAAAAAAAATCTTTACTGGTAAACTCTCCCATTCTTTAATAGAGGTAATTACAGTAGCATGTTTGTTTTTCTTGTCAAAATCTAAATTCTTCTCTGAGATTTAACAATTTTAAGTAATTATTTCATTCAGAAAGCTTGTAATCAATACAGCAATTTGAAAAATGATCTCGGCATTTTCAAGTAATGACAATGTAACTGTGGTGACAAGAAGAAAAAAAATCACCAATCTAAAATTGAATGAGTGCTCACTCGGTGCCCGTCACTTTACATGGGTTTTCTCATAACAGCTCCGTAAAATAAGCATGATTATTTCCATTTTGCAAACGAGGAAGTGTGGCTTTGAGAGGATATCTCATTTGCTCAAGTTGGAAGAAATGAATAGTTTCTGTTGCTCTTGGGGGATTATTTTTACCTTTTAAAAAATGACTGGTATTTAAAAGAAAAAGTGGTAAGGTCCAAAATTCATCTGTATTTATATATTGGAAACACATTGAATGAAAAGTTCTATAACATTGGTCTCTCCCTAGAAAATAAATCTGTCTTTTATTTTTAACATTAAAACAGAAGCAAAGGTCTTTCAGAATAAGACTGGGAATCTGGAATCTTGACTCTTAATTTTCTAAGTCTATCCCACTGAGGTGAGTTTTTACTCACTTTAAGAGTGATTGACTTCTAGACATGGAATGATGGAAAATAATACTTTGCTATAAAATGCCACTCACTAGCAAGAGGGAACTTTTAGTCAACCACTGATACTCACATTCTGGCCAATGTGGAAATGTTCGCACCCTTTTACTTGCACCCACTAAGAAAGTTTCTACCTATAATAATTTTTGGTGATATTCAGATGACCCTCTGAAATAGCATCTATTAAGAAGTATATGGCAACTGATCTCTTCAAAATTCTGCTATAGACCAGTGGTCGGCAAACTCATTAGTCAACAGAACCAAATATCAACAGTACAATGACTACAATTTCTTTTGAGAAACAAATTTTTTAAACTTAAAACTTCTTCTAACGCCACTTCAAAACAGACTCTCCCAGGCCGTGGTATTTTGTGGAAGAGCCACCCTCAAGGGGCCAAAGAACCGCATGTGGCTCTCGAGCCATGGTTTGCTGACCATTGCTATAGACAATCTTTTGCATAATTTCATCAGCCTTCCTGTCAACCCTCCCACACACACATTGAATTAAAATAATATATGTATTAACCCACTCAAGCACAACAACTATGCCTGCGGCTCCATCACAGTCTCAATGGAGAAGGCAGTACAGCCCAGTAGTGAGGGGAGTGGACTCTGGAGCAAACTACGGGAGCTCAGATTGTGCTTTCTGCATCTGCCCAGTCGCATGGCTGCAGAAGTGTAATTCAACCACACTTCTGACTGGGTATACTTCCATGCAAATGAAGATGACTGTAATAAACATCTACACTCCTAAAGGCGTTATTTTGAGAGGTAAATAATATACTTACAATGCTTCACAATAAAAGCTGTATGCAGGAGTGGCATCCATAACCTAAATATTAGTCACCAGTAAGTTCTCTAGGGCTCTTCATCAGTTTCTTGAGCCTTCAGGTGGGTTACACAGTAATTCATTCTCCAAGTTGCAATGAGTGGGCTTTCGTTTTCCTGGAGGGGGTGGACATTCCCTACTTTCAATATTTGACCAGTTCCTCATCGTCTTGAGAAATAATTTGAAAAGGCTTAGCTAAGTTAATAAGGCTCTTCAAGGTCTGGCCCTGACTTCTACAAGTTCTTTACCCTTCTCAAGAACACTTCTGTCTACCCCTTCAACCTCCCCCCCCCTGCACCCCCTTCTACACACACACACACACACACACACACACACACAGTCACAATCTGCCTCTGGATCCTCAAAGATTACATGCAGTTTCTCAATTTTCCTTTTCTTTCTTCTTTCTCTTTTGAACCTCTAAACCTTCCTACAAGTTATTTCCTCCTTACAAAACCCCCTCTATTCCCTTGGCTAATTATACCTTGTCTTCATTCTTCTGGGAAAAAGTGCTAAAACATTGAGTTATAATTCCCTCCTCTGTGCCTGCTTGTAACTTACTATAGCATTTACTGTACATAAATTCCATAATTACCAATTATCATGCCTGTCTAACCTCCTAAACTCCAAGATCCTTGAGAACAGGTATGTACACTTAGCTATTCATAGCTGTATTGTGAGGGCTAGCCAACCAAATATTTGTATAATGAAACCTTTGGGAATACAGGCCCCGCAAGAGATGTAGAAAGCATGTTTCCAGGAAAATTCTAGAGCCTCATCAGGACCCGCCTCACTGGAAGGGCTTCAAACAACACAGTTTGGTGTTGATTCAGCAACACATGAAACAGAAGAAGAAAGAAGTCCTTACTATTCCTGCCTCCACTAAGAAATGACTCCCTAGCTTATCACAGCAAAGAGCCTCCACATTTAGATGTTTACTAGTAGCCGTAACCCACCTCTGACAGGCCTAAGACAGATGATGAAAAATCACAGAAAAGTCCCTTGGATCCAAGGACTCAGAGTGTGTGTGGAAAGGCTATCCAGAGGGCATGCAGCCCAGTGGTGTAACTTTATTTGGCCTCAATAACCTAGACTGGGTTTCTATGTTAGAAGGTCTCTTAGAAAGCTTAATATATATATATATATATATGTATTAGAGTATCTAAGTCTATTTATTTAATCTAAATACTCACCAATCTAGTCCCCTTGTTCAGTCTTAGAGGAATGGGAATAAGAATCCTGAAAATAGTTTAGAGCAAATATCCATGTCAACACCAATGTCAGTCCTTAAGCAACCACCTAGGGCCTAGGGCCTTCTACAGGGTGTACTTTGTAAGCGTTACTGTATATATTTGCTGAGAATGGGATACTTTTCTTTTTGTTGTTTCATGAAGAATGGTGTCTCTGAAGGCTTATAAGATAATATAATGAAATGTGAATGATCTATACTATGGTGATAGGGAGGGAGGGAGGGAGAGGAGGGGGAATGAATGAGAATATTAAACAATTTTTAATCCTCAATCTTTTCTCAAAGAGCTATCAGACCACAGACAGCCCAGCTACCGAGTACAGAGCCAGGCACCAAAGAAGATTCAAGGCATCATATTCCTTTTTGTAAACAATGGAGATGTTCCATTAGTGCGGTGCATTTATCACTTTGCCAAGGTCAATGCATTACATTATGTCAGGCCCCACCCACTATATAGTGAATCTTGAAAGTCTACCACATCACCCTTATTATCCCTAAACAAAATGCATGGACATTTTATATCTTCAAATCCGATTCTAATTCTGTAATTTTTTGTTGCAAAAAAATGTGAAATTACATTTTGTCAAAACAATAATTGAGTAGGCTTTATATTTGAATATAATGCTTCCTTCTTACTAAATATTGTGACTAGCAAACTTCATATGAAGTTCTAAAATTTTTAATATTTCGGAAAAAGTAAATGGGAAATTTAAGAGATGGTATCAGTAAATATGATACCATAGTATTTTTCCTTAATGTTTTTTTAGGCATACACAAATTCTCTTCATGCTCACATGAAATACTGTTTCAATTAAGCCACATTTTGACCAACCATCCATAAAAATGGGCATATTTAAATGAGTAAACAAAGAAAATTGAGGAAAAAATCAAGTTTTCTCCAAATACTGTAATTCTCCATTTACCAAAT
>JAAGEH010000125.1:27259757-27343003 GCA_011751065.1 Lasiurus cinereus | reverse complement strand
CACCATACACACACACACACACACACACACACACACACACACACACACACACATATATATATATCCATGTATAAAAGGCAAATATACAAATTGACCAAAGATGTGCACTGACCACCAGGGGCAGACTTTCAATGCAGGAACTGCCCCCTGGTGGTCAGTGTGCTCCCACGGGGGCAGTGCTGCTCAGCTAGAAACCCTGAGCCAAACTTACAGCTGATGAGCACAGTGGCATGGCAGTGCTAAAAATGTCCAACTGATGGCTTAGGCCTGTTGCCTGGAACAGGCCTAACCCTTCAGTCAGACATCCCCCAAGGGCTCCTAGACTGCAAAAGGGCGCAAGCCGGGCTAAGAGACACCCCCCACTCCCTAGTGCAAGAATTTAGTGCACCAGACCTCTAGTGTGTGTGTGTGTGTGTGTGTGTGTGTGTGTGTGTGTGAGACCCATACACACAAGGTGAGGAATACAGTTGTTCATGTGAAAAATAATACAATGATTAATAAATGATAATATAAGAATAAACCTACCTTTGTCCCACCCTGCATAAACCTTGTTAAGCATTACACTTGGGGAGAAAAAAACTTTAAAATAGATGCTAATTATAAAATAAAGCAAATATTTCCATTATTTTTTAATTGGGACATGAGAAAACTTTTTAGCTTAATGAGTAAAACATTCTTTTCTACCAATGTTCATGGATTCAAATAATCCAAATATTTAAAACATAGCAGAAAGGCAGAAAAAATATGCATATGAGTTTAATGACAGGGCACAAAGGTCAAACTGTTTAGACAAAACAAAATACAAAACTGCAATACCGTTATGGAACGTACAGCACTTAACAGAAAAGTCTGAGCTTCTAACATTTCTGACCAGGATAGCACTAACTAGTGGCAATTACTTTCAAAACTCTTCAGGTGATTTAAACACAGAGATTATTTAGCACTTGCAAATAGTGAAAACTGACTTGTGAGGATATATAACCAATTTCAAAGATATAGCCAAAAAAAATCTATTAACTCAAAGATTCCTAGGTGATGAAGGACAATTTGAATCATAAATTTCACCTATAAAATTTTAAAATCATATTATTTTACTTTTTCTCAAACATCATTCCTATTATTCTATGTATTATGAAAGGCAAGCAGAATAAAACTCACCCTCCAAAAATATACCAGAGAATCCATCTCTTAAGCAATGTGTCTCTTCTCTACCCACCGGGTAGCCAGTGGCTGGATTATCAAAGAAACAGTGCTCTTCTAGAACCTCCCTTACAGGAAATTCTTTAAAAGATGTAAAAGGAGGCTACAAAGACCAAGAATGCTCTGCAATCAAAGTTATTTTCTGTCTTTTTTCTTGGTCTAATAAACCAGAAAATAAAATCATTTCCATAGAGCTTCCTTAGGAGGTAAGAATTAAAGTTAATCAGGACATATAAACATGCTCTAATGAGGGCTCCATCTCTCCAGTTTAGGATAAAACTTGTATATATTCCACTCTGCTTCCCTGGTAAGATTGTCCTAATGAAATGTTGTAAAACTCACAAACCATCAACTTTCACTATATGAGTAAAATTAACCCCCTGAGACTATCTACTGTTTTGTTATTTATTAGCCCTATTATTAAATATTCAAAATGTGTGGGTCATCACATTAAGCTTTAGGCTACATGTTCTCCTAAGTTAATTTGTGTATTTAAAAGAACATTATAAAGAAAAAGAACCCTAAATATTTTCAAGCCAAATCCTTCTCCACAGGCATGGCGAGCAGAGAAGCAATGATAAGAGCAGAGCTCTTTATGAATACGCATTTTTGCTGCACTTGAGGGCAAGAAGAAGATCCATGGGGCATTCTAATAAATAAGTATAAGTTCCTTAAACAACTCATCCTTATAAATACATATATTACCAAATTCATAAACTCGAAGGGAAGCAGAAAAATCAGTATAATTAAAAAAAATTACTTCTAGAAATTTTGGCCACAGAGTTCATAGATAACAGAGCTCAGAGACTGTCCCAGACAAACCCTGAATGATGCTATCTTTTTTAAAAAAAAAAATTCTCAGATGTTTGAGTTCTTTTTAAAAAAAATCTCTCTAGAAATCTCCATCCAGAAAAATCATGTGACTTTGTTTGACTTGACCATCTCCATCAACATGAAAATCTTTGAGATGTCCAACTAAAAATTCCATTTAAAATGTGGGAAACTATACTCTTCGGGAAAGAGTAGGTAGGGATAGATATGTGCAGCCTTTAAAAGCATTACATTTTTAGATAGGAACAAGAGAACTGCTAACACCTTAATCCCTTCACCTTGAAGTAAGAACTTTAGGAGACCGCTGAAGAAGCAAAAGATCTCCCCATCCTCAAGAACATTTGGAAATGAAACTAATGGACAGGAAATCACTGGAATATAATTCAGTGCTTGAGAATATGGTCCTGCTAAATATAATAAAAGGTGGGAGAAAGGAAGAAAAAAAATAAGTGAAGAGTGAAAAATCCACCTCATCAAACAGAAAGATGGCCCTTAAGTAAGAGTGAGGATGAGTGAGAATAAAATCCACATGGATGTTTCATGAAACTGACAATAATTGTTCTTTTTACATCATGCAGTCTCCTTAACTACCATCAAATAATAGTGTGAGAGTTGTCTTATTTTGGCAAGGAAATAGTAAAACATCTGCAATGAAGAACCATTCTAATATGTGCTCTTATTATTATACACTTTGCATAACTGATTTTAGCTCATGAGACTAATAATCCCTTCAAAACTGGTTGTCACAAAAATTGAAGAGGCAGCATATCATTTTACTGTCTTTCACCTCTTATTTCCATAAAGTCATGATCGCGAAGTATTGGTTGTCTCCCTACTAACCTATAAAAATGAGAATGCAACGGTTGACAGCACATTTTTTTTCTTTCAATCAATGCATTTTATGATATAAAGTTTTACATGTAAAAAGAAGAAACATTTGCCCAGGCGTGCCAATAATGCATGCCTCTAAAGCCTTTGTGTCTAATTATAATTTATTTATCAATTACTTTTCAAAAATAATTAGCTCAGTGACTATCTAATGAAGTAAAATGGGGATTAAATTGAGACACTTCATGTCAAATATGAGGCAGACATGCTTTGCTCGACAAATCTGAACTAAACGTCTTTATGTGGAAGGAAAAAGAAATCCTGTAGATAATAATGTCCAAAATGCCTGGACGACACTGTCAAAACTAATATAATATATGTTGTCTATAGTCTAAAGTCTTTGAAAATTCTATCCTTTGGATTATTTGCAGAGGATCATATATGACTTCAAATAGCGGGAGCATAAGATACATTCTGAAGGACTGGATTAAGCAGTAGGCTAGATGAACGGGCGACTTAAAAAAATCCCTTTATGATTTTGGCTTTTAAAGTCATTTATACTATAGGTCACTATTTCCTCAGTTGACATCATTGACAAGATTCTGCATAATAGTGTGAATGAGACCTGAAAAGGAAGGGGGGAAATCTGACTCAAAAGGAAGTCACACGTGAAGAAAATCCACAAAATGGGATGTACTTTCAACATGCATGGCCTCATTCTTTCCTGGTACTACTCTGAATGCAAACCAAAACCAATGATATATGTTTTGTAGAGTGGAACAGCTAACCAGAGCCTGACATTAAAAATGAAATAAAATATATATTATATTGATTTTAGAGAGGAAGGGAGAAAGACAGAAAGATCAATGATGAAAGAGAATTATTGGTCAGCTGTCTCCTGAATGCCCCACACTGGGGATCGAGTCTGCAACCAGGCACGTGCTCTGATCGGGAATCAAACCATGACATCCTGGTTCATAGGTCGATGCTCAACCACTGAACCACACCAGCCGGGCCAGAGACTGCCATTTTATCTCAGAAAGGAAGATAATGGCCAAGTTTACTAAGGATAACTGTCCCCTACTCCTTAAATAAAAGAATGATTTTTTCCACAAACCCCAAAATTTGTTGCACACAGAAATAAAAGGAAAATGGAAACAATAAGCATTAAAAATGAACTTGTTCAAAATAACACCTTATTATTTTGGAGTCTGTGTGTACCAAGATGGCTGTGTGACATGAAAAGAAGGTGTATGCATAATTGGAAGCAAACATTGGTTCTTATATATAATTCATTTTCTATCCTTACTCATAATTCTTTTTTAGTTAAAATATTAGAACTGTTTATGATATTCAACAATGAATATATGTATCAGCCACTTCAAAGACACACCGAACTTGCAAAGATGGTATAAAATACTCCTTTATAGGGAGAGACTCAGAAGATCGTATTTTCATTTGGAGACATGCAAACAGTTAGATTCAAGGAGGTTCTTTAAAGTGACAGAGATATAGTCAAGGTGAAACAAAGGAAAAAAATCATCTTCGTCTGCCTAAGAAGCCAGAAAAAGGCTTGGGATGGGGGTCCTCCTGAATATGACTAAGTGCTAAGGGGCACAAACCTTCCAGATCCTCCTGTCTGAGATCAAAAGTGCTGCACGGCCAAGTGCTTGCCTCCTCCTCCATCCATGAAGCTCCAGACAGGGGCAGTTCGACATACAATTCAAAGGTGGGCTCACTAAGCGCTTTTGGAAGGATTGTCAGTAAAGTATATCCAATGGAAGCTCCACATTAGATCTTTCTTATTCAGCCAGCTCCGGAACTGGGTGGTGGGGTAGCAGTAATGATCCCACGGTGGGGTGAGGTGGGTGTAACCATGTCAAGGACTTCCCATTGAGGACTGCCAGGAGAGTGAAGAGGCTGGCAAGGCCTTGCTGGGTCCTGAACTAATGCACACGAGCTCTTAAAGAAAGTTCATCAAAGACACATAAAACTTTTCCTGGTCCTTACCTTGCTTTTTAAAGATCAAGTCCTGCGGTTTATGCCCATTTGTTTTGCAAATGATTCATATATATATATATGTGTGTGTGTGTGTGTGTGTGTGTATACACACACACATACATACAGTGGTACCTCAAGATACGAGTTTAATTTGTTTCATAACCTTGAGGCGTGGGAAACTATGAGACGCTTGAGTCAAGGTAAACTGGTGGGTCATGTGCAGCTGGCCGATCCGGGCGATTACTCCTATCTCAAATGTTGCTCGTATTTCAAAGCAAAAATCGCTTGCTCGATGGCTTGTATCTCAAAAATCTCATATGTCAGGGCACTCATATCTCGAGGTACCACTGTATATACATACACATATACACTAGAAGCCTGGTGCATGAAATTTGTGCACTCAGGGGAGTCCTTCAACCCGGCCAGCACATGCTCGTAGTCCAGGAGCCCTCGGGGGATGTCTGACTGATGGTGGGAGCGGGTTTAAGCCGCCAGTCAGACATCCTTAGTACTGTCAGTGTCAGGGAGGCAGGGAGGCTCCTGCCTCCGCCCCTGCACTTGCCAGCAGTGAGCGCGGCTTCTGGCTGAGCGGCGCTCTCCCTGTGGGAGCACATTGACAACCAAGTGGCAGCTCCTGCGTTGAGCATCTGCCCCCTGGTGGTCAGTGTGCATCATAGCAACTGGTTGTTTTGCTGTTCAGTCAATTTGCCTATGAGCTTTTTATTATATATGATACCTTTTTATATGTGTATTTACTTATCTGTCCATCTTCAAGGCTGAGGGAGGGGGCCCATTAGCACTTGCTTTGTGTCAAGGAATGACTAATAAAAAGGTTGCAAGTAATGTCCTTTCCTTTTTTAAAACAATGGAATTATGACCTGTTTTGTGCTTGGGAAAAACCCATGAGGAAAAAAAAAAAAGTAGACTTGGAATAGGAGCTAAGCAGCAAACGAAGTATCTTATCAAACATACTAAAGAAAGAAAAGAAACAGAAAAATTCGTATCAAAAGTATTAAAACTCTTTCTAAAAAATGCTTATCAGAAATAGTTCTGACCACTAGAAGATATACAAGTTTTATGTGTGTGCGTACACACATACACACACACACCACGCATGCACTCCACGCAACTGAAGTCTAAGAAAATAAAACATGCAAGATAAATACATGAAAGAAAATTCTGTTTGGGCTTATCAAGAAACAGACAGAAAGGGAATTAGGAAGTGTTATGCCTTGAATTACACAAAGACCAGCCTATTTACTGTGTGTGTATGTGTGTGTGTGTGTGTGTGTGTATGTTTGTAAAATAAACCTTACATTTTAGCTGTTTGAATTTGTGTCCACTTTAGATTTTTCTAGTATTCTCTGATATCAGAAGCTAGGCAGGATAATGGCATTCAAATTTTGGATAATATGCAATGTTAACAATTGCTACCCTATGATAAAAGAAATAGAAGTTACTCATATGTGAAAAAAAATAGCATCCCAGAATACAATAGAAAAACTTCTGTTCCAAGTGCTTTTATCTAGCAAACAAACAGAAAACAAGCAAAACAATGTATTCCGTGAAAAATGGCCAGCCTATAGCTCTCTAAACACGGCTAAATAAATAGCTAAAATAAATCCACAAGTAGGGATCTTTTAGGAGCCCCGGGTAGTTTTATGTGCTTCTATAAATGCTATAACCATGTGGTAAAGCAGAAATACACTCAGGTAGCACACCTATCTTAAAACATTCAAGTAAATGATAATCTGGCATTTGAAAATTCTTCGGAATGTCAAGAATAGTAAAGGCATCAGACGTCAAAATTTAAATACCGTGACTCATTTTTGAGGAACGGGGATTACATTTATCTCATTTCTGAGTTTTAATTGGTAAACTACCCAGCACAACACCAGACTATGAAAACTGCTGCCTGGGATATTATGAAGTATTATCTCCAAGCGCATGGAGAAAATTCTGGGTAATGCAAATATTCAAACCAGAATCTACACCATACTTCGAACACATCAGTGTGAATAATTAAGAGGCTTCCGGTAAGAACAGACTCCGTGGCTCCTGGTGTTCCTTATACTATTCAGACCTCTCCTGGCACAAGCCGTCCCCTTCGGAAAGAGCTGCATAAATCTGCAGAGGACCACATGGCCTCCGTCTATGACTGGCACCCAAGCCGTCCAGCCAGCCGCTCTGGGGACAGTCCTTCTACCGAACTGCTTAGTCATTCCTGTCTAGCCTGGGTTTGCCCACGTCTCAGCTGCTGAGAAACCGTATCATGAAATGTTAATTTGGCTCTTCGAGATAACATGCTTTTAAAAAGTGATAAGAGAGAGAAGTTGAGCTGGGTTCAGACAGACTGTCTCTGTTCCCAAGTTCTGAAAATGCACTCCTAGAAATATTTTCTGCGGCCTTATCAGCAGCAACATTCCTCAGCAATCCTGATGAAAAGAAGAAAAAAAAAAACAACACCTCCCTTCAAGAAGAAGGTGTGTGTGTGTGTGTGTGTGTGTGTGTGTGTGTGTGTGTCCCTGTGTATTTCTGGTCAAGAGTTAAAGGGAGAGTGGGTAAGAAAATTCACCCTACAGGCATGTCCTCCTTCAGCTTCACTCTTTGCTCAAGTTGTGCCTTTAGCTTTCTCTAATCGGGCCCCCCCTCCTCCTCCACCGCCCCCCCCCCAGTTTCTTCCCCTCTGCTGCTCAGCTTGGCAGTGCATTTATGGATGCAATCTTTACGAGACCTGCCATGTGAAATAAACTGGCCCTCTCTTCTCAGCATCCTCCCTCCCCTCGTCTCGCCCCCTTGGGAAAATGTGATAACCTTTGTTTTCGAAAATACTACCGACTTGTGTGTGTGCGATGGCTTTGAAAAGCAAGTCTTTGAAAGTGATCCCGAGCCCGGCCACTCACACTTGGGTGGAACACTGCAGCAGAGAGAGAGAGAGAGAGGAGAGAGAGAGAGAGATCACACAGAGACTGTGAGCCACAGAACAAATCGTCTCGACATCTGCTGAAGTGTTATAAATAAAGCCGTCTAGTAAAAAGATGAAAGCGCAGCCCGAGTCCTCACCCCACCATCCTGCCCCCACATGGTACGGAATAATCTGGGCTAACCGAGCATCCATTTGCTCTTTGGAGAAAAGCAGTCGAGTTGAAGTGGGTCTTATTATCCCGTGGTGGTGGCGGGGATTCAAATATTTCACTGCAGATGGTCCTCAATTTAGGATGGTTCAACTGGGGATTTTTTCGACTTTGCAGTGGAGTGAAAGCAATACGGATCGTAAATTCCCGGAGAAATTCGACACGTTATTATAAAACAGGCTCTGTATTGGATGATTTTGCCCAAGTGTAGGCTACGTAAGTGTTCTGAGCACGTTGATAGTAGGCTGGCCTAAGCCACGATGTTCTGTATTTTTGGGTGTATTAAATGCTTTTTTTAACTTACAGTGGGGTTTACGGGGATGTAAGTTGAGTAGCTTCTATACTTGGAATTTTACACTGTTTGTAGGAAGGGTAATTCCTGGAGTGCATCAGCCTTAAGGCAATTAGTGACACATTTTTATTCTTAAAATGATAGAATAGATTTGTCTTTGTCTCTCTCTATCCCTCTGACTCTTACTCTTTTATTCCCTATCTTGTATGTTAAACTCTATTGGACATTTCCTTTTGCGAGTACAACTGTTGCAAAGGAACACTGAAGATCTTAATAAGATACAAATATGAACTCAGAAATGTTTTAGAGTGGTTTTGCCCATATGCCCTTTTCCATTGTCTGGTTCAATCCAGACGTGTTTTGGGTGACCACAGGGAAATGTTCAGGAGCTCACTTAAACCCAGGATGTAAAAGGGATGGCGTAGCTGCTGTTGCTTCACAGACATCACTAAGCAATTGTGGTACCATCCCTTTAACTACAGACATCGCCTCAGGATCCTTCTCAACACAGCCACATTAGCAACCATCAGCCATTATCAACTGTCCATGGTGGGGCAAGTGTGGATGTACAGTTGTTCGTATGAAAAGTAGTACAATAATTAATAATCCTATATAATAGATTGGTAATATGTAAATTAACTGTCACTTCATCACAAAGATGGTGGCGCCCATAGCCACAAGATGGCGGCGCCCAGTCCCCTCTGCCTTGCTGGAGTCCCCCAGTCCTGGGGGGGGCTGCTGCTGAAAGTAGGCAGCATGAGCAACCTGGTGGAATGCTTGCTTTGTTGCCACGGTGACGCCCCAGGCCACAGAGGGCCTCTGGAGGACAGGGGGGCTGCCCGCAGCCTTGCAGCAGAGCGCAGGCCCAGAGAGGAGATAGTGGGTCCGCCTCCCGCAGAATTGGCACAGGTCCCTCCCGGCTCCCATGGAAGTAGCGTGGCTCCCAGTGGCACCCTGCAACTCCCGCCAGGTCCCATGGAAGCAGTGGGCGGCCTACTGTCCATGATATCGCACGATGGGCTACTAGTAATACAATAATAAACTCTGTATAGCTTCCTCTGGTTTACCTTTGTGAGTAGGAGAAACACAGAGTTTATTCTAACGGCCTTCCTGCACCTGCCCATCCTTCCTTAAGATCACTGAGCATACAGTTGTTGATCAATCAGCCTAGGTCTATTTAGTTTTACTAGAGGTAGTTTTGAGGGGTAGCTTTTGCTTCAGGCATCTTTGCGTTCTTCTACTAACTTTGATGAAGCATTAGAAAAGTTAAGAAATGATGAACTAAGTCCAGGATATGTAGGATGACAATTAGACTGAGTATCATGTAATTTTCATTAAGTATAATAGAAAAAGATATTGGAGAGAAGATAAACATATCAATCCCCACACTTGCCATGCAAACTCCTAGGAGAGCTTCATTATTAAATTTTAAAAGTATCAGAAGTCCAGCAATACAAATACATACATATGTGTGTAGGTATACACACACACACACACATATACATTTACATACATATACATATATACATATGCATACATATACATATAGACATATATATATATACATGTGTATATATATTTAAGAAGAAATAGGGTGGTAGCAATGCTTTATCTTTAGCTAAGGCTTTGTGTTACACAGGTAGACACTTTGACAAAGCTCCCTGAATTGTATACTTAAGATTCATATATTTCATTTTATGCAGTTTCACTCCAACAGAGGGAAATACAAAAATATATTGAACTCTAGCTAATAATATGCAAGCTGAATATTTAAAAGTCAAGTGTGCTGAAATCTGCAATTGATGTCTTATTGAAAAAAAGAAGGCAGATTGCTGAGTTGAAAGGACAGTAGATATGTAATAAAGTATAGTAATCAATTAATTATAGACCTCGAAAGGGCGTTTACTATAAATTTCTTTCCACTTTTCTTTCCACTTAAACTACGTAACTGGGGAGAGAGGTCTGACTGAGAACTGAAATGTAGTTTTTGGCAATTTTCATAATAAAATGGGGAAAGTTACAATGAATACCTCATCTTACAATGTGTACAATATAAACACTGCAGGGCAAAGCATCCTTCCTCCTGCTTTTTTTCCGACTGGGGCCAAGCAATAGGTGTCACCGTTTGCACAAAATGCAATGAGATGGAATGAACTTGCTCCTGAAATGCTATTATTTTCATTTTTGCACCGTTATGTTTTTTACTCCACTATTTTCTTCACACCCAGAGCAATAAAAGTGGACCATGTTAATGCATCTTAATCCAGCAGTTTTGTTAGGCAAAACACCACCCAAATGAAAATATAAAATCATGTTTGCTCATCTTGATTAGGACATCACCATCTTTAGTTCATTTTTCTTTTTTTTTCAGAGCACACAGACATTAATGCTGACTTGGCAAACCGTGGTTGATAAACTACTGCTCTGTCAAATCTACACTGGGGATTTCAGAGTCTAAAGGATGGATACTGTGGGGCATGAAGTACTCAAAACTTGGGTCTTATAAAAACAAGTGTAAAATGCTTAGTGAAAAACCTATTATCACTGGTAGAATGCAGGAGGAAACACAACGGTATTTCCCCAGCATGAAATTCACAAAAAGTACATTTCAATTCTCAATCAGACCTCTCTCCCCGGTGTAGTGGTTTAAGGGCAGCTGGGCACTGCATGCTAAAACAGGAACATTTTTAAACAAGCAAAACAAATAAAATGGGATATGTATGCTGTTCTACTCATTCTCATTGTGTGCTAATATGTTCTGGCAATTATTTGACTAAATATCTTACCTAAGAATAGACAAACACGGAAATTGACCATACTTCCACTATGCCACCAGTCAATCAGGAGTGATATGCAGATTAACCCAACAAAGATGGTGGTTAATTTGCATATGCAGGAGCCCAGTGATGGGGTGGGTGGGAGGCTTGCATTGCTGCCATGGTGATGACACTGGTGTTCTGCCCCACCCAGGTCTCTCAGGGCCTCTGGGCAGGGCGGGAAGGCAGTGCTGGAGCAGAAAGAGGTGGCTCCAGGGCCTGAGCGGAAAGGGGCTGGGCTGGAGTGGAAAGATAGTGCCGGCAGTCTGGGAAAGGAAAGCTTATTCTAGCATGAATCTTCATGCATAGGGGGCTTCCAGAATATACAGATATTCTAGAAGCTTCTAGAATATAAATATATTCCCTCCCACACATATATGGCAAAATGTATACTAATAAATACTATTCAGAGGTTAGCTGACAAATATAAAAATGAAAGGCTCCTGCAAAGAAGTATTTGACCCTGCTTTGATATTGTTTGCATGTGGGCAAGAGGTAAAACACACACACACACACGCACATACAGCTCATATATAACCAGTAAAGAGCAATCAAAACCAGTGGCTCTCAAACTTTAGCCTTAAAAAAATCACTTGGGGAGCTTGTTAAAATGCGGAACCCTGGGACTCCGTCCCCAGAACACACCGATGCAGCCGGTCGGGGTGGTGCCCGTGAATCTGTAGTAAATACCAAGCTCCCAGGTGTTGCTGATGCCCTGATCACAGGACCACCTGGAGCAGCGCTTACCCAAACCTTTGGGATGTGTGTAAGCACCACTAAATGGCTGTTGGAAAGCTCAGGAAATCACGTAAGATAACTGTAAATCATGTGCCCAGCTTTTAAAGATACCCAGAAAGGTGACTTCATCAGCTGAAGCAATAACCAGTCCGTCATTAACAGCTCTCCGCCTGAGGGTCAAATCTCAATAAAACCCAGAGGTTGATGGGACCCCGGGATCCACAGGCTGTACTCTCTCCCCTCTGAGGTAATGCGAACTCCTTCCCCTTCAGCCATCCCCTGTCCCGTTACTCTCTCCCCATGTCAATCAAACTGGTTTCGGGCAACTCAGCTAACCCCCTGTACCAAACTTTTAATTTTTATATCACCTCGGGGGTTAGGGAATAGCTTGTTTCTTGTCAAAGCAATGACATTTTAATCGCGGAAATTATGCATCAGTCCGTGAGATAATGGGAAGGATTTACAGAGCAGGGGTCCAGAGTAGACATTCCCGGTCCCCTCATACCTCAAGGGGGCGGCCCCTTCCTACAAGGATGCCCCACCCAGCTTCCACAGTCTGGAGATTATTGCAGGATGCAAGGAAAGTCATTTCTATTTGCCCTGTGCTCTCACTGGAGACCAAGAATCTCAGCTGGTTATTCATCTCATCTGTATCCCATAGAGTAGAGAGGATTAGATCTCCCCTCCGATTCTCTTTTCCGAGCAGAATCCTACCCGTTTCTTCAGTATTTGGTATAAGGCCTGCTTCCTAACCCCTGATCATATTTGTAAATGTCCATTGCATTGTCTCAAAATCCAGTGCATATAAGTAGCCCAAAGCCAAGTTAATATGTGATATGTTTTGTTTTTTTTAATCCCTGGTCTTTACCTTTCTCCCACTATCCCCAATCCAATGGGATATTTTACATCAACCCAAGTTGCAGGGAATCCCGGGGCTGAGAGCAGCTGAGGATGGAAGAGAGAACTTGCACACAGGATTATCCTGGAGCTCAGCATGATGAAGGACTTGCTGCCTAGATCCGGCATGGAGTAATCTTAGGGTGGTTTTTTTTTTTTTTTCCAGCCCTATGGCTGCTTTTAAATAAATACGATAATAGTAGCTAGCACTTCTGTTTATATTTCCCATGTAACTTACGCATAGCTTCGGGCAGGCTATTTATTTCAACCTCACAACAACCTTGTAAGATACTGATGGGGCTGCAGAGCTGTATTCAAGAGACAGAGCTGTGGTTTAAATCCAGCCTAATTCTCACTCCATGGCTCTTCCCAAGAGTGCTAACAACTCTTATTAGGTTATTCTTCATTATATATAATTTCTCAGAATACTACCCTAAACTGCCTGTAGAAAAAAAAAATATGTTTTCCAGAAAACCCAACACAATAAACAAAAGAAGGAGGAGGAGGAGATGGAGGAGGAGGAGGAGGAGGAGGAGGAGGCAGAGGAGGAGTTGAAGAAGAAAAAAAATAGAGAAGCTGAGGCTCTCTATAGTAAGACAGGGAAAATATTAACTACAGCCGCCAGATGTTGAAGTGTATCTGCCAAATGCAGAGAAATTTGGAATGAGAATAGATATTCCTGAAAACAAGTTACAGACAATGTTAGAAAAATCACGCTGAAAAAAAAAATTCAAAGGTTTTAAACAAACATTAACAATCTAATACTTTCATAAGCCTAAGTGAAAGTGGAATACCTCATTTTAGGACAATGTTGATACAAAACAGCAATAACCATTGAATTTGGGGGGTTTTGAAAGAGTTCTTGAAGAAAAAGAAATTTAGGTATTCAGAAGAAAATCAGGATTACTTTAACAAGACTAATGCCAGAAAAAAGCTTTGCCTGTATTTTATGATGGACTTACTCCTTAACTCCTCCGCTCTCCTTCTGAATGTAACACCCTCTGCTCTGAATGTAACTGAAAAGACTTTTTAAAAAAAAATCTCACAGGTAGAATGCCAAGGACCATTTAACCTCTGAAATTCTGCATTCTGATGGACTGTTTTAAGATGTGTCTTCGTGTCTGTGCAGGTCATTTGCCTCCCTTCTTTCAGCTTCATTCCACCCTTTTGTGTATAAATTTGTATCCCAGGTACTTGGACCCTGAAACTACATTTCCCAGATTTCCCAGCTGACTTCTGGTTGCAGCTGCCAATGGGAGCCACCAGTGGGAGATGGGAAGTAGGAAGAAGCTAAGTGCTCTTTTTTTTTCTTCTTTTTTTCTTGGCTTTGCAAGTGTCACCAACATCAGCAGGCAGCTACAGTCTCCAACAACCTTGAGGCACTTCAGTTCAGTGCTAGCTCCAAATCCAGGGCCCCACATGGCAGGGCCAGCCCAGGCCAGCCAGGAGCATCTGGCTGCTCCAGCTGTGGGATTCGTGGGAGTTTCGTCAGTAGAAGAGAATCATAGTAGTTGTAGAGACGAGGATGCCCCTGCTTTCTCCTAACATCACCTCTCAGCTTCTTGGCCCGTTTGAGAGGCAAGAGCAGTTTCACCTTAATTATTAATCTCCCAGTTCCTTCCTCCTTCTCTTTCCTCCTCCAGTTCCTCTAACTTGTTTTGTAAACAAGTCCAGTATGAAAGGTCCCAAATCTCCAATACCTAAAGTGGTTTCTTTTTCTGTGTTTTTTTGTTTTGGTTTGTTTTTTTTTTGTTTGTTTTTGTTTTTGTTTTTCTGTCTAAACAGTGGCTGATACAGGAGCCTTCCTGAACCATGAAGAAGATAATATGGTGTCCAGTGAGAACAGTATCAGAGAGACTGGATAGGCGTTCACTGAATCACTCAAAAACAACAAAGCAAATGTCTTGAGATATATCTGTTACCCTTATTCTGATAGGTTATACTCCTTGCCCTGAGTCAAAATTTATCTAGACGTGATTTAAAGAGAGCACTCCTTTTGTTTTGTGTTAACATTTTTCATCAATATGATTCACTATCCTTAGAGGATTACTTCATTTAGACTCTACTTTTTATCTTACAAAGTTAAATGTACAAATATGGGCTTACAGAGTTCTGCAGATAAAAACGAACAGAAGCCCAGAGACCATGTGAGTGCTACAAGTTTCCACTAAGGATATTAATGTGTGTTACAATGTGTTGTAGCATAACTTCTGCTACAACAGAGGATGCTTATTTTGCATCTCTTCCTCCACCCCCAACACATAGTGCATTGCATATGACAAAGGCTTTGTAGGTATTTACTGAATAGGATCAATCAGCATTTCTCAAACTAGAGCATCAGAATCAATTCAAAAACTTGTCAAAACACTGATTGTAAGTGACTGGGCCCCTTTCTCCGTTTCTAATTTAGAAATGTGGGCTGGGACCTAGGAATTTTACATTTCAAACTCATGCATAAGAAATTGCAATGTTTTTAGTCTAGTGATCACATGTTGAGCAACATTGGGATAGATTATAAAACCCTATGAATTAAATATAATCAAGTAATGGATTCTTATCCAAGAAAAATGGACATTTTCCAACCCATGTCAATGTCAACCTGATAATAGGTAGGGGCCCTTTTTTTCAAAACTTTATTCCATCACAAAAGTATTGCCTGATCTTACCCATTTATCACTGATGTTTTCCACTTTCTAATTTCATTGGGTGTGGGGGACAAGCACATTATTAGCCAGTCCCTTTTTTGTTGTTGCTGTTTTTGAAGCAGGGAAAAGATTTGTTTAAATATTAAATATTAACTTATATGTTCAGATTTCAACAACTGACTTATTTGAGTACAACATAGGGCAATAAAATCTTATTCATTTTCATTTGCCCTGTTCAGCGCTAGCAGGATAATTCCTGATCTTAGTAGATCATTACAGTGGTACCTCGAGATACGAGTTTAATTCGTTCCGTAACCTTGAGGCATGGGAAACTATGAGACGCTTGAGTCACGGTAAACTGGTGGGTCATGTGCAGCTGGCCGATCTGCGTGATTACTCCTATCTCAAATGTTGCTTGTATTTCAAAGCAAAAATCACTCGCTCGACAGCTCGTATCTCAAAAATCTCATATGTTAGGGCACTCGTATCTCGCAGTACCACTATAGTTTAGACAGGTCAGTAGGGCTGAAGGAAATGATTGAATTTAAAAGCCAAAGAATGTTTTGAGGGCTAATCCATATATATAAAAGCCTAAGCCACCTTTATGACTGGTTCATCAGACGCTATGATGCACATTGATCACCAGGGGGCAGATGCTCAATGCAAGAGCTGCCCCCTGGGTAGTCAGTGTGCTTCCACAGCAGGAGTGCTCTCAGCCAGAGGTCGGGCTCATGGCTGGCGAGTGCAGCTGTGGCTACGGAATCCTCTCCGGCTGCTGCTGCTTTGGCACTGTTCCATCCCGTGGGGGATGCCGGACTGCCAGTTTCAGCCCAATCCCCAAACCGGCAGTCCGACATCCCCCAAGGGATCCTGGATTATAAGAGGGCGTAGGCCAGGCTGAGGGATCCCAACCGTGCACAAATCCGTGCACTGGCCTTCTAAGTAATTAAAAATTATGATAAACTAATTCCTACTTGTATAAGAATGCTAAATATTAAAACTATTTCTATACAAAGTAACCAATCTGGAAAAAAAATTAAAAATGTTTCCTTGGCAGATTTATAAAGCCATTAATAAAAAGTTATGAAATTAATGCCAGTGAAGCAAATGACACTATGTTGAATTATATTAATATTCAACTCCTACAGAGAATGATTAAAAGATAGTATTGGTTTTACATAATCAAATACTTAATCATGTGCCATTTCTCTCCACTGAAGTATTAAAATGTTAACTTTTCATCTAATCCCATGTTAGAGTCTATAACCCAAAAATACACATTCCTACTAATATACTGAAAATGTTCAAGAGCCCTGTGAAATCATAAAATGCAGCAAATATGTATTTATTCATTCAGTAAATAAATATTTTTTAGAAATATTATTATTTTTTTATTGATTTTTTACAGAGAGGAAGGGAAAGGGATAGAGAGTTGGAAACATCGATGAGAGAGCGAGACATTGATCAGCCGCCTCCTGCACACCCCCTACTGAGGATGTGCCCACAACGAAGATACATGCCCTTGACTGGAATCGAATCTGGAACCTTTCAGTTGGCAGGCTGACACTCTATCCATTGAGCCAAACCAGTTTTGGCTAAACATATATTCAATGCCCACTAGGAACCAAGGACTGTTCTCGTCCCAGGGCATAGAGCAGTGAAAATCACAAAGATCCTGCCCTCTAAACAGTTAAAAAAGTAAAGCACTTAATATATTACAAGCACCATGAAGAAAAACAAAGTGAAGGTAAAGACAGGAAGTCCTGGAATGTGGGTCCTACACCTTGCAGTAGGGTATTCAGGGAATCCCTTATTGAGAAGGTGATACTTGAACAAACATTTGAAAGATAGGGAGGCAAATGGGTATTTCTGAAAATACAGGTCCAGAAGGAGGAAATGCCATGTGTGTGGGCTCCAGCACATGCAGAGGCCCTGTGAAGCCCTCGGTACCACAGAGAGCAAAAAGTGAATGGAAAAGAGTCAGGGAAGAGGGTAAGAGAGAGGAGGAGAGGGTTAACTCTAGGCACACATGTTCTCAGGCCCTGTAGACTATTCCAAATGCTGGCTTTTACTCTGACGGAGATATGGGAGCCAATGAAGGGAATTTTATTAAACGTTAGTTATGAGCTGGTACTTGCAGATAATGGTGCTGGTATTTAAGATTAGACGTTTTATCTGCACTGCACAGTTGGGAAATTTCATAGAGAATCCCTATCACACTCCATAGAGAACAGATAGGAATGATAATTAATAATCTTTTTTTCTTCTTATTTAAGCATATAAAAACATTTGAAATAAAAATGATCAAACCGTTTTTACCTGGAGACTAACGAGTTAGTTCTCACAATGAACTGGGCTCTGAGGAAGTTATAAAACCTAAAAGTGAAAGAAGAGAACTTAATGCTCACTGATTCAGAGCAACTGTTTATATTGCCATTGGTTCTCTTTGCAGAGGAGAGGGCTATTATCAGAATGTTGATGTTCACAATATCATCCCTGATAAACTGACTAGCTTAGCCTGGGAGGGGCTAAGGGTGGGCAGAGGAGGAGAAATTAAAATATTTATTTGGAGCCAATTAATAGAATCATTAAGTCTGGCCAAGGCTAAAATATGTAAACTATTCCACTTTTTAAATATAGTAATGTTTTACAAAGAAAAATTATAGAATTCAGTTATTACATGAGCCACTGATATTTAATGGGTTGTTTGTTTTCTTGAGGACAATGTAGAATTTATTTCCTCTTCTGTAGCCTCATTTACAAAATTAGTAAAAAGGTTTAATCTACTTAGCTTATCACACACAGACTAACTAAAAGTTTATCTTTCAGAAATCTGGTAAGAACTGCTTTCTAAATGACTAGATCTGCCTAATTGTGGTTATTAGTGTCTTCATTACTTTGTGAGTATTTTTAAGCTGGTATTACTTAAGAGTACCAGAATGTTCATTTCCCTAAATATTATTCTTCACAATTACTTCTCTTCCGACTTGGGCTTTAATTATGATTCCTTTCTTTTTCTTTAGTTGGCACAATAAGAAATTTCTGTTTATTTTCCTTTCTTTTTCTCTCCATAATAAATTCTTGCATTGGACAGAAATCCAGAGTAATTGTGAATGTGCCCTCTATGAACTCTTTCATATTTGGTGTTTAGAATAAAAACCATTAACCTAAATATGGTCTATCATTGAATCCATATATCCTATATAATAAAAGCCTAATACATTACCTGTTGGGTCGACTGGTCAGCCATTCAACCAATCAAAGTGTAATGTGCTAATGATATGCTAAGGCCACTCAACTGCTCACTATACAGACACTGAGCACCAGGGGACAGAGTCAACTGGTTGGCAAGTTGCTATGACATGCACTGACCACCAGGGGGCAGATGCTCCAACCCGTAGTTCAACTTGCTACTGGGGTCCATCAGATTGGGACTGAGAAACACAGGTTGGACTCACCCTGGAACCCTCCTGCAGTCCCTCCCTAACTGGCCAACCTCCCACATCCCTCAAGGGCACCTATTGTACACCAGTGGGGTTCTTCAGCCTGGCCTGTGCCTTCTTGCAACCCGGGACCCCTCAGGGGACTTTGGAGAGCCAGTTTTGGCCTGATCCACAGACCAGATGGAGTAACCCCACTGTTGTAAGAATTTGTGCACAAGGCCTCTAGTATATATATTACACATACACACGACACACACACACACACACACACACACACACACACACGCATATATATACTAGTGTATACACCCCCACACAATTGGACTTCAATTAATAGGATTAATGTTCAAAGTGTTTAAGTATCTTCTAAAGGCTCTTTTTTTTTTTAATTAAGGAAAGTTGCTCCAATGAAACATAAAATATTTTTTTCTCCTATGAGCCTATAATTAAGTAGATTTTTTTGTAAGACATACTTTTCTGTCCATCCTAACTCCACTGGATTTATCTAACATATTTATGAAGAATCACTGCCTCAACTCTGGACAACAGTAAGTTATATTAGATATATACATTAAGAATAACCTTGATTGCCAAATGCACTTCACATGAAATCCCCTTAAATATCAAATTTTTGGATCCACATTAGAGACAGTATTTTCTTTTGGACTTAAAAGTGGTGAAATTCAGAGTCAGAGTGAGTATTAGATAAATTCACCATTTTCAAGGAAGTTCAAAAGTACTCTTAGATCAATCCAATTGCAGTATTTTAGTAAAAAGCTATTTTTGACAGATTTTATTTTTTAATATTTATCAAAATCGGAGTGAAGGTGGGAGGTGGCTCCCAGCCCTGGAGCAAAGGCGGGAGGTGGAGGTCAGAGTGAAGGCCTGGGTCCTGGGTGCCGGAGGGAAACTGGTGCCAGCAGCCAAGAAAAGGAAGCCTATTTTTGCACGAATCTTCATTTATCAGGCCTCTAGTCTTACCTAATAACAGAAGAACATGTAAATGGACCATACCTCTGCTATGCCCATAGCCAATCAGAGTATGCAAACTAACCCAACAAAGATGGCAGTTAATTTGCATACAAAGGCACCCAGCTCCTGGGTCCTGGGAACATCCTGGCACCCACGTCACTGAGGTAGGCCCCACATAGGCCCTGAGCATCCTAGGAGGGGCCTGAGCCAGGTGCCTCCAGGGCAGGGCCAACCCTGCCATCTGAGCTGAGGGAGCAGGGGTGGAGCGGGTGATCAGGGGGAGCTGAGGTCCCCTGCCCAGACCTAAAGCATCGGCCAGAGGCTTTAGGCCTGGGCAGGGGTGGAGCCAGAGGCTTTCTGCCAGAGGCTTTAGGCCTGAGCAGGGGCAGAGCCAGCGATTGGAGGCTACTGGCAATTGGTGTGAACTACAGAGGAAACACCTTTTATGACTGCTCATTGGCTAAGCTTCCTGTATGCCACTGGTAATATTCTTAGTAACTTGGGTAATAAGAATCCAAAAAGGTGACCTAGGGTTTTTCCACTAGAGAAAAAAACGAAGGTCCTTTTGCTGGAGGGCTAAGAAATGTCAGATTCTGCCCTAGCCTGTTTGACTCAGTAGATAATACCTTGGCCTGCCGACCACAGGGTCTGGGTTCGATTCTGATCAAGGGCATGTACCTAGGTTGCAGGCTCCTCCCTGGCCAGGCCCCAGGTTAGTGCTCATGCAGGAGACAACCAATCAAAATGTTCCGCTCACTTTGATGTTTCTCTGTGTCTTTCCCTTTCTTTTTCACCTTCTCTAAAAGATATGGAAACATATCCCCAGGTGAGGATAAAAAAAAAAAAAAGAAAAAGAAAAAGAAAGAAATGTCATATCCCATGAAAAAAACATCTTGAAAATGCCTATAGAAAGTTGTCATTTTTTCATGGTGAAGGGACTGGAGTTCGTGTTGATGAAAACACCTTGGTGGCTGTGGCGACTGGCAGTGGCTGCAGCAATGGGGTGATGGGGCTGGTGCCTTCCCCTGTTCAGTCCCATCACCTCTCACAAAGGGAGGCCAGACTGTGGGTTAGGCCTGCTCCCAGAAATAACCTTTGGAAGTCACCAACCATAACAGATTTTGAGGAGCTTCCCAAAGGCAGCAGGCCTAAGCTGTCAGTAGACATCCCCTGAGGGCTCCCAGTATGTGGCAGGTTAGGCTAAAGGACCCCCCCCCCCATCCCCAGTGCACAAATTTCATGCACCGGGCCCCTAGTTAAGAAATAAATGGGATAGTAATTATCCAATGGAGTAATCCAGTCATTCATCCAAATATTTATTAAGCTTCTGCTTCTCTGGGTACAGAATCATAAACTAACAAAGACTTTGTTCCCAAGGAATGCACAAGCTAAGTAAAACCTTAATATGCTGTTTATCTAAAATGTCAAATTTAAAAAAAAAAGAAATAACCTTTGGAGATCACCAACCATAACAGGTTTTGAGGAGTTTCCCAATGAAGCCATGGCACAGTCAGATTAATCACAAGAGCTGTTGGGTAGTATAAGCCTCCTGAGGCCACTGGAGTACTTAAATCTCCCAAAACTGTCTCGGTGGCTGCCCCATTTTCAGCTCATCTATCAACTCCTCAATGGTGCTGTATTAATCCAGGCCTCAAGAGAGACTTTTGTTTTGGTTCCTTTTGGAAGAATGCCATCAGAAGAATCAGGGGAAAAACAGGTTTCTTTACAGGCTACAAAAATATCTTCATGGCCACTCTATTAAAGAAAACTGTGTAAAATCGCTCTTTCTTCATTGACCGGCAAAAATGGGCATTACTGATCATCCATAGTAGAAGGCTTCAGGATGCAAAAATAAAAAAGTTAAAATAAAAATAATTACAAGTGTTGTTAACATTAGCTACTGAGAAATTTTAGGAGTTATTGGCCATTTGTGCACTTTATAGGGGATGATGGCCATTAAATCTCCCACTCTCATGAAATGTTCATAGTGGTGATTTAAAACTATAAGCCATTTTTAATTTATTACATTATAAATCACAGGGAGAAAGTATGGGGAGACAATATTAATTCAACACACATTCTTGAGTTCCTCCTCTCTGAGAGCCATTGTATGACCAAAGGTGCGAAAGAAAATAAGGTACAGCTTTTGTCTTCAAAGAACTATTCATCAGAGAGAACCCTCTGCCTCTAAGCCCTCCACTGTCTTCTGTAACAGACTCATGTAACCCAAATCCTAGGCATTTATTAACACCAGGTCAGATTTATATTCACAGCTAAAGATATTCTTGGAAGAACCATATATTTTATATCACTTACATTAATAAATAAATTATAAAGATAGTGCCTGAGCTGTACAAGCTTTCTCTGAGCAACCCACTGGCAGATCACCCCTTTTCTTGAAATAACTTTTATTTCCATGTCTTAAAATCCCCAAGTTCCAATGCAGAGGAAAACTTCTTGAGGGGTAGTTTGAAAAGTGAGAAAAATCACATTATTAGAATTCCAAGAAAGTAATTATTTGGAGATGGGCAGAGCCAGCCAACAAATGAGTTTGGTCACTGAATGTTGGGGTGGGAATGGTTCACTTTCATCCCTATTTTTTTGTCAGGTTGGGATTTAGTCTCTTTGCAATTTGCGTTGACAGCTTGGTTCCAATATTAACTTTTGGTCACTTTAGGAAGGCCTGTTTGTTTTCATTTTATTGTAATTTATTTTTACCACAATAATCTAGATTTCCCCTATTTTGTACATTTGGATGAGCTGAGTTAATATAAATAAGACATTGACTTTTTTTTAGATAAAAATGTAATTATTTATTTTCAATTAATCTTAATGTTCCCTCCTTCTTCCCAGTGCTTTGAAATAGGTACCGTATTTTCCGGCATATAAGATGACTTTTTAAGCCAGGAAAACCTTCTCAAAAGTCAGGGGTCATCTTATATGCTGGGTGTCATCTTATAGGGCGAGTATATACCAAACTGTATATTTTAACTGGAAAAGTTGGGGGTCGTCTTATGCGCCCAGTATTCTTATACATCAGAAAATATGGTAATAGAGAAAGAGCAAATAACAATATTTTAAAAAATGTATAATTGGGCTCTCTTATCAATGCTTTTAATTCCAAAAGTCATGACTCCATAAATTCATATATTTATTTATATACATACAGAAAATACTTAAGTTATCATATGCTTTTTGTTTTTCTCCATATGTTGTATGTTTAATTAGCACAACCGCATGTAATGAACCCTTAAGTATAGAATTTTTCCCTAAAAAATGGAAATGCAAATGCTATTATAAGATGCACACACCACTCGGTTGATAACTATGCAAAATCATAGACAGGACTACTGGTTGTGAAGATTGAAAATATGTGCACTGAGGTTACACAGTGACTACAGTTTATTGGCACGAGATACAGGGGCTGAGATTTGATCAGGTGGGTGCTCTGGGTTCCTAGCTTCTGGGAGCTTTCATATTCATCTCTGATTTACAGGCATGGCACCATTCATTATGGAAATTTGGAGAACAAAGGGAGAAGAAGGAATCCAACCTTCTATGGGATCTTCAAAGCCCATCACAGGCCATTGCCAACATTAGCTAAAATCTTGATGCAGCCATAGAACTCCATTAAAATAAAGACAGATCTACTTTAAAGGAAGAATAAAGGAATATTTAGCAAGATGACCAACAGACATGAATGGCTTCAAAATCTGAATAATGGACTTTAGCAGATAAAATTACTAAGTGGACAATTAATAGAAATATTAATAGAAGATATTAATGAAAACAGTAGTGACTTAAATTAAATACTCTAGCAGGAACCCCAAAACACTGCTCTGAAAAATACATGCAACCAGCTTTACCAGAAATGAGGGCCAGAAAAGACTAGACAAGTTTTCTCCTTTTCTCTTTAGCATATTGAAAAAAATAATAATGCCAAAACAATCCCTGGAAGACATCAGTTCCAAAAAAGTCTGTAAAAAAAACAGCAAATAAAGCAGAATTTCAAAAAGTCTCATTAGTATTGAAAGCACATCAACCTATATCATTGGCCCTTCAAACTGCATTCCAGGGCCATGACAATTCTTGACATAAAGAATGTATGGCATGAATACAATTTTAGATTATTTCTTTTGTCTCTCAGACATCTGGCTCAACATCTCTTGCTCACTTATGGAAGCTTTTCAGATATTTTGCATCATGAAGAGCTCTTTGTCATCATTTGCCAGGAATCCTCCCATTGACAGATGCACAGATAATCCAAGATTTAGATAAGAATATAATTATGATGTTTAGTTCCTATATATTAAATGTGTGGTGCAGCCCTGGCCCATGGTGCTCAGTTGGTTGGTTGGTATCTAGTCCCATACACCAAAAGGTGGTGGGTTTGATTACTGGTCAGGGCATGTAAGGGAATCAACCAATTAGCATTTCTCTCTCATATCAATGTTTCTCTTCCTCTTCCTACTCTCTCTTTTCCTAATCTAAAACATAACCTTGTGAGATTACTTTTTTTAAATGTGATTTAAACACTAGGAAAATTAATGTAATCTATAAATTAGTAAGAAATGCAAATCTCAGGTTCCAGAACAGACCTAAACAACCAGAGTTTCCATACTAATGTAATATTCAGGTGACTGGTATGCCCACAGCATTCTAAGCATTGTTTTAAACTATTTTTTGGTGTGTTGTTGTTTTTTCTTTCTGTGTGTGCTTATCAGATATGAATTGCCATCAACTCTTCACAAACATTCTCTTATTAATGATTCCATGACATCATGAGTTCTCTTCCTGTTACTATTTTCATTTTACAAAAGAGGAAATAAGAGTTTCAAAATTAATTTGCTGAGACTCAGATAGGATTTGGTATGCATAGGATTCAAATCTGGGTAGTTTCATTCAGAGAGTTCTTAGTCACCACACTCTACTGCTATACTATATAACTAGAGGCTTGATGCATGAAATTCATGCCAGAGTAGGTCTTCCTTCCCCTGGCTGCTGGCACCGGCTTCCCTCTGGCACCCAAACCCAGGCTGGTTTCCCTCTGGTCCTGGCTTCATCCAGAAGGACATCCAGTTTAATTAGCATATTAGCCTTTTTTAATTATAGATAAAAACTCAATATTTTAAATGTCCAGTTGACAGGTTGGCCATTCAACCAATCAAAGTGTAATATGCTAAGGCCACTCACTTTGATATGCACTGACCACTAGGGGGCAGACACTCTGACCCATAGGTTAGTGTGCTGCTGGGGTCTGGCAGATGGGGACTGAGCGAAATGGGCCAAACACATTCTGGAGCCCTCCCCCGGTCCCTCCCCGGCTGGCCAACCTCCTGAATTCCTCCACTCTCCGATGGTGCACTGGTGGGATCTCTCAGCCTGGCCTGCACCCTCTTGCAATTTGGCACCCCGTTGGGGGATGTTGGAGAGCTGCTTTCAGTCCAATCTGCAGGCCAGGTCAAGGGACCCCACTGTTGCACAAATTTTTGCACTGGGCCTCTAGTAGATAATTATATTTTGTTTTCACGTATTTACATTTACATCTTGAAATTCTCCATTTTCATGGATTTTTGAACAGGAGTTATTTCAATGGTTAAATAAGCCTATGCTTTTTAAAGAGCCTCAAATTGCTAATCCTCATGACAAGTACCAGCTTGGGTAGGTCTATATCTATCTTTTCCCCCTTATCATTTATCAATCATTAACAGCCACATCATATACAATGTTGTCCTAAAAGAGCAAGAACATTTGTATTGTTTTGTCTGCACTGATTAGTATGGACTGCCAACACTAATCAAAGTCACTGCATAATTCCATAATGTTCAATCATTTTATTTTTACATTACACATCACTTCCAATACAACCCTGCCCGCCCACTCCCCATGACAGTTTCAGATTCAAAAACTAAAAATAAAAACATATTTTTGGATTTCTACACAGGAATCAGTTATGTCCATCAGGATCCACAACTAAGGAAATCACAGAGAGTAACAGGCTGTGTTCATCACTGCCAATGCTCACCACCAACAAAGCTATTCAAACTTCAATATTCTTGACACTCAATGAATCAAAAATCTTCCTTCTAAGCAACAAGATGGGGAATTTATTTAGTGTGTAGAAGGAACAGAAATGTTAAAACAAAACAAACCATCACCCTTCAAAATAGGGTATAGAAATGTTTAACTGAAAATCAAGAAGCCAGATGCTAGCTGTAGAGATGCAACAAAAACAAAGGGAATGGTGAATTCTAACTTCGGTGTCTTGTGTAGAAGAAATCCAACATGTCTAGCAGATGATAAAATAGAAGAACAAATATTTGAAAATCTTTCAGGCTACAGGTCAATATAGTGGTTATGGGCTAATCAAAATGATGTTCTCTTCGTTGGGCAGATTTGACTCCATTTCCCAGAGTCCTTTGTGTGGCATTGTGATGAGTTCTGGCCAAGGGAATGTGAGCCAAAATGGCATGTGGGGGTTCAGGCGTGGCTCATAATGATCTTCCACATGTATGTTTCACTGCATTCTTAGCCCATCTGCCAACTAATGGCGAGGCCCACAGGATGAGGGAGCCACAGAATGAAAGAAGCTTGGTTGTCTCGATTATTATGTGAAATGTCACCTAGTAGTATCAGCAAAATGCACTGTTGTTGGGTTAATGTGATGCTATGTTGGGTATGCTTCAGTAGTCTACCCTAACTAATGCATCAGGAAGGGTAAGAGTCCAGTGACAGAAAGATAATTTGATTAAAGCATAAAAAAAAGGTTGTGAGCAGAGCCTTAAGTAGGTAGGTCACAGGTTACTTTCATTCCACACATCTTCACCCATCCCCAATAAACACAAACTCATACGCTCACATAGGGAGGGTTTTGCTCTCTTCAGGTTATTGTGCTTCAGAATCTCCATCACGCAAACAAAGTCTCAGAATTCCCAATGCCACTTCAGAGTTCACCGCAGGAGACAGTCATGAAGAAACATTTTCAGCTTCTTCCTCCCTAGTTTCCTCCTTATAACTCCCTGCAGAGGGCAAGCTAAATGGTCCAACTCTCTTCCCATGAAAACTCACATGACTCAGACGCTATTAGTATTCATATGCCACAGTTCTTCTATCCAGCACCGATGCACATAACCAAATAAACACATTAATCTTCACACGCACACAATCTGTGGATGTTTGGAGGCAGAAAAACAAATTCTCCTCTTCCTATTTCACAGATGAAGCTACTGAGGAAGAAAGAGAGCGAGAGAAAGGCTACAGAATAGAATAAAAAGGGCTACAGTTTAATTGCCACTTAAAGCAAGGCAAGTGGACTTGGAAGCAAAACCTTAAACTTCTGAGGTCAGGAGGTCAATGAGGCCAGGCTTTGTTTGGCTAGCACTGTTTTAAGAAATAGTTCCTAGTTTTATCACACACACACACACACACACACACACACACACTCACTCACACACACCAATCTATATATTTTGGTTTTGCTTAGGAAATCAGAAGATACGGTTACACCCATATTTGTACATTTCTGGCTCCTTACAGTTGTAGATTAATACAAGTGTTTCCCTGTCCTCCAGGATCCACTCTCCAGTTTGCTACAGTGTCCACATGACAATCAATCTTATGGCCAATAATTCCTGGTGAATCTAAAGGCATATGAATTTATGTTCCTATAATTATTATATGTCACTAACAAGTTAAAAAAAAAGCACACCTAGGTTCTTCTATTACCAAATCTCTCCCTTACTACATCTTAGGTTTGTCATCTGTAAAGTAGAAAACAATAAGAATTGATATTATGCTCGGTCTTTCCTGTCAATCTTCCCTATCCTCTCCTTTCAGTATTGTGTCTACAGTGGCACCCCTTAAAAAGGGGGGTAGTGTAGAGGTACCAGCTAAGTGGTACCTGCAACCTGATTCGCAGCCAATCTCTCCCTTCTTACAGAGATTGGGGGGGTGGGGGATGAAGGCCACTCAGAAAGGATGCAAAACAGTACATCCTTGTGAATTACTGAGCACAAAACCGTAATTATGAATGGATGTATATAACAAGATTTATAAACACACTGAATTGCCAAAGCAGATCTTGGGATTGGGAACTGAACGATTTCTGTTCATGAAAAACATGAGACCTTCTCGAGCAGGGTATTATGGTCAAGAAATGTGACTCAGGGCAAAGTCAAAATAGGTAGAATTGTAACAGGATGATTGCTAGAGATATAGAATGGTGTCTGCTATTGGTGGTTTGAGGAGTGGCTGTAAGGATTATTTGGTAAAAAAAAATATATATATATATATATATATATATATATATACACTCAACTGATATGGGCCAATATCAAAGTGAAAGTGTTATTAGTGGGAGAGGATGGTTAGGATAATTAAGGTTTAGGCTCAAAGACAATTACCACCTGGGAGCTCATAAATACGCATTCTCATCCTGGCCCATGGTTGAGAATCCTTTAGCTGAAAGAAAAGAATATTAATCCTGAAATTACTGCCTCTCTGGCCTTGCGTGGATACACACGCTTCAGAGGTGTTTACCTGCAGCTCTCCAGCATCCTTTAGACTTTAAACAGAACTGCGCATCTCGAGTGAGGATGAGAAGTAGTATAGTGGCTATAACTTAATCTCTGAAAAGTTTTGCATTAAATATTTGCTATTCAATGTCTATAGTCCTCAAAGCAACCGTGCTTATCTCAGTTTTATAAATGAGAGTTTAAATAGCTTATCTGAGACCTCATAGCTAATAAACAGCAGAGCTGTAATTAAATGCTGTGGATCTAAAACCTTGCTACAATGCCACTGACACAAAGATTTCTAAGCAAATCTTAATAAAGTCAAGTCATTCTTTGTGGCGGTTTTTCTTTGTATCTTTTCAAATCATGACCATTTTCGAAGCAATAGCTTCAAGTGTGTGTCATCTTCTTAATCCACTCTTTTGTATGGCATTTCACTTCAAAAACTGATTTCTATTCCACATTCCCACCTACATAAAACGTGCTACTATCCATTACATTGCTTTCTACAACTCCACGCCTCTAAGCTTCTCGTATGATCAGTCCAAAAAGAATAAACAGACTTTGAAATTCAGAGGTCAGCATCTAGAAGCAGAAATTAATACTGTGAAGTTTGTATTTCCACAGAGTTCAGAATTTACATGAGAGCATGTGGCTTGAGAAAGAGATTCCCTTGGGACCTCTGAGATTTGAGGGCTTCCATCACAAAATAAACCTTAGAGGTATTTGAGAAACAGAATCCCAAATATTTTGCCTGTTCAAACACATTCCTCTGTGTGTGTGTGTGTGTGTGTGTGTGTGTGTGTGTGTGTTTTCATGAGTTGATCTAAGCACTTCCAAAAAGAATTTGCTTTGAGAAATTTTAGGTTTGTCTCTTATTCTCTGTATTTGAGCAATAAAATTCTGTCACAGACTCTCAGTGAATTTTCTTCTTCCTCCTCCTCCTCCTTCCTTCCTCCTCCTCCTCTTCAGATACATGTCAGGCATCTATGTATATATATACAGCCAGTGACAGTAACACCATAACGACTGAATGACTGGTCGCTATGACACCCACTGAGGCCAGGGAAACCCACCCGATGGGGGAGGTGTGACCCACGGCCCACCTCCCTCGGCCCCTCTCTCTGGCTAGCCCCACCCCTGATCTGCCTTTCCCACCCCAATTGAGGGTGTGCGGCCCTGCCCTGGGCCAGCCCCTGTCCTGATGGGCCCCAACTACCAAATTGGCCTACAGTCCCTCCCCACAACCAGCTCTGCTCCTGATCACCCTCCACACACCAATCGGGGACAGGGCCCACCAGTCAATCACCCTCAGCCCCTCTCCGCAGCCAGCCAGGCTCTTATCAGGCCCCAATCCAGGCAGGCAGGCTGGCCAACTTCCCAGCATCTCCTCCTCCTGACAAGCCCAGCCCCAATCTACCCCAATTGGGGCTGGGCAGGCCAGCACCCACCTGTGCACGAATTCATGCACTGGGCCTCTAATGTAATTATAAAATCAGTAGCGGGGGAGCATGACCCATTGATTTGTGATAAATTCTAACTTGCCTGAGGTAGGCATAGAAATTAAACATAGTGTTGATTTTTTTATCTAATCTTCATTGTTTATCTAGCTTCCATAGATTTTAACAGGCATCCTGGTGATACCTTAAATAATGATCACTTATATATGAATTTTTGACTTTCTCTTTACTTCATTTCCCAACTGCCTATGAGGATAGAAAGTTGGTGGATAATTCAAAGATTTTGGTATAACTTTTTTGTTAATGTATAAATTTATATTTATAAAAACGAAAGAGGATAAAATTGCAGCTGAGAAAATTATGACTACACTAGAGGCCAGGTTCATGAAATTCATGCACAGGGGTGTTGTGTCCCTCAGCCCAGCCTGCACCCTTTCCAATCTGGGACCCCTTGAGTGATGTTCGACTGCCTGTTTAGGCTGGATGCTTGTCTCTCTGCCTTCCTGATTTCCCCTAACCACTTCTGCCTGCCAGCCTGATTACCCCCTAACTACTCCTCTGATAGCCTGATTGATGCCTAATTGCTCCCGTGCCAGCTTGTTTGCCCCTAACTGCCCTCCCCTGCAGACATGGTCCCCTCACAAATGCCCTTCCCTACAAGCCAACTTCTTGTTGTGCACCTGGGGGCAACCATCTTGCATGTTGGAGTGATGGTCAATTTGCATATTACTCTTTTATTAGATAGGACAGAGGCCTGGTGCACAGGTGGGGTCCAGCTGGTTTACCCTGAAGGGTTGTTCTGATCAGGGTGGGGGTTCCCTTGGGGCGTAGGGTGGCCTGGGGAAGAGGCCTGAGGTGGTTTTCAGGCAGGCCCTGACCTTTGGCAACCCAAGTGGAGGCCTGGTATCTGGGATTTATTTATCTTCTATAATTGAAACTTTGTAACCTTGAGTGGAGGCCTTGGCCAGCCAGGGTGTGTGAAAAGCTTGAATTCCTCCATTGCCAGGGAAACCCAAGCCTCCTGTTCACTCCATGGCTGCAGCCATCTTGGCTGGGTTAATTTGCATACTCACTCCTGATTGACTGGTGGGTATGGCTTGTGGGTATAGTGGAGGTATGGTCAATTTTCATGTTTCTCTTTTATTAGATAGGATTCACCTTAATGGTCTTTACACATTCAAGAAGATATTGTGAATTAGCCAATACATGGAAATTTCTACATTTCTCAGTTTTTTTGTGATCAAAGACATCTTATCACTACCATAATCAAAAGGGGGATTTTCTTCTATCTCCAGAATTTTATGGCCATTAATGATCCAAACTAAAGAGGTAGAATACCATTACTTATTTGTGTTTCTGTGAGTAGAAGTGTGCCAAAGTAAGTTTGAAGTTGACTAAAAATAACTGATCAAAAATTGTGATTTACTTTTGAAAAGGCTTATATATATAAGTACTTATATATTTAAGGCTTATATATATAAGTTATATTGTTTATTTCTAGAATGTATTCAAAATCTGGTATGACACGTGATAATTTGTATGGAGGGCTAAGTTGAATGAGATTTTGCTGAACTACCAACTGTCTCACCTGCCATTGCTATAATCATTCAGCTCTTTGCTTTGAAATAGGGAAACTAAGTAGGCAATAGGGTTTACATCACTGAAGTTCAGAGTAGAAAGAGGACAAAAGAGGTTCTCTTCAGTATTATTCAGATTACTATTTAAGGACTAAGAGTGTTTTTAAAACTAACCAACTTTCAATCAAATCTTGTTTATGTGTTTGTATCTGTGCATCCGTGTGCATGTGTTTCCTTAATTTTGGAAGCTAATACAAATCAGAGTAATTCTTTTACGTAATTTCTGAATGTCCATATACAAACCGCAGGTAAATTTTCTACTTCAAATTTATCATGACAGACTACCTGAAGTTTTTTTCAGTTGTGTCAAAATCTACCATTTTATCTTTGTTCAAAAACAATAATGACACTCAAGACCCCCAGGTGCCAGTCCACAAAAAGCACAACCTGTTTTCTTTAAACAATGTGTTCTGAATATATATTTTGAATTTCCTCTGACTTTTCCATTACAAAAATGAGATGTTCTTTCTAATCCCATAAAGTAGCGCATCCATCATTTTTATATGAATTAATCTTGTCAGGGAGGGTAGAGGCCTAAGAATGAGCCCTATACTGATTTGCATGCTCTGCAATTAGTAGGCTCTGATGCAGGGGAAGCATTGATTGTTGAGACACAGAGGCTGCAATTAAGTGAGTTGTATAACCTTTCATGTGACAGCTTGATGGCCAATTGGTTTAAGTAATAAATCTGGTTTTGAGGCTTTTCTTTAAAGGTGATACCAAAAGAAATCAACAATTAAGGGAGTTCGGATTAATCAACAAACACTTTTGTCTCTATCAAATAAATTGTACTTATACCCTGGTGAATACACCATTATTCCTAAATACAACATGATGTTTATATACATTCCTGATGTGGTTAAGACCACTAGATTTTCCAAGTAAATATGATTGAAAGATCAGAAAATCATACAAGAGTGCAGCTTTGATAAAATAGACTCTATTAGCTTACGTACCCAAAAGACAATTTTAGTGCTGCTGTTTAAATAACTTAAGTGGTTTCTTACCCAGTAATTAAATTGCTTTGTCTAATTCTACTTATTTGTCCACTGGGCAAGTAAGTACCTTGTCAAACACTACATATAATTGACACTTTGTCTGCCATGACAAACTACCTTTTTAAGTAGAAAGAGCAAGGGTCTAGTTGACTTACTTGGGTTTCAAGTATTAGCTAGACATCTCCTAGAAAAAGTTGAAATACACTCACTTTTCTGGGTGCTTGCATTCCTATTTGCAAAATGAGAAAGTATTTGTTTCTTTTTCTCTCTCAGACAATGCCTTTAAAATAAAATAATAGCACATATGTAAAGAGGCAGACCTAAACACAAGGTAAGTCTCTTTACAGTCTTTGAAAGGCTTGTGTGACCATCTTGCCCACCCAATCGCTTTGTGAGGCGAGTGGCCAATGGGACATCAGCCTTTCTGAGTAAGAGTTGCTGGGCCTTGACCATGTGGTCCTTAACTTGATCACTATGGGTTAGAGTTCATATTGGAGTCTGTGGCATCCACGGATATGAAGGTCATCTACATAATCATGGCTTTTGGTGAGAGCCTGCCCAGAGGATCTCCACACTGGATACTAAAACATACACTCACATGTTATCATTTGGTAGTCTATCAATTTACATAAAAAGTAGTCAGACATGTTTCTTGGTGGAGGATAAGAAAACAGGGTAACTTGTCCTTATCTCACGAATGACAGTACGTCATTCCCACCTCATCAGCTGTTTTACACGCATTTCAAACTATGAAACTGAGCCCCAAAGTGACTTCGCAGCTGCCAAGAAAGTTCACTATGCTTCTTCATTTCCCACATATGCTTATAATAAACACCCAGGGCCTGTGACGTGTGCTTTTTTCCTTACCACTCGTAAGAATCCAAATAATACACACCTTCACAGGCCACAAATCATGTATTTACCACACTCAGCTTGCTTAGTTTGCTAAAGTAACATAAGAATGTGCTTGCATGCATTTAAAAATGTTATGTGTTACAATTTGATGACTCGATCTGAAATGTAATGATAAATTCACATGGCATTCACACAACTCCAAATGAGAATCGTGTCCTTAGAGCAACATAGGCCAATTGCCTGGACTTCAGGTGGGAAATTGTCTTAATGATGGTCAAAAAGGCGACACTTCTTTACATTTACTGTCATAGGAACGTATTATCACTTCCCAAACTAAATTAAATACCAATTAAAAACTACTTAAAAGTAAAGAAAACATGACGTGGTAAAGCAGAGTGTTTATAAGAAGGGACAGAGGGAGTGGGAGTAACAGATTTTGCGAGCCTCGGACCATTGAAGTTGTGTTTATTAAATGTCACAAATTAGTTCTAAAGTAGGGAATGAGGACAGGTGCCATGCTAGTTAGGTCCAAAGGTCTACAAGCAATAAAATCAACATTTGAATGATTTCATTTAATTGCAATGAGAACTCATGATGAGGTGTAATTATAAATGTGTACCTTCTCCGAGAGTCTCGGTCAGTTTTATTGACTTAGCTATTTCTGGTATTGAACCTGGGGTTGGATGGCCACAATTGCTCTCTGTCTCTAAGTCAGTGGAGACACTCTGCTGAGTTTATCAAGCGGGTAAGGAACTGTTGTCTACCAGGACCTTCTGCAGTGACGGGAATATTTTGCACCTCCACTGTCTAATCCGGAAGCCATGACTTACCTGCAGCTATTGATCACTTGAAATGTGACTAGCGCAACTAAGAAAATGGATTTTTAATTGTGTTTCATTGAAATGAATTTATCAATTCCAATTTTAACAGGCGCATGTGGCAAATGGTTCCTCTACTGGTCAGCATAGATTCAAGGGAATATCACAAAGAGCAGTAGGATTATATGTTACATATAAAAAACAATGCATGTTCAGCACCATTGCCTAAGGAGATGAGATGCACTGAAGGGCTTTGCACAAATTCCAAAAAGTAGGCCTTGACGAAGAAGCACATAAACAGACTATATACATTTAAAAGACTAAATTAGGGTTGGGGGAGGGTTTGGATAATAACTCACCCAAACTGCCAATTTTAAAATTTATTATCAAAGATACTGAACAGTGCCGATATGGGAGTTTTGCCATCCATGTTGCTAAAAACAAATATCCCCTTGGAAATTTCTATAGTGGAAGAAAGAAAAGTGATCACAAGACTGAAGTAGACGCTGCCTCAAAACTAAAACATGTTACACAAATGGACTTTTTAAAAAAAGAAAAACCAAATCAAAGATGGTAGAAAATAAACAGCCTTAAAAACGATACAGTAAGATAGAAGATCCCCTACACATTGAATCAGAACTTAGAATTATTGCCCCATCTCGATTTAACTCGAGTTCAAAGTCAATAGCATTCTTTGTACAGAAACTAATGTGATGGAGGTCAGGCTGATAACTTCATATACGATAATAATGGGATGTATCACTGTTTTCACATAATGATCCTTTTGTTCTGGAACATTCCTTGGACAGCATCAAACACCCTGGAGAAAAATGAGTAGGACACAAAGCCCATCTCATTCAGCAGATATTAATTTGAACAGAAGAACCAACAATATATACTGATTTGCAGATCACAATCACTTGAATCATTCAAGAATCTAGAGTTTAAAGCAGAGAAAAGCAAAACAGAGACAGACGCAAACACCAGGAGAAGGCCGAAGGCTGACGGGTTGAGGAGCTGGGTTTGTGTGAATGTGTGGAGGGAATGGAGGGGAAATATACACACACACACACACACACACACACACACACACACACACCCCTCATGAAAAGAGTTAACAGTGAGGGGATTGCAGGGAGAGGAGGTAAAGGAGGCTACAGGGAGACGTGACGTGGTGAACAAACAATACCGTGTTCAGATGAAGGGTTGTGGAATTGTGCACTTCAACCTGTGTAATTCTGTTAACCAATGTCACCCCCATAAATTCAATAAAAACAGTTCCACATTTGCAACTACCTCGAGGTTCCATGGCTCAGTGAAAGCTCTCAATGTGCCTTCTCCTTTGTGCCTCTCCTGCATTCCTGAGTCATTTTCCCTTCTCCTGAGGAACAGCCTGGGGAAATGGAAGAACTGATGTTCTTTTTATCTGTGCCAATGACATACTAAGATGCTGGAGTCATTAAAGCCATCACTACATAACAGAACATGGTTCTGGTTTTGCTTCTGTAAGTAGTGAGCCCGGGTGAAACACATTTCAGTGGGGATTAGCCAGCCTGGTATTCACTGCCCATGAAGGTTTTCACATTCTCAGAGAAATGCGGTTAGATAAACTGCTGGGATGTGGCCTTGCTTACACATCATTTCTATTGGTCAACATTCCGGTTCGTGACCCAGAGAAGACATTTCATCTGCATTGGAAGACACGGTCTGACTCTTGGAAGCGCATGGATAAAAATGGCCAGCACGGCCGAAACCGGTTTGGCTCAGTGGATAGAGCGTTGGCCTGTGGACTGAAGGGTCCCAGGTTTTTTTGTTTGTTTGTTTGTTTGTTTTGAGTTTGATGTTTGTTTGTTTTTTAATTTTTATTAATTTTTTATATCTCCCCATTGCCCCCCCTTGCTCCCAGGCATACCCCAACCCCCCAGTGTCTGTGTTCAGTGGTTATGCTTATATGCATGCATACAAGTCCTTTTATTGATCTCTTATCTAGCTCACCTAACTTTAATCTTCCTGCTGTAATTTCAGTCTGTTTGAAGCTTTACTGTCTCTGTGTCTATCCTTTTGTTCATCAGTTTATAATGTTCTTTATTATCCCCCAATGAGTGCGATCATGTGATGCTTCTCCTTCATTGACTGGCTTATTTCACTAAGCATAAGGCTCTCCAGTTCCAACCAGGTTGCTGCAAATGGTAAGAATTCCTTCTTTTTAATGGCAGCATAGAATTCCATTGTGTAGATGGACCACAGTTTTCTGATCCACTCATCTGCTGACGGGCACCTAGGCTGTTTCCAAATTGTGGCTATTGTAAATTGTGCTGCTATGAACATAGGGGTGCATAAATCCTTTCTGATTGGTGTTTGTAATTTCTTAGGATAAATTCCTAAGAGTGGGATTGCAGGGTCAAATGGGAGTTCCATTTTTAGTTTTTTGAGGAAACTCCCAGGTTTGATTCCAGTCAAGGTCATGTATCTTGGTTGCGGGCACAAGCCCATTGGGAGAACGTGCAGGAGGCGGCTGATTGATGTTTCTCTCCCATCAATGTTTCTAACTCTCTGTCCCTCTCCCTTCCTCTCTGTAAAAAAATCAATAAAATATATTAAACAAAACAAAACCAAACAAAAACGCCCAGCACGACTTACTCTTCAGATGTAGTCAGACTTTCATCCGTACTTGGGAGTCAAATAATTATAGCGCTTGCTTGCAATAAGAGACCAAAATGTGTATCTTATATGGGGTAACAGTCCCCAAGTTGGGCTTATTTATAATTTTATAGAACTCCTTATTAAATGAACTCCGATCAATCCTTTTTGTGAAACCTGAACCTCGCACAAAGGAGGCGGCCTAATTAGAAGCAGGACAGTGGGGCTACGTGCTCCATCCCACACACGCCGGCCTCCAGGTTCACATGCTTCAGACTCCAGGCGCACATATACCTGTGAGGCCGTAACCGTCTCTGTGTATGTGCACACCCAAACGACGAAGCCCCTTGGGCCGTATACCTCCCACAATTACAGGAATGAAAACATAACTTCAAGACCACAAAACACTGCCGTTTAGAGAGTGCAAATTGTGGCTGAAACCTGTTCAGATTTACAACACAACAATTTCACACGGCATCTCACGTTTCCTCCGTTTTATAGTGTTCCGCCTAATGTGTTGTGTTATGATGGCTGGAGGCTCGTTGGGAAGCCCATTTATCACGGACAACTTGGGGGGAAATGACTACATTAGAAAGCTATTAGTGCCTGGAATTCCCCTTTATTAGATTCAAATACCCCGATTTCCACTGACCAAGCAGTGATTTTTGAAAAGTGGGAGAGATGGTCACAGCATGGGAGTAGAAGGGAAAAAATAAAAAAATAAAAAAATAAAAATTAAAAAGATCTGGTGCTGGTATCATGATTTTTCAGAGGCACCTCACTTTTTTGAGTGTCAGAAACCGATGCACTTGAAAAGCATTCCGATTCACAGAAATAATAGGAATTAGCCTAAATGCAGGTTTTCAGAGGAAGAACATGGCAGGGTAGTAATTAGCGTGGCAGCCCAAGTTCCACTCTCTGGAGGTGCTTTTCCCTGTTTTCCTGGTTTCCAATCATTGCATCCCCTATTAAAACTGTGATTACAGAAATGATGCAGGATCAATATGGCCCAGATCTTGACATTCAGAGGCACTTAAAGACGAAGTACCTGTTAATGGTTTCTTTTCTCTCTCGCCTTTTTCTTTTCTCTTTCTATAAAACTGGTCTCAAAAATTCTGTCAATAGATAAATGACATACAAAATAGTTCCTAAGAAAGAGCACTCTCCTTGTAGAAAGATAACTTTTTTTTTTTAATCTTTCTTCTCCCCTTCTTTCCTCACATGTGACCACCCTAGATGGGGAGTTATTCCTTAAATTTATTCTTGGATGAGGAAATCCGCAAAGGGGTCAGAGAATGCACGAAGCCTGTCTAACTTGGAACTTGAAGCTGACTTCAGACCATTTTACAAGGAAGGGGAGGAGCGGGAAAAAAGGAAAAGAAAAACACAACAACCTGAAGAACCCACTTGAGGGTTGGGGGGGGACAGTCTGGGGGTGGAAATGGCACCCCTGTGCGCTCACGGAGCCTGGGCAGGCCTCGCAGCTCCTTCTTAAAAGCTCCGATGTGTGGCTGCTAATGCACGGGAAATGTGATTAGCTGCCTGAGAAAGGCCTGGAATTACTCCCCTCCTGACTAGATTACTGGCTAATTGGATTGGTAGCTCTCTTCCCTGACGGGGACTGTCAGATTAAATCGGGCTGCTTCTCTTCAGACAGCTGCCATGGCCCACGATAACCAACAGAGGAGGACACCATGCGGCTCCTCCTTGGTGAATGTCCAGAGAAACCAAGTGCCCATGTCCCCCTCCATCGTGAAACCTGAGGGAATGACCAATGGGCCTGACCATCTACAAAGATTGCCATTATATTTCATTAAGAAAAGGCTGTCCCACCAAGCCTGGCCACACAGCCTTAATCTGCATGGGTACCTGGACATCACTGGGCTGGGCCAACCACTTCTGGCATCTACTGATGGGAACAGCAGCCTGGAATTACAGCGGTGGTTCTCAACCTTCCTAAGGCCACGACCCTTGCATACAGTTCCTCATGTGGTGGTGACCCCCAACCATGAAATTTTGCTACTGTTATACATCGTGATGTAAATATCTGCATTTTCCGATGGTCTTAGGCGACCCCTGTGAAAGGGTCGTTTGACCCCCAAAGGGGTCACGACCCACAGGTTGAGAACCGCTGAATTACAGAGAAGGAAGCTGGGGGCTCTGGGTTTATATTTTCATGAGATATTTAAATTCATCTTTATTGTTGAAAGTATTACATATGTCCCCTTTCTCCCCTATTTGTAACCCCCCCCAACCCTAATCTTCACCCTATTGTCTGTGTCTATGGTCAGTCAGAGAAAGGGAAGTATCGCATGATCTCACTCAGGTGTGGAATCTAATGAACAACAGAAATGTATTTTTATTGATTTCAGAGAAGAAGGGAGAGGGAGAGAGAGACAGAAACACCAATGATGAGAGAGAATCATTGATCAGTTGCCTCCTGCATGCCTCACACTGGGGATCGAGCCCACAACCTGTCACTCAGAATGGGTATATGCCCTGCCTGGGAACCGAACTGTGACCTCCTGGTTCAGAGGTCGATGCTCAACCATTGAGCACACCGGCCGGGCTGGGGGCTCCGTTTTAATGCTGTGCGTCTCCAGCCCTTTGCCAGTTCCCATACAATTAAACACGATGTGGTGAGCACCTTCTCTGAGCTTAGCTGAACCTTGGGGGATCTTTCCCCCTCCCAGGCAATAACACCCCTCACACCACACAAAAGTTCACACCCCAGGTTCTTTGGGGGGCCCCACAGAAGAGAATGAGAACTAAGCAATGGACAGAAGAAAGCCACAGGTTCTTAGGGAGCTCTCACAGTCTTATCCTGTTGTCCCCACTGAACACATCTGTTTCCATTCGGGAAGCAAACAAGGTCTGGGGTTGTGTCTCCCCAGATGTCATATTCTGGCCAATGGCAAGGAGAGGAGACAGCGGGCAATGGGACTCAGAGAATAAGATGATTTTACGTGATACATAGGAGAGTGTATGATTTATTTTATTTACATGTATTAAATATTACCGATTTCACATTTGTGACAGAGATATATACAGTCTCCCTTTCAAAGAAACCTTCGCCGGGAAACATAGGGAATCGATTTAAAGAAAAGGAACAGGCAGATAAGGCAGACTCAGAAATGCAGTAAGTGGAAAAGTTGAGAAATCCGAGTGTAAACGATAGGGGAGAGAGAGCTTGAAAGAGATCTGATGAAGCCCAGCATCTCCACGCAAGCAAGCCCATTTGCTTCACTGGCAGACCCACTTGTTACACCCATTCTGAGTGACAGATAGCAGCGAAAACCTCAGCCATGACCTTGTCACAGCAGGCGTACTCCATAAATTAAAGCAATGATGGTTCCTCATATGGGAAACTGGAGCTCCTTATTGCTTTAAACATTGCTCAAGGAATGTCAGTTCTCTTTGGGTGGGGCCTGATGAAGCTCCTTTTCTTTGGTTCCCTCCTGCAAGGGGAAGGATGCGTCCATTGGCTTCTACGGACTTATATGCACCTCCATGGCCCTGTAGGAGCCATGCAAATTCCCCTGGGCCCTGCTTCTCCTAGGTACCCCCCACGTCAGCATTAGTGTCTTTACACTTGTCACACCTCAACGTGCCTGCCTTCAGCAAGTGCTCAACAACTGTTACCTCAGGGAATGTGACCACTGAAGAATTATTCTTCAACATATTCAAGTATTCATGTAAGGCACAAGAGAAAAAATGACCCCATTTTTTTTTATCTCAATAGAGTATACAAAAGCAATGAAAAGTCATTGCCATTTTATTTTGCAAAAAGAGGGAATGTATCTATTGTTTAAAGTTTATTTTGTATACTGTCAGACGTAGCAATTGGCGCAAACTTCCTGGAAAGCACGTTAGCAATACAGAATAAATGTGTATTTAACATATATTAAAAGTATCTAATTTGGTTTGGTAAGTTTGGCAATTCCTATTCTAGAAATTAGTTTTAATGTAACGATCATGGACATGCACAGATATTTTCATGGATGTGCACAGATAAAGATAGTCTTAAAAGTATCAATGATTTGAAAACAGCTAGTATGTCCAACGATGTATTATTTAAATAAAATATGATGTTTCATTACAAATGGAAAATGATGTCTTTGGAAGAGAAAATGATTTAGTTCACATAAAGTTGAACAATCCTTCCTACTCAATAAAAGACTAATATGCAAATCATCCAAATGGCGGAACGACCAAGTTCATATGACGCACACTGATCATCAGGGGGTAGATGCTCCTCACGGAAGCACCACTCAGCCAGAAGCTGGGCTCAACTAGAAGGATCTCCCCACCTCTGTAGCAGACTGTCAGCTTAGGTCTGCTCCCTTGCAGCTCCTGGATTCCAAGAAGGTGCAGGTCAGGCTGAGGGAACAAATTTCGTGCACTGGGCCTCTAGTCTATAATAATAAAAGTGTAATATGCTAATTATACTGGACAGCTGAATGACCATCTGGACGAAGCTGGGGGTGCGAGGGCTGAGGCAAGCCTCTGCAGTTTGTGAGGGCTGAGCCCCTCGCACGGATTTTGTGCGTTGGGCCTCTAGTCAGATTATAATACAATATGTATATGACAGTCTACTTTTATTTAAACAAAGAAGAAAGATGAAAAGGTACCAAAATGATAGTACCTCTTGTCTTGGATACAAGAATTTAGATGCTTTTTCTGTCTTTCTTGCCTGAAAGATTCTATGGACAAACACCAATCATAGGTTAATTCATTTTGTACAGCTGACTACAGACTATGCTAAGCCCTTTCCATGCATTAATTCATGTAATCTTCACAAATGTCCTAAAAAAGTAAACACAGCTGCAGAGACAGGAAGTAATTTGCCCAAGGTCACCCAGGAGTGTGGGATAGAGGTGGCCTTCAAATTCAGTTTATCTGATGGTAGATATAGCATGTTTGGGGACTAGTTACAATACGGCTGTATAAGTATTATTCTTTAAATAGGTAAAAGTTACCTTTACAAGAAAGGAAAGAAGACATAAGCCCCTGTATGATTGATAGCTAAAAGAATTGTACAGATGAATGTAAAATCATTAAAATGTTTTCCCTGCTCTGAACCAGTGGAATCCATGCATCATCCAACAGTTCAGTGTAAGCTATTCTGTGTGCCCCATCAGCCTCCCAGAACCCAGGGGTTTGGCTTTATTTATGATAGACTAATCATCAAAGGTCTTTCAAAATGCTAACTAGTGTAGCGGCTACATGATTTAAAATTGAGTCTTAGATTTGCCTTATTTTTTAAATCAACTTTCCAACTCGTTTATTGAAAACATCTGAAAGTTATCTTTTTCTCCCCAAAGTTTAATCATTTCCCCCCCTTTGTTACACAAGTAATATATGTTCCATGGGAGAAAGCAATAAAAGAAGATATAAATCACTTTTAATCTCAACATGCAGAGATAATCCTTCTGACGTTGGTTTTTTAGGGGGGGTTTGTATGTAGCCAAAAATGTCAACTGCCTGGTACTGCTCAGATCTACATTTCCAGAGTCACTCGGCATGTTTGGGGGCAATCATTGTAATGGTTTCGCATCTGCATCTATTCCTGCTTCATTCCGATTTATCAATGTTCTCTTCTCTCTGCTTTGCATCAGTATGTCTGTGGAATGTAGCCGTGCCTTTTCTCTTCAGTCCTCATAGAGGGCGATTACTGACAGGCCAGGGAATGATATGACAGTTCGGGCAGCACAGTATAGATAATCGCTTCAATTGTAACAGTGGGTTTCCCTGGTCCTAGGAATCTAGGCTATCCCCACCACCTGGAACACCTCATTGATTAATCAATCATGTGCCTCTTTGTTCTCTAATCTCTTGTTCCCTCTCCCTTCCTTTTCCTTTTCACATATCAGTCCTTGCCCCAAGCGAAACCCAGGGAACAGAAAATTCCTGCCACTTTCCTGCAATCTTTTCGTTATCATTTGTCTCACGCTGGTCTTCCTCTAAAGCAGACATTGAACTTCTCCATTCACTTCCAAGCTTTTTTCTAAATGACAGGAGGACTTCTGAAGCCGGCTTTTACACTGCCACTTTTTATGCTGTGGTACATTCTGATCATAGTATGTATGTAGTTATTTCTCATCATTATTTGATGGTGAGTATTTCCTCATCTTATTAGACATTCTGTGGAAGTAGAATACGGATATAATAGTGTGTGGTTTCCAAAGTTTGCAGAATTATGACCATCACCGGCAATATTTATTTTTTAAAAACCCACAATTTTCAAATATTCCCCCCTGGGTATTTTTATTTGGTAGTTCTGGGATAGGATCTAACTAGGAATGTGTATTTCTTAATAAGTGCCTCCAAGTTATCTTTCCGTTATATGACCATTTCCTTCCTCTTAGACATGAAGCACATTGTAACTTTTTGCAAAAGCAGATAGATAATATTGAATTCTGTAGCCTTTCACACAGAGATTAAGTTAAATCAAATGGAAATTCAGCTGAGATAGCCCATGTAAACATATCCATATCCAGGACTTTCTCTCAATTGGATTATTTCTTACAATGGTCCTTTTGCATCTTTATAAATCAACTGGAGTAAATATTTTGAACAAAAATTTGCAAGTCTTCAAAATAAAAGGCAGTAAAAGAAACTTTTAACTTGAGGCAGGAGCTATTCTGCTTGATATTTTTAGCAAAGACAGGAATCTGAATACGTTTTATCCAATTCCCAAATAAAAAATGTGGCCTTATTGTTTCAATGACATACATTAATAAAATTTCTAATATGAAGCAATATCTAGTAAACAACAAACTTGTTGATTCAATTTGCAACATGAATCTAAGCCCTGTTTGACTCGAAATAGACCTAAATTGGTAATGTCTAAATAATAGCATATTTTTTCAACCTTTCCTACATATATCAAGTTAAGCAATGTCTATGGAGAAATTTAGAGTAGGAGGAATATGGGATATGTTGGCCTGTCTCTTCCTTGTGTTGGTTTGCTTCACAAATCATTCACTTGACAGTCAATTGAATATTTAAGGATTAATGTTATCTTTTGGTAGTTCCGGGATGAGGAAATAATTGGAAATTATATTCCAATAGTGACTATGAGACTCTCATCATCAGCTTCTGGGATGTGTTAAGTAATAGAAAATGATGAAGGTAAACTATCAAGTAATTTTAGTAGAATATGTAGGTAAAGATACTTGTGGGCTAAATCTTGTAATCCCCATGGATCCAGGGAGATTAACTAAAAGAATCAGGATAATATGAATATCAAAAGTTATTAGGAACAGCCTTAGTGGGTTTGTGACTTCAAATATATCCATCCACCTACTCTAAGATAGGCTCACAATCTCTTATGGACTTGGATTAAAATTTATTTTTCACTTTTTTATCTTATTATATAACATTTTTCTTCTATTCATATCCATACATACTTTTTTTCTCTTTTTTATTGAATCTGTTGGAGTGATTGGTTAATAAAACCATACCATTTTCATCGGTGGAGAAGAGATTTGACTTTGGTGAGCACAGGGTGCAGTATGCAGATGATGTGTTGTAAACTTGGACTGAATTTTAGTACACGGTCTTACTCCAGAAGGGTCATAGTCCTGTCCTAACAATTTTCCAAGACAGTTACAACAGGCAGAAAATTACTGCTATGAAACTCATCAGCATATTGTTTGCAGTTACACTAAAAGTGTGCTCAGGCTCCGACATCTTTTTGTTTGTTGTCTTCCTGTACTTTCCAAGAACATACATAAACTGCTTAGCCCACATGTATCTTTACTTACATATTCTACTAAAATAAAAATAGTTGTCTTAGAAAACGTATCCTTCCACACCCCCAATTCCGCTGAGTGGTCTGAATGTGCAAAACAAGATGAATAGTTGTTGTTGTTCCCTACTAACAAAGCACAAACTTCTTTTTTTTTTTTAAATATATTTTATTGATTTTTTACAGAGAGGAAAGGAGAGGGATAGAGAGCTAGAAACATCATTGAGAGGGAAACATCCATCAGCTGCCTCCTGCACGACCCCCCCTACTGAGGATGTGCCTGCAACCAAGGTACATGCCCTTGACCGGAATCGAACATGGGACCCTTCAGTTTGCAAGCCAACGCTCTATCCACTGAGCCAAACCGGTTTCGGCGAGCACAAACTTCTTTATCATCTACCAACCATCACTGGCTTCCTAGGAGACTTTAAATTAAATACTTGCAGTTTGTGGTGATAGGAAAATTTCTTCCTTCCTCTTAAAGCCACTACTTCCACTTTATGAAGAGAGAAATGGTCTACTCCAGGGCCCATTTCTGGGTGCCAAATGCTTTATAACCATGTCCCAGGAATCAGTATTCCACACTGAAGAAATGAGGGATTTTAGAAGATAAAACTACACATAACATAGCGCTTCCAGGCCAAGATCCACCCTGCTGCCCATTCCTGTAAGAGCGATGCTTCTCCGACTTTCCTGATGGCAAGAACAATCTGTGTGGCTTGCTAGAGGTTTATCACTCAGATCTTAATAAACATAATCGCCACGGGGGGATGTTTTAAAATCCGCATTGCTACTAAGCACATCTCTCTTAGAATCAGGCCAGGTTTGAAAATCACTGGGTTACAGAAAACACTGGGGTTCTGAAAAGGGCTGCATTTGAGAAAGGCATACAGGAAACCTTTTTTAATTTCTCTTAACCAGCTTGAACTGCCTTGACTGGATGGCTGTGTCTTTGGGAGGAGGAGTGATGGTAATAGAGGTTTCAGGAGGTTATGAAGTTTCTGCCTCTGGACACCTAAAAGCACCAAGACATCTAGCGAGCGCAGAATTCCCACTCGCTGCCTTCCTTTTCTACCAACAGGAAAGCCATCCCCAGGGACGTCACTCTGGTATCTCTTCCAATCAGCAAAATAAGAAGAAAACAAACCCACAAATGAGCACTAAAAAAAATTTTTTTTTAAATTCAAAAGTGCTGCTTCATGCGGAAACAAACGTGGAGTGGTATCACTGATAATAAAAGGCGGGATGCTCGTACGAGAGGAAGTTTCTGGGGCCTCATTAGGCGCTTCCACGCTACTAATAACCTGGGACTGAAATTAGAAACGGTTGCATTGCACACATACATAACGCGCTGCCCGATCCTTCCTTGAAATGACCCCCTCGCTACTTTACATAACTTGGACAAACAAGTGCCGGCTATTTCTGGGCTGACAAATCTTTTAGGCTTGGTTCACCCCGTCCTTTTACTCATTAGAGAGAGAGAGGGAAAAAAAAGGTAATTAAAACGGGGATCCATGCCACCCATTTGGCAGAAAGACTAAAGCCAGCAACTCTGCCTTCATTTACCTTGTGAAGTCCTGTTGTGCTAATATACTGACATTGTGGGGGGGTGATGCTCACATTTTAAGTATCCCCCTACACTAATGGTCACAGAAAAGATCTTCGCTTCTATCAAACCTCCAGAAACCCCATTAAATGCTTTAACTTCCATGTCCCTGGGGCAGACTTGTTGGGCATCCTATAATCCCCAAAGCCAAAACAAAACAAGCCAAAATAACAACTGGCTCTCTTACTTCCCGTGTCCTCCACCCCTACAAAGAGTTCTAGGTCTGGAGTGTTCCGCATTTATTTACCAGCCCTGGCGACTTTGATTTCCTTTAGGAATTTTTTATTTGCACTTTATAACTATCATTAACTTCAAAGGATACTGACAGTTCTCAAGTTATTAAGTTAAAAGGCAGCTAACTTTCGGCTGGAGTCACTGCAAATTAATTCTGTCTTCCAAGGCCATGCTGGGTCATTTCCTGAGCTGATGGCAATAAATAGCCCTTACTGTCATCTAAAAACAAGTGAGGACACTGATGCTTTTCTGATGCAAATGCTCAGAAGTGGGCAGGACTTACACTCGGTGTAAACCACAGGTAATCTCATACCAGACATGGTAGTAACTGTTTATCTACAGGGCGTGCATTCTCTTTTATTTCTTAACTAACACAACAAACAAAAATACCACACATCTGAATTTCTTCATGGCAGCAATAAACCCTTCTAAATGCTTTCATTTCCCAGCATCCATTGCAGTGAGGGTGGTCCAAAGATATTGTTTGACCAATGAGGATCAGCTGCCAGGTTATGGAATTTTTCTAAGAATTCATATTCCAGCTATAGATACCATCTTTTCCTTGCTTGCGTCTTACTCTTTGTTTCTGCCTAGAAGACTGAAGTTTGAAACACAGAGTCTTGGGAGAAAAGGCTGAAATATAACATTGATTAGGGTTACACCTTAAAACAGCAGCATCTTAAAAGGTACTAGGAACGTAAGTTTCAAGGGTATAAAAAGCATATGTATCCTGTTTTATATGTATCCCTAATGCCTAGAATAGGCCGACACTGAACCAAATGCATAGAAACACCTGTTGAGTGAATGCATTGATGAACTGATGTAGCTGGAGTGAAGTGAGAGAAGAAGAAAGCAGATGAAGATGGAACTGATGTAGCTGGAGTGAAGTGAGAGAAGAAGAAGAAAGCAGATGAAGATGAGGGTCAGAGTGACATGAGAAAGTCTTCCAATCAGCCCTTGCAGGTGATTGTACAGGTGTCAGTTTATTCTGAGTGAGCCATCCATTGTATGGCTTTCCTCAGTAGAGGTCATGATCTGACTCAACAGCTTTAAAAGAGCTCATTGCCTACTGTACGGGGAATAGATAGAAGAAGGCAGTGCAAGAAGCAAAGAGAACAACCAGGAGGCATAAGAATCCAAAGGTGATATTGGCTTCTGCCAATACCAGTCAATAAGTAGTACATTATCAAGCCCATCACCTCTGCAGGAAACTGGGAAGCTGTTTCAGAGGCAACAATGAACACTCCAGGTATTAAACATGGCTATGTAATTTCTTCACAGGACATTAGCAGGTGAGTTGTCTACATTTTGCCCAATGCTATTAGAAAAAAAAAAAGATTGTTGAGTGGGATAACTTAAATGAATCTTTGCATATACAGAGATATTTATATCCAGCAGATAAAATGTGAAATGGATATCAGAAACCATGGTGTCCAATCTCGCTCCAGCCAGGAACTCAGCCGAAAGCACAAACTGGAATTTTTGGTCTGATGACAGCATTGTGGCAGGGATTTGGGGTATTCACCTGTACATCTCTCTCTCTTGCTCTGCTCCTGAACACTGGAGAATATAAAGAATTCTCACTCTACTTGCACTCTGGGAAGGGGTCTCTTGCTCAATGCAGTTTTCATGTCTGACAAGGTTCTGCCATTGGTCAAACTATTAACACCCCCTCCCCCCCACACACACACACTCTAAGATAAAAAAAACAAAACAAAAAAAAAACACAACAACTTGGAAAGAAAAAAAAGTGTCTTCTGGTTGTTTATAACATTAAGTAGAAATAGCACAATGGTATCTAGATATCTAGATGCTCAAGAGGTTAGTCAATTTGGATTTAGCATTCATTTTGATACTGGATTCCAAAACACAAGGCATTGGAAAGAAAACAATACTACTACATTTTTTAAAAATAACTTGAGATGCCACATTTTTCTCCCATCTCAGGATGCTATTGCTTAACACAAAGGTTCTTCATTTAAAAGCACAGGGCAGAATTAAATTGGATGAGCTACAAGAACAAGACAATCCGAACTCTAACACTATTATCTAGAGCAACTATGAAGATATAATGCCTTATGCCTACCCTATTTATTTTCCTACTATCGCCCAATTGCATTACTTCTCCTAATTCAAATAATTCCCTGGAGAAGGTAATCTGTAGATAAAGAAGAGAGGTGCATTTCTATATTTGACTGCAAGTCTCAAGCAGAAAGCTGACCCTTGTATTTCTTCCATCATGAATGTCTACATTTTCAGACAGCCATAAAGACATTATACTTATTATCTGAGTGTTGGATACATGGGGATGGAAGTAGCTGATATGGTCTGAATGTTTGAACTCCTATCCCAAATTCATATGCAGAAATCATGATACCAATGTGTTGAGATCAGTACATGGGGTCTTTGGGAGGAGTTTAAATCATGAGAGTGAAGCCTTCATGAATGGCGTTAGTGATTATATAAAACAATTAGAGGCCTGGTGCACAGATTCATGCAGGGTGGGGTCTCTCTGGGTGGCCTGCAGGGATTGGGCTGAAACCCACAGTCGAAAGCTGCCTGAAGCTCTTACCTGAAGCTCTCATCCTGGCCCCACTGTGCCTGCTGCAAGCTCACACCCAATCAGTCCTAAGTGCTAGCCAGCTATGAGCCCTGCGTCTGGTGCCGGCACAAGGAATGTGGCTGTAGGATCAGGCTGAAACTGCCTCCCGAACATCCCCCAAGGGGTCCTGGATTGTGAGAGGGCACAGGCCAGGCTGAGGAACCCTACTTGTGCATGATCAGGCTCAAAAGGGACCACAAGAGGGCTCCAGGGCGTGTCTGGCCCCGTCTTGCCCAGTCTTCATCAGGGCCAATCAGGGTCGGCTAGCCAGGGAGGAACACAGAGGGTTGGTTGGCCAGCTGGGAAGGGACTGTAGGAGGGAGTCAGGGTGTGTCCAGCTCATCTCACTCAGTCCCATCCACTGGACCTCAGCAAAGGGGTTGAAGCATCTGCCTCCTGGTGGTCAGTACACCTGATAGCAACTGGTCGACCAGTTGACTCTTTGCCCCCTGGTGGTCAGTGCATATCATTACAAGCTGTTTAGTAACCTTAGCATATCATTAGCATATTATGTTGTTTGGTTATTCTGCCGTTCGGTCTATTTGCATATTACCCTTTTATTAGATAGGATTCCCACAGAGCCCCTTAGCTACTTCCTCATGTGACGGTGCTGTGAGGAAGTACCAGTTATGAATCCCAAATAAAAGCCTCATCGGAAGGTGACCATTCTGGTGCCCTGATCTTAGAATTCCCAGCTTCCAGAACTGCAAGAAATGTATTTCTATTTATTTTATAAGCTCCCCGGTCTATTATTTTGTTATAGCAGCCCAATGACTAAGCCAAGAGCTATGGATACATTGAATCCGAGAAAAGAAGCAGAGACAGAAATCATGCTTTGATAGGATGTGTATAGTACAAACCTATATAGCTTTATTTCCCTGAAACATTCCAAAGTATGATTTATAGAAATTCAGTTAAAATTTTGTTTGGAGATCTTTTAAAAATTGCTTTTCGCACACAATAAATCTCATTGAAATCAAAATGAAAACCGATATGCCAGTTATTCAAAAGAAGAAGAAAATGTCATTAGAAACTATATAAGGTGTAGGGAAACAAGCAGAAAGAGGATATGGCCTTGCTCTTATCCTGTCCAGAGAAAAGCTGTTAAATGCAAGGTTGGGGAGAATGAACATAAAGGTCCATTCTTTCCTTACCAGGTTGTGCACGTTCATAAATCACATTTCAGAGGAGTTACCTTGCCATGTCTTTAAAATGCCCAAAGACTTACTTAAGTAATTTCCCCTGGCTTTTGGATGGCCAAATGCTATTTACAACGCTGAGCATTTTGAAAGCCACCACAAAATTCTCTTATAATTATCTTCAACATACTAACTGCACTAAACCAGGGAAGAACAGAATTCCCAAATCTGAGATACTCAAATGCCCCAATGTTTAGCGGCATTCAGCTTTGAAATGAAAGAATTTGAAGACTTTCTGGTATGACAATTATAAAAAGCAACTCATCATTATCAACTGATAAATCTTTAAGAACTATGAGCATTTTCAGTCACAGACACTAAATCCTCTCCCATTTCTCTTCGTCTCTTCTCCCTCCATGACACTTAAGGATTTTGGCAACCAAAGAAACAAGAAACTTAATGCAGAACAAAGATGGCTCCATATAAATAAATTTTTTTAAATTTTTCATACCGAGTATTTAAATGATCTGTAGTCTTCGGAAAGTTGCTAGCTCCTTGAATCTCCAGTGCCTCTATCTACACAGAGTTTGGCTGACTCAGAATTTCCCTCTACTTTTCTGGAGTTATATTGGGGGAAATATCAAGTATCATCAGTGCCCAGGCTCTGAAGTGAATGAGCTCCAGGGAGAAACAGAACAGTCTCCAGTCAGTACAGGGCAAACAAAGCATCTGATCTGACTGCCATTCCTTTGCAAGGAGGTGTGAACAGACTCTCCTTCCCACCCATTTGTTTTGCTGGGTGGCGTGTGCATGCATGTGTGCATGTACCTGTTGTTCCTCTGGATCTGTGGCTGGGAATATTTCCCGGAGTGAGCCTGGAGAATGTTGGTGGTGGGAGGGAGGACGGGCAGGGGGGCGGGCAGGCAGAGCATAATTGCTTCTTGCCTACAATCCACCCAGTGTCAAGAAGTTTTGAAAAGTTAACTTTGCCTCTCCTCCCCTTTGCTGTTTCATTTGCACAGATCATTAGCAAATGAGAGCTGCTCAGCAAACAGAACAAAATAGGTTTTCAGACAGACAAATAGTGATTTACAAGGCCGAGAAAAGAGCATGCTTCGACTTGGCCATTCAGTGCACAAAAATCTCATTATAAATGAATCAATACGCCGCTAGTGATAGGGGACAGGTGTGATTATTTTGTTCTGGTGGGATGCTGGGGACTCTGGGCTTTGACCTATGGTGCATCAACATGCTTTATTGAAGGAAAGTAATAATATTCTTAAAACTATTGAAAAAAAATATCTACTTACATGTACACAAATGTTAATCAAAATCTTACATGAGAAGTTGAACCTCTTATTTCCTCTGCAATTGAGCTGCCAGGTCACTCAATAATGTTTACTATTTATAATGCTTTGTCTGATGCAGACCCTAATAATAACAAAGATAACCAATTAGGGAGGAAATGAAGGTATCAAAATCCCATAGGTCTGCAGACAGAGAATAGGCACAAATAGAGCTTGGCAATGCTACCGAGCATCTCTTACTTGCAATACAAAGCTGTTGTTAAAAGTAGAGTCACAAGAAATGTTCTCGCTTTTATCATATATATATTTATGTTATTTAAACATAATTTCTTATTGTTTGTAATATTTACAGTAATAGGTATCATGTGATTAGAATCCAAATCAATATCTACTTATCACTTTTAAAAATTACTCAGATCCTGGGCACTGGGGAATATTAGGTCCTGAGATAAGAATAAAATTGAATGTTTTTCTGCTGCTCAATGAGATGTGACAGAACACTCTGGAAAAAGAATAAAATTATGGTCTCAGTACCAAGCCTCAAGTAAGAAAACTTCCCTTCCAATTAACTTTGCTACCCAGTACCACATTTTCATACTTCTAATATTAAGTAGTCTGAAACAAATCCTAAGTTGTTTTATCAAATTAATCATTTTTTTTAAAAAAGTACTTGTCCCCCAATAGTTTTAAAATTTTACCTGAGTACAAGAATCAAGAGAGATAATTTATAAGTATGGATTTCCACGCCTTGATCTTAAAAAATTGGATGCAATGGGCCTGGGTCAGGGTTCAAGTATCATATTTCTAACCATCAATACAGGTGATGGTATTTCTGAGGAAGCCAGTTGTTCTGCTCCATGGGAATGGCTTAGAAAGAATTCAAGAATATTATGTGAATAGCTAAATTCCCCCCCTCTTCCTCTTTCCATTCCTATTTTTCCTAATTTTCACGACAGTCGATAAGACTTTACTGAATGCATGACAGGTACTGCAATAGGCACTGGGGGGAAGCCGCAGCGAATTCATATCCAATTCTTGCTTCCAGACTGCTCATTGCCTGTTACTGAAAAAAATAAAAAATTTATAACATAATGAAATGCCTATGAATCAACGGTGATAAAGGGCATTTCTTCAGAAGTCTCTCAGCTTGCACAGTATCTGCTAGTGCCTCCAAAAAATGACGTTCATTAGTTGTTTGTCCTAAAGAAAGGAAGAACAAAACTAAAGCAGCACTTAACTGAAGTCCAACTTCATACTTTGTAAGAGACCTAAACTGCTCCTTGCTCTATGGGAAATAAGATGCTTTTTTTTAGATCCTTCTGGAGTTGGTGAGATAAAGAAGCAACAAAAATAGAATAGAAATTAAAAAAAAAAAAAACACCCACAAAATAAAACAAGGGAAGGCAGTGACTTCCAAGTTTCTGTCACATTCTGGAGGAATCCGTACACTGCTTTCATTTTCTGCCTTCCTATCATTTTCTGTGTCATGAAATGAGAAACTGATGATTTTCTGTGGCCTATCATGAATTTCATACATAATTAACACCAGGAGTGATAATGCTAATCCTCTGATTTGAATTTTCAAGACTTGGACCTCCTTCGTGCTTGCACTGAGAGATAGATGTTACTTGGAAATAGAAAGCCTCAGCCGGTCAGCTATATTTCAGCCATGATCTAGCCTCTGAATTAACATCTGTTTAAGAGTTGGACTGAAAAGCGATGTTGGGAAAAGAATAAAATCAATTATTTGACCTACTGCTGATTCACTACTTGACCTTAGCCAAAATTCAAGTCCTCAATAGAAGAAACAAACACAAATTGACAACATAACTACGGATGGGTTATGTTAGGTAAATTACAAGGTTTGGCCAAAATGAGACTTGCACAATAGAGTTTATTCTTGTACTATTCATTATTTATTGTGTTATTTGTACTATAACTATAAACCTACTTTTGCCCACATCTTCAAAAATACCCAATTCATTATTAAGGCTTACCAAGTGTATTGATTTTAGCAGTCTTGACCTGGACTCATCACATATAAAAAGTTCAAATGTAGAGAAAACGCTAGTTTAAACCGAGCTCTTGTTTCACAAAAGGAAGATAACACATTTTTTGTACAATTGCTTAGGGCAATGAGGTTTATTCATATTTATTATCCCCCATACTGCCTTAAGACAAGTTTTATAGATGAGAATGGGACTCAGAGGAGTTAAATAATTTGCCCTCATTAAAATAGCTAGTAGATAGAGAAATATGAACTCAGCTCTGTCTGGCTCTGAAATCTATGTACTTTCCGCTCTGAATTTTTCAAGCCTTTAAAGTAGAAAGAAGATAGTTCTCATTATTAAGGTGAGAATTACTTATTTCATCAATTCTAAAATGCACATTTCTCCCACATTTTAATGGCTCTGAAATGAGGATGCTTCGTAAAGTAGCTGTCAACCAGGTACAATTAGGATGCAATTATCATCGCCTGCATCTGAACCTCAAAAGGACCAGGATGGCTGACTTAGAAGAAAACCTCAGAGACATCAGCAGAGCATCCTTCTAAGCACTCGTATGTCAGCAATGCACACAACAGGAGCACACGGCAAAACAGCCAAGGACTATGACAATTGTCACTCATAAAGTCATTCAGACTCAGGTTCTAAATGAAAACTTGTTAGAATTACTTACGCAGTCTAATTTACTTATGTTTTCCTTTTTATGAATGCCCACGGATAATTTTTAAAAATCTACCTATGCTTAAAGAAGTCTAAAAGAGCTACATAAAATATTTTATAAGATACTGTCTTTTTAAAAGGTATTGCTTTCTCTTTCCTTGTGGTATATAAAATAATGATTTGTATGAAGATAGATGGAATACATTTATATCCTTTAAATACAGCCAGCTTAGGGCAAGATGCTAGTGCACTTGTTTAACCTCTTGGTACTCTCTGATGGTGGAGATGTGGTAAGACTCAGCTCCCTGGAGAGACCACCCACCTCTCTCAAGTTCACTCCCACTGTCCTGAGCAGAGAAACCAGCCTGAGCAGATAATCGCTGACAAACTCAATTCCATGTGAGGAAAACTTCCATCCCTCCCTTTCTCTAGGGGGAAATGTTCCAATTGCATTGGCATTAACTGTGGACTTCAGCCCATCTTTTTTACTGTTGCTTTGACAAAAACACAGACATAAACCAGCTGAGGCAGCCCTTCCATTTCATTTTGCTAGTGAGCATTAATCAACCAACTCCAGTGAGCGATACTGGGAGTTCCCTCTCTTATAATATGTACTCTCTCCCACCGTCCCCCCACAACAAGGGCTAGCTCCAGGTTTTGTTCTGTTTCTGACTGAAGCTCTTGGGTTTCTACCCAGCATGCAAGGTGTCTGCCAAACATAGGACTGGTGCTCATATTAACATCAATCGGCCCAGGTTCGTGCAGAAGTTGGGTCTCTCCCTCAGAATCAGCAGTGATCTAGGCACATCAACTCCTTAGAAACCTAGTTACCCTTTTACTAGTATCTTTGGCACAGAATAGAAGATATGTAATGGGGTGTCTGACAATATCAAAACCAACATCCTCTTTTCCAAATGAAAGAACAACAATAGAGACTTAGATAGACTAAATGAATCCCTCAGTATCCCCAGTAAGTGACATGGCCAGATCTACCTATCGTCCTTCATTCCGTCCTTCATTTCTTCCCGCCTTCCTTCAACTCATAAGCATAAAGTCATCTACTGTGTTCGGACCAATGGTGAACAACACAATATCCCTGACCAAAGTGAACTTAGAAGCCACGTGGAGATGTGGATAAGTAAACAGGTAATTATGATACAAGGTAAATAACTATCTGGATGTGGACAGACAGGAACACATAGGAGAGGCAATAATGGTTGCTCAGGAAGGATTTCCTGGAGCAAGTGGTCTCCATGCTAACTTCTGCAACTGGCCTCCTGAGCCGTTCTTTCCTCTTTATAAACCAAGGTGCATGTGATTGAGCACAGCCCTATGTAGGTTTCCAATACCCACATGTTACTGTATTTTAGAGATCTTTGTTTATCACTAACATCTGTAATGAAGTCAATATTCTGGAGCTGTTTCTTGTCCAGACTTCGGGGAGGCACATATCCCCAGGATTGGGTGTCTTCTTGTATCTCAGCAAGTGAACTGGTTTGGTGAACTTCTGAACACCTGGGTAGCTCACTTGCCACTCTGGGTGAGTTTACACTTCGGAGAGTGAGCAAGAAGTATTGGCGATGGATCACACAAAGATGCCAATGCTGATGAATGGTGGGTCTATGGAAGCTTCACCAAGAGAAGACATCTTGCATCAAATCGTCTTCCCTAAGGATCAAAAGTTTTGCTTACACTTGCTTTAAGTTGGACCCGTGAAGTCTGTTACACAAATGCCACAGAAATATGTATATAAAAGCTATGTTCAATCACGCCACAGTTTTCCTTAAATGCTGAGAAATTTAAATAATTTGTAGTCGATATTTTAACGAAAAGAAAAACCTGATAGGACCAAAAGATATATTCTTTTCTTTCCAAGGATAGCATCATACACAGAACATTCTTTGGGGATCAAAAGAGTATGTTCATTATTTATTAATGCTCATATATGAATTCCTCTGGGTATGTTTGAGGGGCACGAGAGGGAGCACTTCATTTAAAATTAATATTAGATTTTTTTAAATTTCGACATATTGAGATGTTAAAACAATTGATCTGTGTGTTTTACCATAATTAAAAAATTAATTGGGTCACCAGGATATTTCAATTATGAATAAAATCACCCAATGTAATTCCCTAAAATGACGACCTTCATAAAAAGGGTAAACTAGTTACGTTAGATTACTAAAAAAAAAAAGTTATTCAAAATAGCAAGGTCTGACTCCTGGGATGACTTAACAAACATCTCTAAGAAACCAAAGTTAAATAAGCACCCTTTTCTCCCTAAATGAAAGCCCTTTAAAGGATACAAATGGTGACAAAGAAAATAAAATTTTAATTAAGCCACACTGTGTTTTAAATATAGATATGGAAATATAGTATGCAAAGAAAATATACTTAGATATATTTTTCTGCTCATTGATTTCTATAACATTTAAGTCTACTTTGGTTAAAGAACAAGGCCCTACATCACATGAGTTTTATCCTAATTATAGCTTCTAAAATTTTTTTGGCTATGACTTCAGGTAACTGATATCTGATACCTGCTTTCAATGGAAAGCGAGATGGAAGCTGTGCTCTTGAATATTAAAGAGAAATCATCAGTAATGAAGCAAAAACTTCTTTAAAAATCATAAAAGAAAGTCATTGGAAATATCCAGCCACATAAAATATAGAACCTGGAATGTATTAAAAATTGCTTTCGTATCCTAGAATTCTTAGTAATGGGCACGTACATGGATGTCAATAAAAATAAGAATGATGGCATGCAAATCTATTAAAGGGCCCAATTTAGGAGACAAAATTTCATGAAGGCCATAAAAACTTATTAAATTCGCTCCTGCCAATGTGGTATCATCAAATTTTTCCATTTTTTTCTGGAACTGTTAAATCTTGCCTCACCCTTATCCACCCTGACTTGAACTTACAGCACATTATTCTCAGGGTTCATAGCATTGGGAAATTTATTTTTCCATCATCGATTTTTACTTTTTAAGATCAAACATTCATGGGCTTTTAGTAAACATAAGTCAACGTACCCACAGTTTCTTGGGTGATTAAAACATTCAACGGATAATACTTTTAATAATACAGTCCAGGAGCAAAATTCCCTGTTATCAAATCTTTCTGCATCAAAATTCTCTAGTGCTTAACTGAATCAAGTGAGTTGTATTTTATAACTGGCAGAAGTTAATCAGAGTAACACTCCCATTGTATATATGGAAACGCTTGAGGCCTGATGAGATAAGAGCCTGGATCAAGGTCAGCAGAGGACAGATTCCGCTGTCTCGATTCCATATTGCACATATGGTCTTCATAAAGATTTCCTAGCTACAGGCCTCTATCCATCCTCTTCCCAGAGGCAGAAAATAAACAACGGTCTAGAAAACTAATCTGATCACTCTGCTACACAATTTTAAAATAGTTTATTAAGGTCACAAAAGTGGTTGCTTACAGTATTTCTTGTAGCTCCCAATGGAATTGTATGTTTGAAATCTGTATGTGTGTGTGTATATATATGTTCATTACTTAAATAATGAAAGCCATTTTTATGTTAGAAAAAGCAGGAAGAACATTCATATTTTCTTATATGATGCTGTAAAGCCAACTGAGGAGTATTTTTTTTTAAATACTATACTGGTTATCTATTTTGGATTGATGGATAGGAAAGAGGGGTGGTAGGCTTTTCAAAGAGCACCTCCTCAGGCTTTTTAATTTTTGAAGTGCATAGGTTAGTTCTTTAGTAAACTAAGTAAGTTTTTAAGAAACTAGCAGAGCCACGCCCAAATTCCTCACCCTGTTATTTCTTGATAGGCTTGGTCCTTTGTGATTAAGGGTTGGATGATGGTGTAATAATGAGGCATGCAAGATCCTCTAGTCCAAGCCAACTTTTAGGCGGAAAATGAAGACTTTTCCTGGGATCCACAATATTACAAAAAATATTTTGGTTTCTAGGGACTTCTGTTAGGAATGTCAGATAACTCAACTAGCTTTAGCAAATACCTACCACTGCAATTTGTAGCAAGCAGCTGGATGCTGCTTTAATTTACTTTTCTTTCCCTCCTCTCTCAGCAAGAACATGACAACAACACAAAACCGTAACGTGGAACAGTGTCTGCTAGAAGAAGTGGTGATTACTTCCAAGCCCAAACAAAATTAGGGAAGGAAGAATAATGAAGAGACACCTGCTGGAAGAGATTCTAGTGAAAAGCATGGGAAAGAACACAAGAAGGAAAATGCACATTGCACGTGTACATGAAATAATAATCCTATATAATAAGAGAGGAATATGCTAATTACCTGTTAACGCCTGCTGTGAGGTATAATGACCTGACCTACTATGTAACAATGGGATCACCTATCTGTAGGAGGGTGGGCAGAGAACTACAAGCGGATGGTGGAGAGCTACAGGAGGGGGCAGGAGAGCAAGCTATGAGGGTTTGGGGGAGCTACAAGAAGGTGGGGCAGCGGGCAGAGAACTACAGGAGGTTTTTTTTTTTAAATATATTTTATTGATTTTTTACAGAGAGAAAGGGAGCGGGATAGAAAGTCAGAAACATCGATGAAAGAGAAACACCAATCAGCTACCTCCTGCAAGCACCGCACTGGGGATGCGCCCGCAACCAAGGTACATGCCCTTGACCGGAATCGAACCCGGGACCCCTCAGTCCACAGGCCAACGCTCTATCCACTGAGCCAAACCGGTTTCGGCTACAGGAGGGTTTGACATGATATTGTAATTCTTCAGCTTTGCTTTACAAAATGTGACAACTGTTTAAAAAGCAAAAGCAATCACATGCTGCCAATGGAACCAAGTTTTCAAACTCCACGTAGCTTTTTTTATCTTGGTGTCTCCTTCCTTTGCTTTTTCTAAATATAGGCTCTGAATGAATCTTCCAAATAGCTCCCTTACAAGACAACTTATTTTGCCAGTAGAAGCAAAACTTGGCCAAGGTTTGTAGCATATTTGTCAGTAACTAACACTATTTTAAGATGCATGTGCCCTGGGACCAATTCTATGCGTTTATCCTATAGCTGTAGTTGTAGAGAACCAGAGTAATATATAAACAAACATGCTATTACAACATTTTTATTACAGCACAAGTTTGGAAAAATCCCAAATACCCGTGACTATAATAGTCCTAAATTAAGGTGGGGTATATCCATGAGCTACAACTCTACAGTGATTACAAACTAGCCTTCACAGATACTAATATAACAGTGCATCTAAGATATATGTCAAATAACAAGCTGCAGACTAGTTTCTACAGATACACATTGAATAAATATGAAAAATGCATATGCAGTTAACTATGTGCCTACACAGACTTTGATTTACATGGCTGTGTTGTTTATTCATCATCGCAACAAAATAATCAATAGTTAACTTTGAACGATTCTTCAGGAAAACAGATGCTCTTCTCAGCCTAAAATACGTGTTAATCCTCCCAGCAACCCTATGACATAGGTGCATCATTATCCTCATATTAAAGAGGAAGAAATTGAGATGCAGAGAGAGTCAGTGACAGGCTTAAGTTTATACAGCTGGTAGGTGAGACCCAGGAAGTGGCCTCTAGACCTTGCACTCATAACCCCCAAGCTGCACTCTCTCTCAGGGGGTGAACACTGGAGAGTGTGCACCTGTGTTTGGATATGCACAGCAAATGCCTGGAAATATATACATATATATAGCCTGCTAACACTGACCAACTCTGGAGATGGATGGGGAGTGAGGATTCACTTTGTATTTCCTACTTCCTCAGAACTTTTAATACTTTTACATTGAAAATACAGGACCTGGTACGTGTTTTAATGCACAAAAATGCGGCACTTCCGTTTTTCTACCCCGAAACCTGAGCTGCAGAAATGGGAAAGTTGTCTATGGTGGTAGAGCAACTGTCTTCCAGTTCTAGGTACTGGGAGATTAGCTTCACGTATAAGCTCCTGAAGATTCGGTAATGTATCAATACCTGGGTTCTTCTGGCACCTGAGATTGATTTTTACTGCTCCATAGAGGGTGCGATTTCATGAGACACACATCAAACTCATTCAAGTGGCCAGCCATCGAGCTGTCTGTTTGGTGTACATACGCATTCTGTCATGGCCCGTGAGCAAAACACAGCCGAATTTAATCAGGCTGCTGTTTATCATTTAAGAGAGGGACCTCCAAATGACTCCTTTTTGGTACGCTTTTAAAAAGGTCAGGCTCCAGCATGTTTTCCCAAATAAAACTCAGGGTTGAAGAATATGCCTTCTAAATTGATTTTTACTACCTGGGCCATAATAAGTTTTACGGGGCCCCTTTGTTAAATTGCCCTGACAATTTCCATTTCCAGTGGCTTCCATCATATTAACAGAAGGTAAAGTTCACCAAGAGTAAAAATATGTCACTGCGCTGCATTTCGGTTTGGGAAATAGATCACACAGCTGACAAACATGCCGACAGGATGTTTGGCATCCCCGCTCCTGTTTGGCTTGGCATCGCTCCTTCGGGGCGGGACAAGATGCCCGACCGCAAGCGGAAGTGTTTCATTACTCCAGACATAAAACACGTCTGCACCAACGACTTGACAAAGCCCATTAAATATGTATATGTTTTTTACAAAACGATGGATTTTTTTTCTTCTGCCAAAGAAAGGCAGGAAGGTCAGGGATGCGGGGAAGAAAATATCCGTGTAGAAACATTAGTTCTTGTACAGTTAAAAAAAGGGTAGAATTCCACTAGAATGCATCAATCCTTTACAGACTCATTTCTCCTAAAAGATGATGTCTATGCACAGCTGTGCTCGGCAAGAGTAGAGGCAGAGAATGTTTTCTAAGGAATTAAAATAAGGTCAGACGGTTTCTGCGGTTCATTAATAAAAGATGCATAATCTATCCCTTGTTTTATGTGTCAGCATGATTTCCTTGAGCCCTTCCATCCCAGCCATGGAACTAACACGAAGGGAGAGACCAGAAGTTAAGAGCCGATGTAAAAATGCCTTAAGTCTTTTGACAAGATAATTACAGGAGGCTGGGAAGGCTCGAGAAAGAGCCTTGACTAGAGATACTATCCCTCAAAGTGATCTTGGAAGAAGTGCTATCTACTCAGAGATCTGAAAAAATGCTTATGTGCATTCCTCCACCAGGGGCAGTAAGGTGGTTGGTGAGGACAAACTATGCGCAAGCTGATATCTGTGAAAGAATATGACAAATTGTGATGGCCGCTGTAGAGAACTGTATTTCTTATGGGCATTTATCCTTAACATTAGTTTACTCCTGTTCTCGAGCTGATGTGCATGCAGAAACCTGTCAGATTCACTCTACATGGTACATGCACTAATGTTAAGGCCCGTATGTATGTTGGATCCACTTTTATCAGTTCATTTTCCATCACTACCCTGGTGGCTGTCCTCAGATCAAGAAAATTAATCACCTAGAAAATATTTAAAATAACGTTCTCTCAGAATAGGCCTTGATTCCAAGGAAAATTGATGTTGACAATTTTATTATGCCCGCTTCTGAGAGGCAAGTCAAATGTTTATAGCAGCAAACATGCCAACAGGACGAGAAAAGCTCCACATGCAGCTCAAAGGGAACGCACTCTAGCAATTCTTTCTCCTTCTTTGTGCTTCTTGCTCCTGATGAGCGGTCACCTGACATCTGAACGGAAGGAGAGCTTTGCACATCTTGATGTTAACATGTCCACCTCTTATGTCTGTCTGAATTAGCGAGCTGAGCGAGAATTCTCACCGAGAAGTGTTCCTCCCCAAACCTCCCCATTCAATCAGTCACCCATTAACTCAACAAATATTGACTCACCATCGAAAAGTATGCCAGGACCTTGGCAAGGTACAGGGGTAACAATAGGCTCCCTATCTTCTAGGGCAGAGGTTCTCAACCTTTCTAATGCCACAACCCTTTAATACAGTTCCTCATGTCATGCTGACCCCCAACCATAAAACTATTTTCATTGCTACTTCATAACTGTCATTTGGCTACTGTGAATGAATCATAATGTAAATATCTGTCACGACACACAGGTTGAGAAGCGCTGCTGTAGAGCCTCAGACCACCAGAAAACACAGATATTTACATTATGATTCATTAACAGTAGCAAAATTAGTTATGAAGTAGCAATGAAAATAGTTTCATAGCTGGGGGTCACCACAATACGAGGAACTGTACTAAAGGGTCGCGGCTTCAGAAAGGTCGAGAACCACACTGCTCTAGGGTCTGTAGTGGTGAGATATGAAGTGCTGAGGATTTTCCCTTGATAGGTACTGATACAGCTTGTGTATTATTACACTGGCAGTTAGCATACTGAAATACTTCCACACTCTTGGAAAATAGCTACTGACCCAACCACCACACTCTACCTCCACACCGTCTGTCACCCAGACTTCCTGGTTACACTGACTCCTGTTCTAGGACCCCGAGAATCATCTTGCAATCCATGGATAAGGGGCATCCACGACCCCCTCTCCAGTTCTTTGGTCTGGAATTCATGGTGAGTGACAATGACATACTGGCCATTAAATACATGACTGTCATTCCTGCAATATAGGCCAACGTTCCGGCCAGACCTGCAGATGAAGGCCGCCTATCTGAGGAGAATTCCAGAACAAAAATGCAGAGGCAGCATTTAGAGACTTAAAGCAATTTGACAGATTGGTTCTATGTCATTTAAAACTAATAATAATAGAAACGAAGCTTGTATTTCATATGGCCCTGCTTTCTTTTATTTCTTTTTTTTTTTTGATTACTCCTTTTTATTATGTTTGATAAAAGCACTGGTCCAGAACGGATTGGAAATAAAGCAACCAGTCCTGCCGCATACACTTTGAGAAGAGCGCTGCTAGTACCAACAACACTCTTCGGAGCATGTTTATAGAGTATGCATAAAACATAAAACATAAAACATACATCAGGCATTGTATTTGCATAAAAAAAAGACCCCGGCTGCCCTGTAACAGTCTCCCTTAGCCAAGCAAGGAAGGCCAGAGACATATGCACACACAAAATATGCAGCTAAGCACACTGAATGCGTATCCCAGTTCAGGGAACATTTGCATCCCCTGCCTCACAACTATTCTGGTGAAAGTATAAATGAGGCAGTGCTTTTCCTAAGCGGTTCAGATGAACGGTTAAGTGGCTTGTTCTAGCACTGAGTTTGTATAAAAAACATGCATGAAACCTAGGTGTTGGAGTGCAGGGGATTTAGGTGAAAAAAGTGAAGGGATTAAGCCAAAAAGGATATAAAACCAACTCATAGACACAAACAGTATGGCGATTACCGGAGGGGAAGGGAATAAGGGGAAGTAGGAGAGGCTAAAGGGAGGACACGTGGTGATGGAAGGAAACTTGACTTTGGGTGGTGAACACATCATACAAGGTTCAGATCATGTGTTACAGAATGATACACCTGAAGCCCAGGTCAGTTTGTTAAACAAGGTCACCCCAATAAATGTCATGAATATAAGAAAACAAACCCTAGCCAAAACCAGTGTGGCTCAGTGGATAAAGCGTCGGCCTGTGGACTGAAGAGTCCCAGGTTTGATTTCGGTCAAGGGCATGTACCTTGGTTACAGGCACAACCCCAGTAGGGGGTGTTCAAGGGGCAGCTGATCGAGGTTTCTCTCTCATTGATCTTTCTAGCTCTCTATCCCTCTCCCTTCTTCTCTGTAAAAAATCAATAAAATAATATATTAAAAAAAAAGAACAACAAAAAAACACCTTAAATGAATGGCATATCTAATTGAAAGAGTACATTCTGTCATCCAAGCAGTAACAGAACCAAGCACCGACCCTGAGACAATTAGCCTGGGAAATTTTCTGCAAAATTGTCTTGTGTTGACTTTAAGCAGCATATAATTCAGAAACAGTGAAATTAAGAACATAAGAAGAAATGAAGAAATATATCATGCCTCACTCCTTAATATTTCATTACCATTATCACCCTTACTAGTAAGTCATTTTTCTCCAGGTAATTCTCAGTTATTAGCTTGGAAAGATTTGAATTTGATTTTAACTGAGGGTACTCTATCCAACATTAAAACATATTCACAAAAATGAACAACACTCTAAGAAAACAAGTTTACAGTATCTTGGAAATGTAAGCAATATAGCAATTCTAGAATCCCAAACAGGATGCATTCGTTTTCCAATATATATTAGCACACAGACTTTAATATACTATTGAGTCAAGATGTGAAAAGAATGGCATTTTTGCCTTAATCGGTTTGGCTCAGCGAATCGGCCTGCAGACTGAAAGGTCCCAGATTTGATTCCAATCAAGGGCATGTACCTTGGTTGCGGGCACATCTCCAGTAGGGGGCGTGCAGGAGGCGGCTGATCAATGTTTCTCTCTCATCGATGTTTCTGACTCTCTATCCCTCTCCCTTTCTCTCTGTAAAAAATCATTAAAATATATTTTAAAAAATAGAATGGCATTTTTTCTCTTTCAGATTATTATAAATTATACATTATTTATTTTGGAGAGGAATAGAGAGATAGAAACATCAATATAAGAAAGAATCATCAGTCAGTTGTCTCCTGCATGTCCCCTACTGAGGATCAAGCCCACAACCTGGCCATGTGCTCCAGCAGGGACTGGAACCAAACTGTGACCTCCTGGTTCATAGGTCAATGCTCAACCACTGAGCCACACCAGCTGGGCTCAGCTTATTTTATTCATTTACCTTGTATAATTTGCCAATTGCTTCGATTGACTATTAAAGAACAGTTGTGTATTACATGAATAACTTAGCCCTACATTAGTATAGTTAAGTCCTCCCCACCACAATTTAAAGGAAAAAAATAACATACGATGGGTAGAATGTTTTCTCTCATGTATTTTTCCTTAAACATTGACATCAGCAACATTTGTCTGCGTGTGAGCTCTAGAAGATGAAAGAATGAATAAACAAATAGAAGAGGAATAGTACAGAAAAGCTCAGAAACAGATGTGTTTTCTCTGGCTGTTATTTTTTCTCAGGTCCACTTATGCCTGGTTGTGATTTTACACTGCATACAAAAAAAATATAGTCATATGTTCTGCTCATAAAACCCACCCCAGTTCTTATAAGGACTCACACATGGCAGCTTCCCATGGATGCTTTGTACTTGAGAAAAGATTCTTATTATATGAGCCAACCACTCGAGCTCTGAGGTGAAATTCTATGTGCTACTGCAATCCTCTGGGGTCTAGTAAGACTTGTGTTGAGGTTCAAAAGAAGTTAAATACACTTAAAAACCCTGGAGAACAAAATCCTTTGGTGTGCAAATGGCATGGCCAGAATGTCTATCAGCTTGTAATCCAAGTACTGATCCATAGGCATTTGCATACACTTTGATGTGAATCAGATTCCAATATAGTCTTTAACCATCAGTTGCATAACCAGCCAAAAGGAATGCTGTAACACCACTGAGTTGGTGTTGAGTAAAAATCAGAAGTGAAAAGACAGTCATCCTTGATCGAATTTATCATTATTCAACCCAAAGGTACCAGACACAGGTAATTCACCATCTAGTGGTACTGATGCATGACTCAACACCACTGTTTCCCAAGAAAGGTAAATTATTGTATATTGTAAACTGACTTTCACCAAAACTAATATCTTAACTCCTGAGAAACCTACACACTGCGACAAAGCGAAAAGGAAACCTATGTTGCTTTATATCTTAACAAAACCAGAAAGAAAGGAGACAGCAGAAGACCTTGTAGCACAAAAACAGCTACAGCAGACCAGCTCCTCACTAGCCATTCCAACATCCTTGGCATGATGGCAGTACTGACATCAGAGACATTAAGTCATCAAAGCCTCTACACTGGACACCATGCATTATGCCCATCCATTAAAACTGGAGAGATTGGGAGAATATTCAATATCATAGAATCTGAACTGCAAACCAAGCATAATAGATCTCCATGCTTTATTCTTACTGGTTCATCAACTCTGAGGCAATGTTATATCACCTCCCATTTCTACTTTCTCTATATTCTTCTTGAATAATCCTTGTTGTTATATGCATCCAGTCTCAACCTCATTTTCTCTTCCACAGTGTCTGCCATGAAGTACAAGAAGTACAGAGATGGTTCCCCTATACACACTGTATTCCAGAATCAACAGTGTGTAGAGGAACATGCAGCAGTTGTGAATTCACTTCTTTTAGAATCTTGGGAAACTCAAAGAATTCCTATAATGTCACACATATTATTCCGCTGACTGAAATGCAGAATAGTTTGGAGATCACAACTTGCTTATATTAAAGCACAGCACATCATTACGTTGGTGTATTGGTCTTTGCACTCTGGGGTCAATGTTAACAACATTTAAACGTGTGAAGCACTTTTAATAATTTTCTTTAAGAATTTATATTTGGCACAGATGCTCCATTTAGTCTATAACTTGTTTTTTGGATTGCAAATAAAGAAAATGAGGATAAACAATTTACAAAAACATAAGCAGAATATAAATGTTACAGTTAAATATTTAGAGAAGGAATAATACCATAATCTTCAATGCCAATTACAAAAACTAGCCATGGTATAGATGTAGTGCATGCATACAGAGAAAGAGATAGAATCAACTAGAAACAGGAAAAAGAGTCATTGTAAGGTTTATTTATGCTTTATTTGAGGGTAGTATGTCATCATAGCCAAAAATACCAATAGACCTCCAAAAGTACCTTTAATTTTTCATGTATCATTATTTTCTACCATTTTTCAAAAAACATGCTGGTAGACAAATGCCAAATTTCAGATGCTCTATTAGTCTACCCCTGAGGGAAAACTAATGTTCTCTATCCACTAAAATGGATCTTGAAAGAAAAAGGGAACAGAGGCATTTCCTGAAAAATTCTAATATTCATAGCAAATGATCGAGAAGAAGCTTAATCAGAGAGGATTTCAGAATTCTATTGAAAAGAAATTTCAATCATCAAAAATTTATTGTCTGGGCTCATTTGCAGTGACTGCAGTATAGTAAGTATTTAATCAGTTGGTTGCTATTTTTCAGTGGACTTAATTGTTCAGCCTCAGCAAAGTGTTAACTTTTTGGAAGGCCATCGTGAGCAGTACCATAAGGTAAAGTTAAAGATGAACCAGGCATGAACTGTGGCCCCAAAGTGAGTATGTCATAGGACTGTACTGAAAAAATGGAAGTAGTATAAAGGCTTATGATTGGACTGTGATAGAAATTAAAAAAAAAAGGTCTGATCAATGATTATTAAGTATGACATGTCATTAAAGGTATTAAAATGTTAGTTTCCAATAAGTCATCTTATAGTTTGCTATCACACTTATAAGATGCAGCATAATACATAGTAGATAGGTACGTAGGTAAATACTACTTTATTGCCATATGCAATTTATAAAAGTAGTAATCAAGGACCACAAAATTGAGTTAAAATTGCATTGACGACATTACATGGCCTGGAATACTCATTCTAAAATTGGGTTTCTCTATAGGTTCAAAAGGGATAAATGGTGATGGAAGGGGACTTGACTTGGGGTGGTAAGTACATAATACAGTGCACACATGATGTATGATAGAACTGTATACTGAAACCTATATAATTTTATCAACCAATGTCACTCTGATAAATTCCATAAGGAGAAATAGGGTTTCTCAACTTCAACATTATTTACTTTTAGACCAACCAAATCATTCTTTGTGTCATGTTTGTCTGACTGGGGTGAGGTGCTACTCTTTGTATTGTAGGGTGTTTAGCAGCTACCCTGGCCTCTACCTACCCACTAAATGTCAGTAGTGTCCCTTCCCCCAGTTGTGATAACAAAATATGTTTCTAGATATTGCAGTTGAGAACCAGTGCTCTAAAGCATCTTTCAGATATTAGCTTAGATGCCACTACCTCCTGGAAAAGATTCCTGAGCATCCCAGGTGAAATACTATCGTCTCCACTATGTGCTGACAAGTGGAGACATCCCTGATTAACTGTTCACCATGTATAACTATTACTTTTGTACTGACATGTACATTCCTATGGACTATTAATTTATTTTCGTCTGTAATTGTGTTTTATTCACCATTATTTCTTCTCATACTAAGCATCCTGTGGATATATTTTGAATAAATCACTGAAGGAAGGAAGATAGGTAGCTGAACTGACCAACATAGCAGGGAAGGACACTTTCATGCATCATAAGATGCTAGCAACACCTTTCCCTACATTGTGATCATTAAAAATATCTTCAGGCATTGCCACTGATTGAGAACCACGGCTTTAAAGATTGTACAGAAAAATGGCAAACACTTAGTAAAGTTCAGTTTTATTATAGGAACATATTATAGTGCTTCCACTGTCCTATTCAATTAAAATAACTCTAATATAATAATGGCTTTGGAGTCAGATGTAAGATGAGATCCTGACATCTAGTTAGCTGTGTGATCTTGATTAAGTTAAACTTTTTGCACTTTAATTTCTTCATTTGTAAAACTGGAATAATAATAACCTCCATTAGAGTTCTTTCATTCAACAAATATTTATTATTACTTGCTACCCACTGGGCAGATACTGTGCTCGGTTCAGAAGGTACACCATGGTGGCAGGAAGCATTTGAGTCTTTGCACTTATAACTATTATACTTTAGAGTGGGAGAGGGACAGAATATAATTGCCTTTAATGTAAACTTTAAGTTACTAATTGTGAAGATAGATTCTAGAAAACTGAATAAGATCCTATGAGACCAAATAAAAAGAGCAGCATGACATAGATGGGGGTGTCATTAAGATTTTCCAAAGGGACTGTTATTTGAACTGTTCCTTGAAGGATATGCAAAAGTGAACTGTGAAAGGGGAATAGGAGGAGAAGGGTGGGAGGATTAAAGGAGAAAGAATGTGAAAGCATAGCACAAGGCTGCCTGATGCTCTGTAGAAAATCAATGAATGCAAGCAATGAGTTATAAATAATCAACACTATCACTGACAAAATTAACAGATAGGAATAGGACATTAAGCAAAGTGACATCTGATTTAGTATCTTTCTCACAACTAAAGGATATTCACAATTCATTTTTATAGAATACCAAACTAATTAAGATAACAGTGTTATGAGAAAAAATGATGATAGTGTTAAAATGAAAAGATCCTTTTGCAATCTAGAATGTTGAAGACTTTAACATCTTGACATTCTAGGTATACAATTTTCCAATGTATTCTATGTTATGGTTAAATTCTTCAGTTGAAGTATAACATGGATTAGCATGCAGTTTGGTTTATAAAGCCTTACTATTCCACTGTGCTAACAGTCTCTATAAGGGCTCCCACCATCCATTAAATAAATCATTTGTCTGGGAATGGAGCATTTACATATGCATGAGTTATTAATTTCCTGGACATTATAAGCCATAAGCTAGTTTCTTATGTGTTAGCAAATGCTGAGGTGAGCCTTGATTGCCGAAATTGCACATTTTAAACATTAATTCATGGGCCATTTTCTCCATCTAAGATATAATAATGCTCTCTCTCTGTGGTTCTTCTGTCAAATGAACCTAACAGACATATATAGAACGTTCCATCCAATAGTAATGTAATATATAGTCTTCTCAAGTGCATATAAAACATTCTCCAGGATAGATCATATGACAGATCACAAAATAAGTCTAAACAAATTTAAGAAGATTGAATCATACCAAGTATCTTTCCCAACCACAAAGTTATGAAACTAGAAATTAATAACAGAAAGAAAACTGGAAAATTCACAAATATGTGGAAATTAAACAATACACCACTGAACAACTAATGGAACAAAGAAAGAAATTAAAAGGGAAATGAAAAAACCTTTGAAGCAAACAAAAAATGGAAATATCACATACTTAAATTTATTGGAAGCAACAAAATCAGTTCTAAGACAGAAGTTTATGGCAATAAACACATACATTAAGAAAAAAGAATGATTTAAACAATCCAACCTTACACTCCAGGAAAATAGAAAAAGAACAAAACAGCCGCAGAGTTAGTAGAAGGAAAGAAATAACAAAGATCAGAGTATATATAAATGAAATAAAGACCAGAAGAAAAAAAACAACAATAAAGATCAATGAAATTAAGAGCTGGTTTTTGAGAAGCTAAACAAACTGACAAGCATTTAGCTAAACTAAGGAGAAAAGAAGTCCCAAATAAACAAAATCCTAAATGAAAGAGGATTTACAAAAATACAAATGGGGACCATAAGATACTACTATAAATAATGATATGCCAATACATTGGATCACCTAGAAGAAATGGATAAATTGTGAAAAACACAGAACCTAACAAGACTGAATTTTAAATAAATAGAAAATCTGAGAAGACCAACTAATTACGGGTAAGAATATTGAATCAGTAATCACAACTTCTCAATATGGGAAAGCTCAGGGCCAGATGATTCCTTGGCGACTTCTATCAAACATTCAAAAAAAAATTAACACCAGCCTTTCTCAGCTCTTCCAAAAACTTGAAGAGGCGAGAACACTCCTCAACTCATTTTATTAAGCCAGAATTATCCTGATAACAAGCTCAATACAAACACTACAGCTTCTTTTTTCTATTTTCAATGGGATTATAATCTACATGTGACAGTGATGCTTACAATTAGGTCCCCTCACTTTACAACAATGGTGACCAGAGAAAGGATCTGCTTCTTTCAATTTTAAGAACAAATTATTAAAGTCATGAATGAAGACTGTTCATTATTTGATTTCTCCACGGTAAATCAAGAAATGAGATACTGATTGAGATCAGCCTGTGGACACATTCCCTTCAGAGAGGCAAGATGAAAGAGTTGGTATTTCTTGCAAACTGAGGAAAACTTACTTGTATTCCACACATACCCTAGGGCAATGGCCGACAAAACTCATTAGTCAAAAGAGCCAAATATCAACAGTACAACAATTGAAATGTCTTTTGAGAGCCAAATTTTTAAACTTAAACTTCTTCTAACGCCACTTCTTCAAAATAGACAGGCCATGGTATTTTGTGGAAGAGCCACACTCAAGGGGCCAAAGAGCCGCATGTGGCTCATAAGCCACGGTTTGCCGACCACTGCCCTAGGGTAAAAAAGTATCTCATCACCTAATATAGACTCCAATTTATGACACAATTTTAAGATGAGTGTTTTGATTTTTGTTCTTGTTAAATGCTAGGAAAGCAGCAAACTGTATTCGAGTTCCTGCCCACTATTTCACTAAGAGGATATAGGGGAGTCCTTTCAGAAGTAGAATGGGACTCATAAGCAGATTATGCAAATCATTTGGCAGAAGCTAACACAAATATTTAAGTTCAGAAGATTCTGGGTCAGAAATGTCAAATAATTAACAAAAAGGACTAAGATTTCCTGACAATTTCAATATTGGGCTTTGAATCCTTGCATTGTCCAATAGGATCAGAAAAAAAAAAATCAGCCAAGTTGATATAGACAACAAAGCAGACTTTCACAAGTATTTTCCAGGTACATAAATGACCAACCACCAGTATTGCTTTTCTTGGCAACTTCAAAAATCCCAGTCATGAGGAAAATAATATTTGGTGTTTGTTAGATATGTTCTTCTGTTCAAAATCTGTTCAACAGGAGCACGTGACACAAACATTCATTTTAGAAAATGAGATAGCAAGGTTTTCGTTACATGGCATCAGTCATCTAGAGTAATGAACTGTTAAAACCAACACTGAACCGCCATTCTTTGGAATTAGTTAGTTAATGTGCATTCCGTACCAGCGGTATAGGTATCTTGACATCCCTTTACATCCAGCAATACAACAGAACAGCATAATTTGCAGTTAAATACTGAAAGAAAATATTTACTGACTCAATTAGAATTCAGTTCATATGAAAAATATACTCAATTAGGATTTGGTTCATATGAAAAATATACTCAGAAAAATGCACCAGTAGAATGACTGCAAACGAGAAAACCCCCACATAAAATAAAAGGAGGAGTGATGGTGGCATTCCTCCTATGGTTAAGAAGACAGCACAGATATAGATATAACACAAACTAAACATGTCAGCTGACTCAAAAGTCTGCTCTGTTTTGAATTACCAAAGACAGTTTTCAAAATAATCTCAAACATATTATAGTTTACTTTTATAATTTCTTTTTTTTATTTCTGTTCAAATGTCACTTCATCAGAGACTCCCTGAGTACTCTAAAATGCATGCCGGCTCAACCTTCTATTTCCATCCTCGTCTACTATGTATTTAGTATCCCCATCTTGCTCTGTCTTTGAACCACTTCTTACCACCTAACGTATCAACTTTATTGTCTGCCTTCCATTGATAAAGTGGTCGGCAAACTCATTAGTCAACAGAGCCAAATATCAACAGAACAAAGATTGAAATTTCTTTGGAGAGCCAAATTTTTTAAACTTAAACTTCTTCTAATGCCACTTCTTCAAAATAGACACGCCCAGGCCGTGGTATTTTGTGGAAGAGCCACACTCAAGGGGCCAAAGAGCCGCATGTGGCTCGAGAGCCGCAGGTTGCCGACTGTGGCACTAGTAGAATGCGATCATAAAACTTTGTTTGGTTCAATGCTCTATCTCTGGAATGTAGAATAATTTATTTTAAATTTTCACCTGAGGAAATCAGAAAGGAGAAAGGAGGGAGGGAGGGAGAGAGAGAGAGATATGCTTGCCTTGACAGTAAGTAGAACAATATCTTGGCACACAGTAGACTTTCAACATGAGTTAAGAAAGTAGGAGAATAAAAAAAAAATTCTGACCTAAGGCGATAACTCTCATCTACCTGGGAAATATTTTTTGGGGGGTAGATAAATAATAGTATATAGGCTTCTCTGATCTTTTATCCTCTTTAAAAAGAAAAACACCTGAACATTACTCTTGATATATTAGAATCTGAAGACAATACTTATCCATCATTACATCATGTATTATTGAGTCTCCCACCTGATAGCAATATCTTTCCCATCACCCACTGCAGTTGCCCTTGAACAATGCCTCTCTTTCCTACCTGAGAACCTTTGAGAAGCTTCCCTGTTTCACTGGTTTACTAGTAGGCCCCACCCCATTGTAGTGACCCATGAACACAAGATAGCCTGTTTACTCTCATTTACCCAGGAATCATAAAAGCAGAGACTGTAAATATTGCAATAGACCCGTAGTCAGCAAACTGTGGCTCGCGAGCCACATACGGCTCTTTGGCCCCTTGAGTGTGGCTCTTCCACCCAATACCATGGCCTGGGTGAGTCTATTTTGAAGAAGTGGCATTAGAAGAAGTTTTAAAAATTTGGCTCTCAAAAGAAATTTCAATCGCTGTCCTGATGATATGTGGCTCTGTTGACTAATGAGTTTGCCGACCACTGCATTAGACCATAAGAGTCTGGCTGACAAAGACTGGCCCATGGCTGGGCATTAAGAAAAGTAGCTATGGTAGACAACAAGCCACATCATGGGGCTAGTGGTTGAACTTTTTAAAAAATATTTTTCTAGAATCATCTGTGTATTAGGCCCTTCCTTCATTAATGAAATTTCTACTACTAGAATATAACTGTTAGGGTTATGCATTAACCACAGAGGTGATATAATTTGTAGTTAACAGAATTTATTGTCATATATTCATTGATTTTTCACTTTATTTCTTACAATATCAAGTGGGGAAAAAATCCACTCATTTTGATTTTTTTTCCAACAAAGAGAACTACTATAATAGTCATTGATTTATAGGAGAGAATTCCTTTCTCTGGTCCCAATATGGCTCTCTGCCCTAGTTGACATGTGTTTTCATACTATCCCTGGTGTACTTGACATTCTCTCAAATGCATGGTCTCTTTTTTATAATCACTTAACTTTGATTTATTCTACATATCCCATGGTGTGGTGAATCACCTTTGGTAATGAGAATGACAGTCCTAGCAGTAAACCTGATTAAACTTTCTATAAAGGCCCCCAAAGAGGGTGACTCCCCTGTGGGCCTTTCCTCTAGAAAGAGACTTTTCTTCTTCTTCTCTTTGGAACTGACAGAAAGCAAATAATGAGGCTGCCAAGTTTGAGATAGTTCAAGGCTTTGCAGGTAATAATTGATAACTGTTCAATATATAGAATACTTCTAGAGCCTAGAAACTTACATCCAAGAAAACTAAGCTTCTAAAGCTGTACAGTCCTCCAGTGAGGCCTCAATGAAACAATGGCGGATAATGGGCAAGGAAATTCTATTCCTGCCCAACAGTATTTGATAAGTATATCAAATAAGCAATCCGTGATTTCCACTTGTTTCCCATTCTCTGTGTTCTTAAATGGCAGTCTTCCTTTAGCTTCATGTACCCTGTTGTTTCTCTAGGATTCAAAATTAAGTGAGTTCAGATAACCTGTCTTATAAACATATTGGCTGCTAAGCCATGAGGGCATCCATGTCCAGGCCTGTTGGAAAGGATGGCATCACTAGATGTGATTAGAGGATGAAGCTTTAAAGTAGGCTCCCCAAGGGAAGGAATGAGTGCATGCCACCTAGGATGTACAAATGGGAAGCATGGAGTTACTGATGTTTAATAGCCCAAAAGTTAGACTACTCTTACTTCTCTGTAGAGGAGGAAAAGAAACTAAATTATTCATCATTACAGACTCTCTTGCAGCTAAGGAAAAACCATGACTCAGTTTTGGATGTTGATAGGAAAACAAAGGCTCCTGAGTTAGAATTCTGGGAAAGCTTTTAAAATGACAGAATCAGCCAGAATGGTTCTTGAGCCTTCTGTCCTTTTCTTTCTTTTTTATATTTTTATTCAATGGTTTGGGGTGACATTGGTAAATAAAATTATACAGGTTTTAAGTACTGGCAAAACTGGAGATACAGTAACTGGAGCTTTAGAAAGCAACATATGATATGTATGGATGAAAGCCACTAATAAAGAATGGCAAAGCAGCCTTGATTTCATTATTACTCCAAAACATTTGCCCTGAACTGCTGATCTACGGCTGTCTTCTTCGTAATTAAGATAAACACAAGGTGAGGCTATTGTTAGATGATTTCTTAGCTCTCTTCTTTTTAAGTGTACAGAGACATATTCTTTAGCCAATGACTTCTTCTAAATACCAATTTGTCAACAAATAGGAATTAAACAATAAATCATCCAGTAAGTGATGATTAATAATGTATAACCATTAACATGGATGAACATTTTCTGTTTACTTGGCACGAATAGTAACAGCCAATATTCTCAACCTCGAGCTGTAGCAATCCAAGGAGAGAGATTAAATTTTAAAAATTCAGAAAAAGGAAGAAGTCAATTCAGTCTTGTCTCTCTAACACCTAGTGAAGTGTCTGGCACTTTGTAGGCAAGAAAAATGTTTACTAATTGATACTACTTATTATAGTCCTCAAAAAAAACCTGTTCTGTAACAACATAACACTTAAAAGATGTATGATAGAATGTTCAGCAGCAAACGTGAATTTAATGCATAACCACATTTATTGAATAACTACCATTTACTGAATTTTGGTATAATCTAAGTACTATGTTAAATTCTTGGTGTGTTTTTAAAAATTAATTCTCACAGCAGTCCCATAATATAGGTATGATTATTAGAGACTCGCAGAGATATTTAAATAACTGGGCCAAGGTCGCAGAGCCAGGTGGTGTCTGAGCCAGTATTCAAGGCCAAGTTTCCCTCCCTCCAAACCTATGCTCTTAACCACTATGTATTACTAAAATATTCTAAATCTGCTCTTCTGAAAGAAACATATCCTTTGATCCTTAAAAACCCTTTTTGGCAGAACAGCGAGGATACAGAAAATGTTAGTCCATGTTAATGGTTATACATTATTAATCAATTACCGCTTACTGGATGATTTATTATTTAATTCCTATTTGTTGACAAATTGGTTGAGTTTTTCTTATGCACACACTGGAATAAGTTAGCTAAAGGAAGCGATTCACTCGGAAGGTTTCATGTTCACTCTAGGTTGCTATTGGGAACCTAGATTGTTTTTTTTGCAGCATTTTTGCTTTAAAATCCAGGAGGTGTAGCATCACAGCCTGCATAGTAGGATATTGATAAGAACAAGGAGGCGGGAGGCAATTCACTGGGCACTTAAATGGCAAAAATATATAGTGCCGTTTCACACACCCTGCAGACTGCAGGGTTATATGATAATAAATAATGGCTTTCACCAGGACAAAGGAAAAAAAAACGCCATGAAATCCAATAGCTCAGTGAGAAATCTGCTAATACAGGTGGTCAAGCTTGTTCCATTTCATTGTCAAAGGGAGGCTATTTATTTGCTTCTGGGTAGTTAAATTACAAAGTCATTTACTGCTGAAAGTTTTCCAGTAGGCAGATGTGGATCCTAAAGCTCTGGGCTTTAGATCCAAAGTTTGTGAGAAGAGGGGGAATAAGAATTTATTCCACACACAGCAGAATTGGTAAGGTAGAAATCTTTCAGCAACTCTAGAGGTAAAATAAAATAATGAAAAGAAAGTAAGTCTCTTTAAACATTCCAGGTGGAACCTCCTTACTGCGCACATTGGGTATAAGCGAAGAACCAAAATGCCAGCTATCCTAAATAATTTTCTTAGAGACTCCTTAAAATATTTTCTCTTTGAGAATTTCCTGCTTAGCTGAGATGTCAGTGACGGAGGTGTGTGGTCTGTGTGTGTGTGTGAGAGAGAGAGAGAGAAAGAGAGAGAGAGAGAGAGAGAGAGAGAGAGAGAGAGAGAGAGAGAATAGATAGAGTTCTTGTGTAGAAGAAAGCTGAGAAAAAAAGAGGAGAATACTCACAATGGGTCCTTGGTAGTTATAAAATAAATGGCAACTTTCTTTTTCTGTTGATCCAGTAAGAATCACATATGTATTCTCAGAACATTTTAAATATTGGAGATTGTGCACGCTGTATGCATTATTTCTAAATTGTCACAAACTAGTAATTTCCAAAATTTGGTAGTTTATCAATAAAATTGATGAAATATACAATTTTTATAAGCATTTGTAAATTGCTTGCAAATAAGTGTTTCCTCTAAGTCCCAATTTTGTATATACTCAACACCTACATTTTATCACGTGTTTCCTAAGTGTAAGTCACTGCTTAAGTTGCCAAGTAACTTACTTTTTTTTCCCCACGTAAGTTTCAAACCAAGACATGTACATAATTTTCTTATTAATTGCAAATATTAACTTCATCAATCTTAGCTTGTGACCGAATTCAAAGCTTCCAGGCATAATCCAGATGAGGAACACATTACACAGCTGAAAGAATTCAAACTCTAATTTATACTGCCTTGAAAGCAATTAATGAGTCATAAAGAGCAATGAGTCTATCAAAGTAATCTATATGTGAAGTGACCCACAACACAAGGTTAACAGATATTGATGGTATCAGTTTGCTAGAAGACAACTGAAGATGAAGAAAACCAAATATCCCAACTCTAGTTATCTGAACTTAAAAATGCAAAATGTTCTCAGTGAATGTTAGCCATCCTAAGAAAATTCCAATGACTGCAAATTTGATGACTCTGTCATTACATCACTCAGCTGCATTGGTAATAATTAAGAGTATGTGTATACATGAATATGACATAAATACATTTCAAGATCTGCTGACACTTCTACCGAACTTTTCAGAATTAGAGATAAACAAACTCAAACAGTAATAATAACCAGGATAAATACTTTAAAACTTAAGTTGCATGTAAAACAAATACAAAATGACTATTATTTTGAAATAAATATGTACCAAACATCTTTATGTCATAAAATAAAATAAAAAATTAGTTGGAAATACAGATTTACAGACTTTGGAAAGCACATATAGAGAGTTCTATGTACTGCTCATCCTGTTTCCCCAATACTACAGATTATGTAATAATAGTACAATATCAAAATCAAGAAATTGATATTAGTACAATGTGTATATAGTTTTGTGTCATTTTATCACACCTGAAGATTCTTTTTTTTTTTTTACACCTGTAGATTATTATTACCACCACTGTGATCAGGATACAAAACTACTTTATTTATTTAATTTTATTGAATATAAAAATGCATTATAATTTCAGATAGGAAGTTCCAGACTATTTGTTCTACATACCAATAAATGAGTGTTGAAAGTTACTAAAATTTAGGAAATTATCATCTAGGTAAACTCTAAAAAGGTCGGTGTGAAATTCTATCCAGACAACAAACCCTTTGATTAACCTCAGTTCCTTACATCGATTAAACATCATCAATCATCAATCAGCTCTCCCCAACGTGAGACAGCAATTTTTTTTCACTGTTTATCAGACAACCAGCTGTGTACTGGACTACTCCAATACTATTTCCTGCTGAAAGTCCTGGACACTCACCACACACACACACACACACACACACACATCACACCCCACACACACCACACACATACACCCCACACCCCACACCCCCCACACACAATACACACACACCTCTCACACACACACACACATACACAACATACACAACACACACACACACGTCTCACACACCCACACCCACATACACAACACACACACACACCACTCACACACCCACACCCACATACACAACACACACACACACCTCTCACACACCCACATACACAACACACACACACACCTCTCACACCCACACCCACATACACAACACACACACACACCTCTCACACCCACACCCACATACACAACATACACAACACACACACACACACCTCTCACACACCCACATACACAACATATACAACATACACACACACACACACACATCACACACATCTCACACACACACCACACACACACACACCACACACCTAACACCCCCCACCCCCTTTTTGCCCAGGCAAACCAGAGCACTCCACAAGCACCCTTAAGTCACCAGTGAGGTTACCACAACAGAAGATCACAGACATTAACACACTCGAAGAAAACAAATTCATCAGCCAGATTCTTCGAAGCCAAACTTACTGTAGGGTTTCTCCTTCTTCTCCCTAACAAGTAAATACGATCCAAACTGCAGTTCGGATCCGGCTGACAGCAAAGGAGAAACACATGATCCCAGAGCCAACACCCTAAAACCCCAGAGTCTTACCTTGGCCATCTGTGCCTGCACCCCATTCGCCTTGAGAGACGCTACCGCTTTCTGGGCGGCCGCGGGACTGTCAAAATCCACGAAACCGTAACCTGCGGAAACACAAGACCCTTATTAGCACTCCCCGCAGGAAGCTGGCTCTCCCCACTCCCAGGAAGGGAGGGATGGAGCTCTCACGTGCATGCAGGCTCTCCATCTATGGTCCCTAAAACCACAGTATCATTCAAATAACGTCGTGGGCGCCCAGCAGGGCGTCTGAAGTCTGTGTCCTCCGACGTCTGCCCAGTCCGCTTGCCTCTGGCCCACGTGCCCCCGGGCGCTCACTCTGATTGGGGGATGGAGAACATCTTTCCCTCCATCACCTGTTTGCAAAAGTCAGGCAGGTGCTCCTGGTCTGGCTGGGCGGTTAATTTGCAACATAGTAGGGTCTATACGCAATGGTTCTCAACCTCTTTTAATGCTGTGACCTTTTAATACAGGTCCTCATGTTGTGATGACCCCCAATCATAAAATTATTTTCGTTGCTACTTCATAACTGTCATGAATCATAATGTAAATATCTGTTTTCTGATGGTCTTAGGCGACCTTGCTAGCAGTTTTCAACCTGTGGGTGGCGACCCACAAGTTGAGAACCGCTGCTGTAGAGCCTAAGACCATCAGAAAACACAGTCTGTGTACATCATTCTGAGGGTACCTATTTTCCATGAAGGGATGGGATACTGGAGCTGTTATAGAAGAAAAACTCCTGATTTAAATAAATTCTCAGCCCAGAGGGCATGGCTCAGAAGTTGAGCCAGGAGGTCAGGGTTCTATTCCAGTCAGGGCACATACCTGGGTTGTGGGCTCCATCCCCAGTGGGGGCGTGCAGGAGGCAGCTGGTCAAGGATTCTGTCTCATTATTAATGTTTTTATCTCTCTCTCTCTCTGAAATCAATAAAACTATATTTAATTTCTTTTAAATAAAACAGTAAGTCTCCTGTTTTGGAGATTGCTTTGTAGCCTGGGTTTATCATCAGCAACCTGATTTAGACTAATTTGGTGAGCAAGGTAATAATACATTATTGATCCCTAGTCTATTTTCCTGAGTGGGTTTGTTGCAAGAATGAGAAACACAAAATGTTGACAAATATTCTTTTTAGAGTTTCTCGCTAAAGTTAATTTTCAAAACCTCAAAAAAGTTGGTGTTAATAAAAGTTATAACAGAACTTGATGAAAAATATCACCAGCAACTTCAACAGTACCTGGCACACAGTAGGCATTCAATCAATACATGTTGACCACATGAGTTAATAAATGTCGTTAATGAGATTTAGGGTTGCAATGTGGCTCCAGCTGATTCCAATGCCCATGCTAATTCATTACAGGACATTCTTTCTCTCGCAATCACATCTTAAATTATTTTAACTCTGAAGGGATCTGTGATAAAAACAGGGACATAGCCAAAACCGGTTTGGTTCAGGGGATAGAGCATCAGCCTGTGGACTGAAAGGTCCCAGGTTCGATTCTGGTCAAGGGCATGTATCTTGGTTGCGGGCACATCCCCAGTAGGGGGCGTGCAGGAGGCAGCTGATCGATGTCTCTCTCTCATCGATGTTTCTAGCTCTCTATCCCTCTCTCTTCCTCTCTGTAAAAAGTCAATAAAATATATTTAAAAAAACAACAACAAAAAACAAAGACATAGATATTCAAGCTTCTTATAAAAATAATGAACTCGTTTTACATTAAGTCAACACACCCATGCCACTTGTTATTAGAGCACAATCTGAAAAGGACACAAGTGTTGCCTATACTGTTTACTGATTGTATTCCTGTGTGTGTGTGTGGGGGGAGGGGTAGTTGAGGGCTGGATACAGAGTAAGGCCAGATAAATAGCCAATAAATGCAAGAGATTTTTGCATGCCCATAAAATAGCAGCTATGAGTCTAGGACTTAGCCTAACAGTAATGCAAGCTGCCAAGAATATTTACAAACAAAAATACTCAAGAATGAGTAGGAGGGCAGCTATGTTTGGCAAATCTAAGAACCCACCATATGTAACGTATGCCTCTTCCCATTTATTAGGCAGGGATTGGCTCTGTACTTGTTTCCTTGTCTCATTTAGGGGTTTTTGAGGGGAGCTACAAAGGCAACCTTACCAACCATGCCCTGTGACACCCCCCTCCAAACAAGCCCAGCAATGTGCAAGAGAATTCAATTACCAGGTTGTTTCTTTTAATTAACTTTTTAATTTTCGCCCCTCAAATCCCTCCTTCTTTTTTTCCTCCCAGCGTGTTATCCTAAAATGAACTTGTTACCCAGCAGTACACCATCAACTGCTTCTGAAAAGCTGGGCAGAGTCGCTGTGCAGTTTGCATTTCTAATCCGAAAGAAAGCCTGCTCTGTAAGTGCTAGTAATTCTTCTCTTCCCACGAAACTCCAACTATGTGAATAGCAGGGGTAGTACCACCCACTACGTCGAGTAAAATAGGCGAAAAGAGCCAGAATAAAGAGGGGGAAAGAACAAAACCCATCAAGCATTAGAGTTAGAAGGAGCAGAACGTAAAATTGAAATGCAGATGTTTTCTCCTGTGTAACCAGAATTGGTGCTCGGTGGTTGCCATGTTGCCACCTGCTGAAACTCTAATGGCTTCATGGGCTATTGTCCTCGTGTCCCTTTGGGTGTGAACATGAAGGAACTGGGGCTAGGGAGGGGTGACACGAATCACAGGCTGCCGAACTGGCAGCTCCAGGATTTGAAGCCACATCTGCTGATGCCCTCCCGACTATACCATACAATGAACGGCTCCATACTCTCACCTTGCAAACTAAATCTAATGGCCCCTGAGTTCCACCATGGAGAGAATGCAATTCTTGCCCATCTCTTGGATTTTGAGGTTAGGGCCTGGAATAAGGCAATTCCATGAGAGAGCTCAGTCCAGCTTGCTCAGTCAGTTAATGGAGTGGTTGAGTCCTCAATAGAACTGGCTAAGTCAGGCACTCCCTTCTACCTCATGCTTTGGCCATTCTTCCTCATGCATCCCCATGCTCATTCTTTCACTCTATAATGAAATACCATGTCAGGCACTTTGCCAGGCACAGGGCATATCATAGTGAATAAAATAGTTCTAGTTCTGCCCACCCAGTGTGGCTCAGAGGTTGAGTGTAGACTTAAGAACCAGGAGGCACAGTTCCATTCCCAATCAGGGTACATGCCTGGGTTATGGGCTTGATTCCCAGTGGGGGATCAGCAGGAGGCAGCCAATCAATGATTCTCTCTCATCATTGATGTTTCCATCTCTCTCTCCCCCTCTCCTTCCTCTCTGAAATCAATAAAATATATATTTTTAAAAAAATAGCTCTAGTTCCCATCTGATACAGCATATAGTTGAGTTAGGGGATGGACATCAATCAAATAACCATATAAATGAATCTGTAATGACAAATGGCATGTCTCCCTTGAAAGAAAATTAGAGCATGTAATATAGTATCTAACTTCTGATTGTTTATTGTTGAAAGTCATAAGAAGCAGAATTCCTTAAATTGTCAACTGTAACTGGCTTCTGCTGAAGATTGAATGATTGTGGAGAAAGTGGGCAGCAAGAATGGAATCAGCAAGGTGACATCGAGGCAAGTGGCAGCTGGCAGTGAAGTGAATGAAATGAGATGGATGATTTGAATTATACTTTTAATTAATAGGAGTCAGTAATGGATTGACTTGGTTGGGAGTAAGGGAGCTACAGAGGACATGGGTTATTACTGCTCTTTCTTGGTATAAGCTACCGGTGGCTAGAGATGTGAGTTACTGAAATGGGGAGACTAGAGGAGGATCTAGCAAGGGAGAGGAAAAAGTAAAGCATCGATGTGAGACATGTTGAGTCAGAAATGCCCGTGAAATATCTAAGTAAAAATGTCAAGTAGCAGTTGGAGTTTTTTGGCTGTTGCACAAAAGAGGGGATAAGATTGGATATGCAAATGAGGAGGTCAACACCATAAATATGTGTACAGAGATAGAAATACATAAAAAAATGCCTAATGGAAGCAGAAACAAAGGGTTCAGGGTTAGAGTTTGAACAACTTCAACCTTTAGGTGTCAACTGACAAAATGAGTGCGCAGAGGTGAAAGGAGAAGCAGAGAGGAAGAAGGAAATGAAGGGGTGATAGGATGTCTGAAAGTCAAGGAAGTGCCCCAGGAGAGAGAGGTGGGCTGAGCCAAATGCTACAGGGTATGAGGGAGAGCT